>CM021106.1:348816655-349235790 GCA_007115665.2 Sequoiadendron giganteum | reverse complement strand
CCTCAACCCTCAACCCTCAACCCTCAACCCTTAAACCCTAATACCTCAACCCCTATAGCCTCTTAATCCCTCAACCCTCAACCCCTACAGCCTCTTAATCTCTCAACCCTCAACCCTCAACCATTAATCCCTAATCCCTCAACCCTTATAGCCTTTTAATCCATCAACCATCAACCCTCTACCCTTAAACCCTAATCCCTCAAGCCCTATACCCTCTTAATCCTTCAACCCTCAACCCTTAAACCCTAATCCCTCAACCCCTATACCCTCTACCCTTTAACCTCTTAATCCCTCAACCCTAAACCCCAAACCCTTCAGCCCTAACTCGTAAACCCTCTACCCTCTACCATCAATCCTCTACCCTCTACCCTCAACCCTATACCCCCAACCCTTAAACCCGCTTAGTAAACTCTCTACCCTAATCCGTCAACCAATTTGACCCTTAAACCCTCAACCCTTAAACCCTTAAACACTCAACTCTAAACCCTCGACCCTCGACTGTCAACCATCAACCCTCAACCCTTAAACCCTAAACTCTTAAACCATCCACCCTCTACCCTCTACCCTCTACCCTCAACCCAATACTCTCTACCCTAAACCCTAATCCCTCAACCCTGATCCCTCAACCCTTACACCGTTAAATCCAAGAATAATCTTTACCCTAATCCATAAACCCTCAACCCTTAATCTCTCAACCCCTATAACCTCTACCCTATATACTGGACCCTCAACCCTAATCCCTCAACCCTATACCCTCAAACCTCATCCCTAAACCTTAAAACTTCAATCTTGAACCCTCAAACCTTAAACCCTCTACCCTCTACCCTCTACCCTATACATTAAACCCTCAACCCTCAATTCTCAACCCTCAACCCTTAATCCCTCAACCCTCAATCCTTAAATCCTAAACCCTCTACCAGTTACATTGGACCCTGAACCTAATCCTTCAGCCATATACCCTCAAACCTATACCCTAAACCCTCTACCCTCAACCAAGTAAACCGTTAAACCTTCTACCCTATACCCTCAACCAAATACCCTCTACCATTGACCCTATTCCCTCAACCCTCAAACCTTAAACCCTAAGGCCCTAGAAACCATCAACCCTATAGGTCCTCCACCCTAATCCCTCAACCCTATACCCTCAACCCCTATCACTTTCTCTCGATCTATACATCTCACTTCTCCCTCCCTCCCTCCCTCCTACCCTCTCTAATTGTCTATATCTACCGTCTCAGTCTTTCTACGTACCTCTTGTTCAATAAATCCCTACCACCCTCTCTCACTCCCTCTATCCATGTCTCTATATGTCCCTCCCACTCTATCCCACTCCCTCTCTCTCCCTCTCTCTCATGTTTCTCCCTCCCACACCCTCTCTCTTAGGTCCCTCCCTCTGGCAACCTACCTATGTAACTCTCTCTCTGTCTCTCTCCCCTCTCTCTATCTATCCCTCCCACCCTACCTAGATAAGTCTCTCTCACTCCACCCCCCTCTTTCTCTACCTCTGTCAGGTCATTCCCTCCCACACCATCTCCCTCTCTCAGGTCTCTCACTCACACTCCCTCTCTCCCCGACTCCCTCTCTCTCACACTCCCTCTCACTACCTATCTCTTAAGTCTCTCCATCTCAACCCCCTCACATTCTTAAGTCTCTCCCTTTGGCACCCTACCTACATAAAATCTCTCTTTCTCTCTGTCTCTCTCTCTCCCCCCTCTGTCTCTCTCTCCCTCTCTCTTAATTCTCTCTCTCACACCTCTCTCTCTCCCCATCCCTCTATCCCTCCCACCCTACCTAGCTAAGTCCCTCTCACTCCAACCCCTTCTCTCCCACTCCCTCTCTCTTAAACTCTCACTTCCACCCCCTCTCCATCTCTCCAAACTCTCTCTCTCTCTAAATTCTCCCACCCTCTAAAGACATATGTAAATACATAGATACTTACATACATACAAGCATAATATATATGTACATACAATCCTACATCCATACAAGCAGACATACATACATGTGTAGATACAATCTTACATACATACAAGAATACATACAATATACATGCATTGATACATACAGGAATACATACATACATACAAGCATGCATACATGCATACATACAAGCATGCATACATGCATACATACATGACATACAAGCATACATGTACATACAAACATGCAAAAATATCAGCATACATTCAATATATTGGAGTTTAACATAAATGAGGACTTAACGCGAGCACATTATAACACACTCACATTATGTCTTAGTTGACATGTTTCTCGTAGAAGCAAAAACCATGTCAAAACTGAGATATAATGAGAGTGCGCTATAACGCGCCGCATTATAGTGCGCTCATGTTATATCTTGCTTTGGGAATTCCCGAGCCTTAGGACTAGTATTTTTCTTGGAATACCAACCAAAAGGCTTGGAGGGAATTCTCAACGACCAAAGACGTGTTTTTAAAAAATCTACCATATTTCACATAATCGAGTTCGTAATCACCGTCAGGATTATACATGGCTCAATATCAAAAAAATCGAACACATGGGTAATGTTGGGTTCTCTTTTAGCTATCCAATGATGTAATTTTTTTCACTTTCTGAAAATGTTAAGCCTTTCATCCATAATTTCTTTTATTTGTATTTCTTTTTTTGCCAAAAAGAAGTGTTTGGTATTTTTTTTTATAAATTAACCGTTCATCGAATTTTCAAATAAATTACATTTTTAGAAACTAGACTCCCTTCTACAAATTTAAAAAATAAAATAAAATAAAATTCAATTAGTTTCCAAAATTTGTAGGGGTAGCATGACCAAAATTCTATTTTTCAGGAAGTGTCCACTTCGAAAATTAGTAAAAAATCAAATATTCATTAAAAAATTATCACAAAAATTGTGCATCAACTACATACTGCTAGCTAACTTCTGAATATTGCGATTTTAAAAATACTAATTTTTTTTTCACCATACAAGGGTCATACAAGAGTTGCTATGTTATGTTTTTCTTACAAAAACAACACCAATTTGTGTACGTCCCTCTTTTGAACCCCTTAATCTCAACCATTTTAAAAATAAATTAGTAGTTTAAAAAGTAGACTCAGAGCACTTTGATCCTTGTTTTTGTTCCATCTCAAAATTTTGAGTGTAACTATCCTCAATTTCATGACCAAGGTCAGTATTTCCTGATTTCATAAAATAGTTGTCCACTTAAGTCCCCTTTTTGGGAACCATATTGGTGCACTTACCCATATGTTCATGAAAGGTTAACGAGAAGTCATAAGAGAAATTGACAAGTGACATATGAGGGAAAAATGCTAACTAACCCCTTTCCCCCATTTAGTGCAGGACAAGAGTGAGCTGAAAGGGATTGAGGGAAGGTAAGGTTGAGGGAAAATCATGATCGATTAAAGGAATGAGGTGCCCCCACAGAAGGAAGAACACCACAATCCTTAAGATTTTGGATTCTTCTACTCAAGGCCTTACACTCATTAGTGTGATGACCATGAACTCGGTGGAAGGCACAAAATAAATTTTTGTTAGAACATTTCTTTGGAGTGCGAGGAGGAAGGGAGATCAAATGGTCTTGGAGGAGTCTCATCAAGATACCCACTTGATTAAGGGTAGAAGAGGATCCTTTGGTTTGGGACAAAGGATGAGCTTCCTTAGTATGGGATGACATACCTATGCAAGGCTCTATGGATTGTGAGATATTATACACTCTCTTAGAGGAGTGTGTAATATCTAAATCTAGAGGAGGGTGTGAGATGACATTGGTTGTAAGAAAAGAGGCCTTTGTTGGTTGCAAAGGATCACTTTGGAAGGTAGGGGTAGAAGAGGAGGTTGGGATAGTGTTGATGTGTGGGGAAGGTTTGATGATTTTGGTGAAAGGGAAAAATCCAAGACCATGGTTGGATGTTTGCGTATGAGACTCGATAGGGTTGTAGATACCTTGTCCGTTATAGCCAAGTTGCTTCATGATGTCATAACATTTTCCATAAAGCTTTTGTAGCATCTTTGGATTGGGTGAGGGTTCATTGTTTGCATTGGTGGCTAAAGTAGTTGAGGTGGATGCTTTCGAAGGATCAGATGAGTCTTGTGTTAACAAGACCACATTTCCCTATGGAGATTCTTTGTTGTGAGTCTTGGATTATCCCTTGAGGAGAGGGGTGAAGTCTAAGGAACCCAAAACATCATCTAAGGACTTTGGTTGTACGGGTTCCACTTGTTTGGTGGGTGTAGTGGTGAAAGGTTTGGATTTGGTTTGCTCAAGGTGGAAGATATTGTAAGGTTCGGGATCAACATCAATGGTGTACACTTTATTTTTGTAGATGTACTTCATCTTTCAATGAAGTGTGGAAGGCACACCCTTCATTGCATGAATCCATGGCCTGCCCAAAATGAGGTTAGTTGAAACATCATTTGGCATAACATGGATTGATGTGTCTAAGGTGGCCACCCCAATGGTAAGAGGTAAAGTGATCACACCAATTGGATTTTGTCTGATACTGTCAAATCCAATGCGGGACATGGAGGAAGTTTGGTTGGTTGATCTATCAATATGGAGCCTATCCAAGAGATTGAAACTACACACATTGACAACAAAGCCATTATCAACAAGGGTTCACTTTATCTATATGATTTTGTATTGAGATATGATCATCAAGGATTCAACTTTATTTTGCACTTCCAAAGGAGGGAGCTCACTTTGGTGGAAAACAATGTCAGCGTTCAAGCCTTGGATCATAACTGCAATATCATTTGTTTGTGCATTAGAAGGGACATGAATTTGTTGTAAGGAATCGTGCATCAAGTGGTGATAGTGAGGGGAGGTTTGGATAAGGTCCCATAAAGATATTTTTGTGGGAGTATTCCTTAATTAGTCAACAAGGTCATACTACCTAAGGAAGGAATTGAAACAAGGGGCATCAACAAGAATGGGAGGGGATGAAGATAAAGGTGTTGAGGTTGATGGTTGGGAATGTGGGTTGTTTCGGGTGTAATGTGTATGAGAAATGGTATTAGGGCTCAATTGCTCTTACACATTAGGTTTAGGTGGGAGAGAATGTATTCAGGTTTAGAAGGTGGGGAAAGGATGAGTTGAGGTTGAATAATATTAACATCCCCTTGGGAAGGAGAGTTAATGCTATCCATGGTTGGCATCATGATATCCACCCTAGAAGAAGAGTGTTTAGGAGAACTACAAGCCTAATGTTCTTGAAATTCAAGGCTTGGTTCTTCTAAAGTGAAATCATCACTAATAGAGGAATGATCATTGATGGGATAGGGAAGAGTAGGATGGGTAAGAGGGGAGTCTATTTGATTTTCAAAGGTCTCATTCGCTTGTTCCATACCAGGTACCCTAGTAGGAGAGCATGTAAGATTTTCATCACATGCTTCATCACAAGGGAGGGAGGCATCAAGAGAAGATCCACTATGATCGTCAAATAGATTACCCCAAAGGGGAGGAGCATGAGGGAAGGGGGGATCAATAGTCTCATGACCCTTGGGCAAGGTATCTTCTAACACCAAACTATCATCTTTGCATCAAGGAGAGGTACTAGAAGAGGGGAAACATTGATCATTATAGTTAAGGAGACTAGGTAAGGTAATGTTTAAGAATGCATTTATAATGTCATGTGCTTGTGTTAAAATATCTTCCCAAAGGGGATGAGGAGAAGAACAAGCAAGATTGGCATGGTGCTCTACGATTGTCCCTTCCTTTTGAAAGATGCCTTCATCACTAGAAGGAGAGGTATCAAGAGGGGAACAATTATGATCATCATGATTATCTATGTTTGTATTTGGTTCTAACACATCATTCTCACAAAGATGAGAAATAGTAGGTTGTTTATGCTTAGGACAATTATAACCATTTGTATTTGCTAGACTCGTATAACTAGGGAATGTATTGAAAGAATCTTTAACATGTTTAAAGAGTTTATAAATAATATAAAGACAAAAGGAATATATGAATATGTTTAAAAAATTTACAATGCAAGATAAAGGAAATTCCATTTTCAGATTGCAAAAGAAGGCAATTTACTGATTACACTATCAATGATCTAGAAATGAAACTTTGTAAATGCAAAATTGAAAATTTACAGTGCACAAAATAAGCTAATTTATGCAAATTTTAATAAAATGCATGTAACAAAAATATAACCTATTGACACAGGTATACATAATGGCACCAAATAGAAGTTGGAAAACAAGGTTTTCAGCTCTGTAAAAGGTAGTTTCAGAACCCTGAAGGGACTAGGTCATCCAGAATGGTGAACTAGTCCTCTTGGTGATTTTTTTGAGATTTTTGAAGAGTTTTGAAGTGATACAGGTGGGTTCTGTATAAGTTGATACATACCTAAAAAGGAAATGCAGAAATGCAAAAAAAATTAGTGTTCTAAGATGCATATATGTAGCCTAAATGCACTTTTCACTAATGAAATGTTTGAAACCCTAGGATGCACTTTCACTAATGCAAGATGCAATACAAGCTAATCCTAGGATGAGGGAGAAGTTTAAAAAATAAGGTGTAAGAAGGTTAGGTTCACCAAAATGAACCACAAAAAAAAAAGACATAAAAGAAGGGAAAGATGATTCCCCAATGAGCTTCTAGGGTTTTTCACCTTAGAAGCTAACTCTTGAGTGAGTGTCTCTCTTTCACCTTAGTGGTCTTTGGGGATTTTGTGTGTTCATTCAAAGAAAGGGATTGGATTGGGGGTTTGTGAAGTTTGTGTGATTATGCCCCAAATGCAATGAACTGAAAGTAAAGTTGACCAAGAATAAAATACAACTATGTTTGAATACACACTATGTTATACAAATAACCTAAGTAATGTAAACAAACAAGTACAAAAATGACGGGAAAGGAATAGGTGCACCTTGAATTGGAAGAGGAATTTTTTGGAGGTCTAGAATGTTGATGAAATTGTTGCAAAAACTGAAAGGGACACTTGTGCCAAGCTGGGCGATCTAGTCCTTTTTTTAGAAAATTTCCAAATACTGGTCCCGAGCCCATTTTTGCCAAATGGGTATCCAAAAATGTAAAAATCACAAAAAGGCCTATCCAGAGGGACTAGGTCACCATTATTGGTGACCTAGTCCTCTTCAAGATTTTTGGAGTTTTCGAAGAGTAAATGGAAGCCCTAGGTTGGCACCTTGATTCTTCACAGTTTCCCGCTTCTAAAACTTTGATGTTCGAGCCTGAGAGTGATGTTTGGTGGATGATTTGACCTTGCATGCAAGGGTTGGTATTGAACAAGTCTTCTTGATATCTTCAAAGGTCTTCAAAGTACTTGAACCTGCAATCACACAAGACAAGAAAGAGAAAAATGTTGATTGTTAGGGATTAGGGGTTTGCCTTAGTCAGAACCCTTTTAGGTAACTAAACCAAAATGAAATAGAAATGTAAAGCATGAATATGAAAAATGTAATAATGGATTAGATTACCTTGTCTTGATGAGAGATCTTGTGTTGTTGTAACAATCAACCCTTGAATGCTTCTGAAATGGTGTCTTGTTGACTTGGAAGGATCAAACCCTAGCTGGTTTGAGAGGAAGAGGAGTTGAGAGATAGAGATAGATTGAGAGGAGAGGTGGAAAATGAAGGTACCTAATGAGAAATTAGGGTTTTGGAGATTATTTATACAATTTATGCCCTAACTTTCCTAGAATAACTTCATACTGACCGACCTTAGGGTTTTAGAGACCTAAATCCTGACAGATATTAACTTTTATTCAAATTTTAAGCCACATGGGACTAGGTCGCCCAAGGTGGCGACCTAGTTCACCTGGGCATTTTAAGTTTTTTTCAATAATTATTATGTGATTATTTATGTTCTTCGGGATTGTCTCAATAAAACACACTAAGATAGGATTTGTATGAGGATTAAGGGGTCATTTTGGCATAATAATGTGTGGTTTAATTGATGACAAGCCTAGGAGAGTGTGAAAATTCTTTGCAGCACCTTACAACACTTCGTCACAAGGCTCAAAAAGCGATAAAAATGGGTTGAAAAAGGTCCAAGATCATAGGCCAAGGTCCAAATAAGTGAAAAGTTTCAAGGTATACACTTTTTGGTGACACGCCTATCACCAAAGGATAGATTTTTAAAAGGTATTAAATCCTTCTAATTCTCTTTTTTGGAGAGGAGTTTTGTTCCCATTGGGTTTTGTTTCCTTTTGTGAGAGAATGCATTGTACATGGGTACCTAACATTGCCTCTAGCTAGGACCCATTTCTATCTAATTGCCTTTTTGATCTCCCCAAGTATCACTTAAAGGGGGGTGTTAGTGTGAATAATTAATCTATTCACTATATAAGTAAGTGTACAGAGATCTATGAGATTATACACCATCTTGTCTAATTGAATGTGCAACCTTTAAGCCTCGTAAGGTTACCAAGTTATTTGGTAAACCTCATGCACACTCCTTTTGATGTTAAAGACTTTCCATCTCACCTCAAACACCACTCAACACTTGGCACACAATGTTGATGAATTGGTCATAGAGGTTGTTGGTTTGCACACTCCAAGTGTTCCCAAGATTGACACCTATAGGAAACTTGTCTACTCTTTTGTGCCACATCTTGAGGCACTTGTCAATCCACCTCATGGGTGGATTGCCTCATCCTTTCTTATTTAAGAAATCTCATATTGTAATCAAGTTAACACTTTTATCAATATCATTTTGATAATGGAAGATTAAGCATATTGTTTACAAGTGTATCTTAATGGAAGCACAAGATTTTTGTTCTCATGATCTTGGATGAAAATCCTAAAATGTTGTAGCTACCACTACCCTAATAGATGTGTATGCAAAGAAGTAGAACCAAAAATTTAAATGGTAAAAAAAATCTTAATGTAGATTAATACTCTACTCATCATTCGGATAGAGATAATATACATATACAATAATGTTTTTAAAATTTCAAAATGGAGATATTATTAACCTTGGTTTCATAAAGATGCTAAATTCATTCACCACTATTTTCGAAGGATGCTACTCTACTTTATATTTTATTTTCATGTTTAGAAGAATGCAGATTGATACTTATTCTAGTTTTATATTATTTTGGGTTAAAGTTTTGAATGTATTAATTTAGTATATGACTACCTTCTTTCTTGTTGTAAGTGTGTTCTCCATTGTGAGTCTCTTTTCTATATTATAGACATATCATCACTTGGGACCTTGTATGATAGTTGTATCAAATTTGATCTCATAGCCTAAGGTTTGGTTTGTGGAGAGGTGAAAGTGTCACATGACATTGACTAAATTTTGCAACTAAGAGATTTTTTATCCTCCATAAAATTTGAGGATGGGTAGAGAGTAGTGTAGATGTCCTCCAATGTGTTGTTCATTGTGTAGAAGGTGTGGTGTGTTTTTTTTTATAGGAAGAGTGTTGAGGAAATAGAGAATAAAGAATAGAGAAATTATTGTCAATAGATGAGGAAGGAACTAAGCACCTAGAAAAAAATTCTCAAGAAATAAGCTCATGAAGAAGATCTTCAAACATAAACATGACTTAGGCTTTGTCCCTTAACAATGAGCCTTTGATGGATTCTCTAAACTTTTAATTTACACATTAATGATTTGATATCTCATCTTAGTCCTAAATTAGGAAAAAATATGAAGGACCTAAGTCAATTATTTGACTATGTGACATTACACACTACACACATGAAGACAATGACATTACATTGGAATCTTAGGACTAGTGATAATGATTGACTTCAATATACAACTAGCATTATAAAATCCTAATAAAATAATTAAAAAAAATGTTAATCCCTCCAAGGATGATGCAAGTCTAATCAAATTTCAAGTATTGGACATGGAGAGGGATGTTTATCATCCATTCATGAATCAATGTTAAAATACAAGGAATTCCTTTGAAGGTAAAGTAACTTAATTACATGTAAGCTCCAAGGATCCAAACTTAGCTTAAGGTCCATATTTTCTAGCTACTAAACTTAATATCGTTATCTTGCAAGTCAATAGTATCAAATTTTATACAAGAGTATAAAGATCATCATTTTCTCAATTTTCCATCAAATGACCATGTGACAATCTCTAGGACCTATTCAACTTCAATGCATACCCTATGTGCCCATGAAAATTGAATAAGATAAATCTAGGAGTTTACTATGAATAATGCAAGTAATGTATAAGTTGTAACCAACATTTAATTCAATAATTTATGTAAGGAATTAGACTTCACTTAATTTTGGACACCATAAATTCAAGGCTACTAAAATTATAAAACTAATCCAATCATATAGTTTATTATTCCACTTCGACACCCTCACAACAAAACATATAATTTGATGGGGTGATGGCAAGGTGCATAGATCTGATCATCTAGTCTTTTCTCTTTTGTGGACCACATTCTTATCAAGTATTGAGTTAGTTCTATGCCTTATTTGTTCCATACATTATAGAGAGTGAGCTATCACACATAGGATCCACTACACAAAATAGAAACGGGTACTAATCATACATATTACGAACAATTCACTAAATGGAACTTAATTATTAGGCTGGGGTGAATAGGCTGTTTACTGTGCGGTGACTTGAGGCTTGACAGAGATGGGTTACCTACACAAACGGACTAATTGATGGTACGACATAGACTTGTGGTGGAATATTGTTGGTAAAGCCGTTAAGAAGGCGGGCTACTTTTCAAAATACATTTTATCGCTTGACTAGACAATTGAACGTATCGTAAAAGTCTGTGCCGTGCCATGTGCTGCTACATTCACCCCATATAGACAACTTATCAGTCACTCAATTAGTCGGTTGACTACGTATCACCAAGTCGCCGCTGGTTAACCTCGGAAAAGAGTGGAAAGAGGAGCTGAAGCAGCTACCCCATTTCCATTTATCGCATGCAGAACCATAATTACTTCACTAGTTAGCCTATGTACTGTACCAAGTTCACAAGTTTAACCTATGTTACCCAATTTTCTTAGAAATACCTCTCATCATTCCAAAGCAATTCCTTTCCGCAGTTTGGAGGAGTCATCGCAACGTTTCATGTCAAACCAAACGTTGTTAAAGAGAAGTTAGATTATGTCTTTACATAATGTCTAATAATCTACAAATATTTAAAAGAGTTGGAACAATAATTATGTAGAATATTTTAAAGGCATAATTAAAAGATGTTCAGGTACAGTTCGTAGCGTGTCGAACTAATTAGGAATTGTTACATAAATATTTTAAAGAAAATAATTGTTTATTTCTCAAACACAAATGGTATGGTGTAGGGGCAACAATTAATATCAAAGTATTAGGACATATTTTTAAAATATATAATTATGTTTTCATCATATTTTGTAAGAAAATAGATGAGTCAATGAGTTTGACTCAAAAAACTACACGGTTGAATCTCGATAACAATATCATGATTTGACGTGCTGTGGAAAATACCTCCTACATATCAATGGATGATGATGTTATTTTTAGTGAGATTTCATCCAATGATATGTTGCCTAATAGTTAGTAAACTGAAATAGGGCACAACATGTTTTTTTTCTTTTTTGATATGAATTAGAATCTACTTCATAATTCTAGCAAACTATGTAGACACCAATATTGACACATAGAGTCGATAAACCTACCAAAAATAATAATGGTTGGTTACAACTCAATTTTTGCTTTTGATCATCTACAACCTATTTGTTACGAAGTTGGGGTTAGATTTATCTACAACTAATTTTGATTTCTTGAAGTAAAACAAATGACAACAATGCTTGAAAGATAAACATATTTGAATATCTTGACAAAGTATGGCTCTTATCCAAACAATAACAAAAAAATGGTGGGAAAGAGACCATAATTGATAGTTAATTGTGATAGAAAATGAAAAGATAGAAACATTAAAGCTAGTTGTCGTTGTTGTTGTGGGTCCTATCATTATTACTTATACATCTATTTTTTTGATAAATTTGAGGTATTTTTTACAACATGTTAAATAATGACCTATTGCTATCAAAATTCAACAGTGTAATTTTTTGAGCCAAACTCATTGACCCATGTTTCATGAGTAGTGATTGAAAAGAACCCATCTTTCATGATAATAAATGGTCCAATCAACACTCATTGCATCTAGGTGATGCTCACATAGGTGAAGCATTGAGCCTTCTTAGGAGATCACCTATCTCAGTACTACTCCAACTCAAGTTCGCTTAATCATGGAGTTTTCCCCAAGGTTAAGCCTGCTTAGCTTGCAACCCCATTTGCAAACTAATTTTAAATCAATGAGTTTGACTTAAAAAACTACATGGTTGAATCTTGATAGTAATATCAAAAATGAAGAAAATTGTGCTCTATGTTTTGGGAGATAGAGCTAAAGGGGGATTAGGGTTCCTCCACCAATTTCCTTAAAGTTTCATTCAAGGAAACCTTAGAGATCTCAATCTAGGGATGGAAATGAGGAAAAAAGATTTGCAATAAGGTTTCCTAGGGGTGTGATTGAAGACTAAAAGGGGGTTCACCACCAAGCAAAGGATTGGAAGGAAAGAAATGCAATGATATGTAAACCCAACTATGCAACCTAAGATATGAAACTAAAAATCAGAAGAATGAACTGAGAAAGGACAAAGGGGCACCTGGAAAACTGAAAAAGCTCGAAACAAGGTCTGAAATCTTGAAAACATGACTTTCAATGCACTCTGGGACTCATTCGCCAATAGGGGAAATTTAGTCCCAATTTAGGGTTTCAAGCTGAAACTAGAATCTGGAATTGCTAAACTAGGATCTATAGAAAATGCATGGAATCTAGTATACTAGGACTCATACACCACAAGTGGCGATTTAGTCCTAGTATTAGGGTTGATCTAAAACTCGGATATCCTCTACTGCTCTCTTGTATCTTCTCTCCTATCAAATCTTTGAGTCTGAAACACTGAATTGCAGCCTATAGGTGACTTTTCATGATCTTGCAATGTAAATGACAACTTTGATAACTTGACAATTTTTTTTCCAATCTTGCTCTTTAATGGATCTTCAACCTAGATTTGCAAATGACACATGAAAGAGAGGGAACAATCTTGTTTTGCTAGTGGATAGGGATTTTCCTTGGTCAAACCTCGTTTTGGTAATCAAACCTTGAAATGAATAGAAATAGAATGAAGGAATGATGAGTGAACAAATAAGCTATGTTGCAACTCACCAAACCCTTGGAATAAAGGTTGCAATCTTGTAAGCAATGGATAGCATGAATAAAGATCTTGAATCTTGATTGTATGTTATGGATCTTGACTTGAATGCTTGCTTGAATCATAAGAACCCACATCACAAATGTTAGCTCAAAAGTAAACATGATGCATGATGCATGATGACTTTGACATGATGCTTGATACTTGAATAATGCTCCAAAATTCTTGATGATCAACTCTTGAATGCTCTTGTAAACTCTTATGTAAGTGCTCTTGATTGCTTATGAAGTTCTAGGATGAAACTATGTGAAATAACCTTGTATTTATACTTGTTCATGCCAAATTAAATGAAATTACAACACTAAAAGCTGACATCATATGTGGGAGAATAAAATCTCATGAAGAATTTGAATTTAAAATAGGTCCAAGCAAAGTGAAACTCATACGCCAGTTTGGATGTATGAGTCCCAATAGGCTAAGCGTGGGACACAAATTTCAAAAATGTTATGTTTTATGCCAAATTTAGGTTTAGGTCCCAAAAATTAGATGAGACCCATATGCCTAAGGTGGTGTATGAGTCCTAGATCACTAAATTTGGGCCATACAAACCAAAATAATTAAATTATGAGTGGTCATTTGATGTGTTAGGATTATCCTTGGAAAGATGTGTTAAATAAGGCTTGTGAATGCAAAATACGACTATATAAGGCATAAAGAAACCCAATTTTAGTAGGGAGGGTCAAAACAAGTGTGAAAATGTAGAGGGATACATTTTTCTAAACTATATTTAACCCCCACTTTAGTGAGATGAGGAACTTGCTTTAAACTCACACTAAATTAGACAAGCTCAGATCAAGAGGGGTTCAAATGTACCAATTCTAGTAATATAGTATGACAATAATCAAGAGGGATGATCAAGCCCCCAAGATCAAGATCCTATGGGAAACCAGCATAGGCAAAAAATAACACACATGTAAATGATATAAGGAGAAACAACAAGGCACAAGCATACACTACCAAAGAGAAAGAGAAAGAAAAAAAACAAAAACAAAAGGGGTGGATCAAGCTTCAACCATTTGTCTCGCATGATGTGGATCGGATCTAAATTGTTTGACCAAGAAAGTTTACAAGTGGAACTTTGTGTCCACTATGCAAACCTAATAGACACTCACAAGGGCTAGGGTAAGCTAAGGTCATCCACTAGGTGAGCCCGCAACAAGACACATATGCACATAGTCGGTAAGCACTCACATAAACAAGAAAGTGGCTATGGAAAATTCATGCCTAAGTTCGGCTCACATACATACAACCATACCAAAGCTATAGGTCTCCTGATAAATTTGATAAGGAAAAACACAAAATGGCAATAGGATTCATGAGGCAAGAAAATCTCCATATGCTAACACCCATGAACAAACAAGATGACCCCACAGGAAAGAAAAGTGTGTTATGCAAGGTAGCCATATAACAGATGTTGTAAATGCAAAATAGTGTAAAGTACATTCAAAGGAGTTTTTCTTAGTTCATGCAAGGTATTAACTTAGGGAATATTGTGCCTAATATCTCCAAGAGAGGACCAATTGAAGAATAGAAGATTCACAACTTAGGGGATATATTTTATTGCATCAAGCCACTAAGAGGAATATAATATGATAAGAGAGATCACACACTTGAGGTACATCACATTCAATGTCACCACAAAGCAAAAGATGTGTCACATGAAGTAAGAAGACTACACAATGAAACATGAGTTGTAATTGAGTAATTTCAATGTATTGCCCAACTTTAAAGAAATTTCTAAACAATATTTTGTGAGCAATTACTTTAATGTAGAAAGTGATAAATTTTTAAAACAATAAAGAGGACATGAGAGCTTATTTGGAAAGCCTTATGCCAAGTCATATGTTTCCAAATGAAGCCATGTCATGAAAAGGGTAGGGTATGCCCTCAAAATGAAACTCCAAAAACATGAGGGATCCATGGATTTGGCGTTAGTATGTCTTTTCTACAATGTTATTAGAGAGCTTGGAATTGTTATCATTCCCCAAATACTCATGGAACAAGAAGAATGACACAAAGAGAGTGAAAAAAATGAAAATATTTTGTGTGAATAAGGAAGATACCTAAATGTCTTGACACCTTGCATCATCTCTAAAAGGAAAAAATAAGACAAAGAAAAAGATTAAATTTTCACAACATAGAGAAGAATGTAGGTACAAATAGATAAATCTAACAAAGAGAGAGATACAAAAAATATAACAGTCCGAGGGCTCACATTACACATGCAATTACACAAAAGAAACATGAAAAATAAAATAAATAATTTTTTTTTAAGGCACATGTGAGTCTGTAGTTTAGTAAAATGCATACCCTTGCATTTTCACACGTGTTTGGGCCTGTCTTGCTTTATTTATCCTTCTTTATGGCTTAATTGGTCCTATTTTGTGTCCACAAGCCCTATGAATGGCATATTTTTTTTGGTTAATCCTGGCATTCTCCAATGCATAAATGACCTCCTAATGATTCTTATTGGTGTGTCCCTGATTTTTGGTTGGGACTAAAATGCCACATAGGTTGTCTTTGTCCCCCTGAGGTTTTGGGACCCTAATTTTAAGGTATCTTATTTGGGCCCCTTTTTGGTTTTTGTGCTCCAAGTTTCATCACTTGGGACTAAGATGCCACCTAGGGCGTCTTAGTCCTCCTTGAGTCATTTTTAGGATTTAATTTCATATTCTGGCAGGATTTAGCCTCCTTTATTTAATGAATTCATATGTCGGCTTGCTATGATACAATTTTGAGATATTAAACATAGATACGTATAAACACAAGGTTTAATCATTCATTTTCATCCTAGCAACTTGAGTATTCATTCTTAGGAAAATTTATGACATCAAGTGCATTCAAGAGAAAATCATCAAGCATTTGGAGCCATCATCAAGATTCAAGCATCATTTCAAAGGCTATTCTTGCATCATGTGTGTTCTTGTGCTAACATTTGTGATGTAGGATTTTGATTCAAGCAAGCAAGTAATTCAAGATATATCAAGAATTTCAAGATCCATATCCATTGCATCCATTTCATACAAGTTTGCAGACTTTACAAGGGTTTGGTGAGTTGTATCATTGCATGTTGTTCATTCACCATTTCCTTCATTATTTCTATTTCATTTCAAGGCTTAGTTACCAATAAGGGGTTTGACTAAGGAAAACCCCCATTCACTAACAATCAACAAGTTTTCCCCTTATTATCCATTTATGTTTGTAGATCTAGGTTGAAGACTTGAAGATCACTTGGAGTGCAAAGTTGTCAAATTTGAAAAGTTGCATTTCAAATTTTTCATCTTCACGAAAACTCACCTACAGGCCAGATTTGGTTGTTTCAAAACCTGAGATCCGAAAGGAAGCAAGTGTAGACCTGGGAGGTCAAGACCACATTCAAACTTTTCAAAAATTCAAAGCAAGACTAATATGCCACCTTGGGTGTCTTAGTCCTCCCAAGCATATCTTTCAAAGATTCCTTCAGATCCAGTTCAGACATTTGAAGATTTTGTGTTTGCCCCAAAAAAAAGCAGTGAGAGTAATATGCCATATTTGGATTCTTAGTCCTCCAAGGCATATTTTGATAGCTTCTTTGGGTATGTGCAGGATCATCATGGAAAAAACAAGCCCTTAAGTGGTAATAAAATTCAGAAAAATCAGAGTTAGGAAACTTGACATAAAAATTTGAATAAGTTATCTATATTATTTCAAAAATATGTAAGAATAGAATCTGTAGAAAATTGAATTTAGTTTCTAAAATACTAGGTTAATTTAAATAGTAAAAAAATCTATTTGGTGAAAATTTGAAATTTCAATGCAGTAGTACTTAAATCTCAGGGAAAAAATAAGAAGTAGGTGTCTATCAAACCACCCTAACCACAATAAAATGATTATATTTTTTTATAATATTTTACATATAAGTAGAGGACTCATGTATCAATGTGATGCATATTTTTTTGTAATTTTTTTCCAAGTAAATAATTAATTATTATTTTTTTTATTACAACTTTTAAAAAATATAAGAACTCGTATGTCTAACCACCTTAACTTGGTCAAAACTTCATGAAATTCTATTCTTTCTTTTTTAATCCTATAGTATGTGAAGCATAGAATGTGACGCATGTTTCAGATTCAAAAAATGTGATACCATTTGAAAGTTATAGATTTTTTTAATAGGCATATCAATTAGGACTTTAATTGTAATTCAAATAGAAAATAAATAATAATTATTTATTAAATTCAAAGTAAATCATAATTTATATTGGTGGAAATCTGAGAATCTCCTTTAAAAACCCTTTTCATTTCATCAATTTTGGGTAAAAATAAAGTCATCAGCCACATGGGTCATCATATCACTTACATATCGCCACTTTTTGGCCCATCATGATCCTGCACATATCCCTTTGCATTTCCAGAATCCTCATTGCATCTCCAAACTTCCCAGGTACAAATACCCTAACTTGGTGTTGCATATTTTGAGTATTTTAATCTCTCATTTAGCTTATTTTAGGTTATTTTGCATATCACACTATGTTTTCCAACATTGTATTTTCCAAGCATTTGCTTGGTGGTGAACCCCTTAAAGATTAAAAGAACCCTCTCCTAGGTCCTCCTAATTTTGAATTGGCTCACCTTGAGAGGTTTTTAGTCAGTCCAATTAGGGTTCTTATGACATAATTGAATGACCTAGATAGAATAGGAAGGCATTCCCCCTCATTTCCTATTTTTTTATAGTTCATTTTTGTGAACCTGACTTCTTTGACCATTCTTCCTTTTTTATTATTTGGATTCCTTTAGAGTCCTAGATCTAGATTGCATTCATTGCATTTTTCATCTTGCATTAGTGAAATTGCATCTAGGGTTTCCTATTTTTGCATTAGTGAAAGTGCATATAGGTTGCATTTTTACCTTCTTTCATCATTCCATTTCATTGAAAAATCTAAAAAGTGCATTGTTTTTTCTCCTGATTGCATTTAGAAACATTGTTCTTGCATTGAAAATTGAAAAGTTGCATTTCAATCTTGCATGCAATTGCTTGTTAGTCATTGCTTTGATTTGAATCCATTTGTACCATTTTCTATTTCAAAACATTAGGTCCCTTGGTAGGCAACCTGAGAAAGATGTTATCAAGCCAAAATTTGTTGTTTTTCTTAGAAAAACCTCTGCTAGGACTAAAATTCCTTTCTTGGCATCTTATTCCCTTTGAGGTTTTTCTGCTTAGAATCCTCTCTTTGTTGTTTGTTGTCTGTTTCAACCTCTAGAACTTCATAATCTCACCAGGAGGACTAAAACACCCTTACTGGCATCTTAGTCCCTATTGAATTTGGTTCTCTAGTTTTTAGGGTCTTAAATTTATTTTCTGTGTTTTTGTGGGCTGCTTTCAAAACTTTTAGTTTCAGCTTCAGTTTCCAAAATTGTTGTTATCATAGTTTCTTTCATTTTCAAGTGCATCATGGATATGTGATTTGAAAAGTTGTGGATGTCCCTAAAATCCTTAGTAGATGTCTCAAATTGTGCCTTTGGTAATGATCCTAATAATATTGAACTCACTCATGCTCACTCAACTCCTAATGCATGTCCTCCTTGTGATGTTGACATCATTGGAGAAGATGATGAAAAAATGAATAAGTTCCTAAAAAAATTTCTTGATAAACTTGAGGCTCATGCATCCTTTAATCCATCCATGAAACAATTAAATACCCCTACAATACCACCTCTTGAGATGGTTTGTTACTTACATCCTAAAACTAAAGCAAAATTTGACCCTAAGTTCCCTACAATAGGTTAACCTAGTTCTTCTAACCTAGAAAATAATTGGCCATTTTATGATAACCAAGTAACAAATGCTCCAATCAATCTCGAAGAAACATATGGCAAAGGATTCACAATCTTGAGTAAACAAATATGCGACACAACAAGTGAAAATGAAATTCATCAAATCCTAGAGCAAGTTCCAACTACTGAAAGCAAAAAAGGGTTAGGATATCAAGTTCTAAACAACAAAAAATTACCTAGAGAATACCTAAAGCTTCATGGTGATGGTACAGTGATCTCTAATTCACCTCATGATATGAATATTCTCCTTCCCTTTGAAGAATCGACACTTATCACAAATGAAGAGTTTATCTCCAGTTGCTCTCCTCAACCTTCACTTGAAGAACTTAGAGAATGTATCAGGAGACAAAAGCTTTAGAAATTCAAAGACTTTCCATTTTTGCAAAATCTCACAAGCATTGAATGAAAACTGGAAGAACTTACTAACTCGGGTTGGATTACCCTACCACCTCCCACTATAATAAAGAATCCAAAAATAAATAAACATTGTGCATATCATAGGACTCTCAAACATAGTATCGATGAGTGTCGTACATTACAACATATATTTAAAAGACTTAACATGTTATAAATAGTCCCTTAAAATGGGACCCCCTCGTCATGTAATAGTTGTAGAATCTTGACATTCTCACTATTACATGACCCTTCCCGTCACCTATCTTGGCCCATTCATGTCTTGCACTCAGTGGGGATAAGAAGTAGATGGCATTGTCCTAGTAAGGAATTTTTTGTTGTCCCTTTGGTTCGTTATCTACCTTCCCCTTATGCACATGGAGACTAGGAGGTGGATAAACTACTTTAGGTTGAATCGCTTGTGACTTACTAGCCATATTTTATTTTTATTTTCTATTTCACTTGCATGTGCGTATTGTGATCCATCATGATGTTATGTTTGATGTTTCTTTCTCTGTGTGCATTCCTCTATTTGTACCTTCATTCTACTCTATGTCGTAAGCTTTTGCCTTTTCATTTTTATCTTATTTTTTCCTTTTGGGGATGACACAAGGCGTCGAGACATCCTATGTCTCTTGCATATTGAACCAAAAGGTTTTTCTTTATTTTTCTCTCTTTGTGTCATTCTTCTAGTTCTGTGTGTATTTGGGGAATGAAGACAGTTCCAAGCTCTCTAATATTATTGCAGCAAAGACACATACTGACTCTGAATCCATAGATCCCTTATGTGTTTCTGGGGGGAAAACCTATTTTCTATTTTATTTTCCATGTTTGTCTACTTTAAATTAATTGCTCACAATATGGTGTTAGCAATTTCTTTAAAGTGGGGGCATACATTGGCATTATTTTGGTATGATTTCATTTGTATTTGTTATTCCATGTTCCTTGATGTGATTTTCTTACTTCATACGATGTGGTTTCCTATTTGCGATGACATTGGGAGTAATGTCCTTCAAGAGTGTGACCTATCTTAGCATATAATATTCCCCTTAGTGGTGGTGTGACGCATTGCATCCCCTAAGTGGTGAATCTTTTATCCTTTAACTGGTCCTCTCTTGGAGACATTAGGAATGATTTCCCCTAAGAGTAAGACCTCACATGAACTAAGAAAAATCTCTTTGAAAATCTCTCTTGTTGCATTACATTTTTCCTTTTGTCTTTATTAAATTCATGGAGGTATGAATTTGATATGAACGCCCTGGGGCTCACCTAGTCAACAACTAGCTTAACTAGCCCATGTGAGCATGCATTTTTATACCTTATTAAATTCATGGAGGTATGGCTTTGATATGGTCCCCCTAGGGCTTACCTAGTGGACTATTGATGTGTTTTTTTGCACCTTCTCAACATAGGCAACACACAAGTGTGCTACCTCTCTTGAAAGGTAATTTCCTACAAACAAGTTGTAGAAAATCACCCAAGGTCTCTCGGGTGTCAGGTAATGACTTGCAAAAACAATTCAGTGGATTGGTGTGATTTTTTGGTAATCACAAGGGACATGAACAATTGTTAAGTTGGAAGGAGATTGAATCTTTAAATGGAGTATCCCCATATTGAATTCAATGTCTTCCTTTTCTTCGAAAGGAGCTTTCCCTAGTTTAACCTCCTCTTCTACATCTTTGATTTGTTGGGACATCTCCTCTTCTAGTTCTTGATTTGAGGTCTCGATTATATACTTCACGTTGAGGGCTTCAACATCCTCCTCTGAATACTATGACTCTTCTTCATTAGTCACTACTTTTTCAAGATTAATAGTTGTCCCACCTTCTTGATGTTCAAAGTAGGGCCATTCAGGCTCCTCCATTATTCCTTTGCTAGCTTCTTTCTGGCCCTTCTCCATTTCTTCCGATATTCTAATGGTTGCCTCCATCTTTGGTGGTTATGTAGGCGATGAAGAAATGGGAAAATCGACGGTGATTTGGGCCATTAGGGCCTGAATAGTAGGATTCATAACCACCCCTAAGATCTCGAAAGGCACACATTACATGTATTTCACAAAGGATTTTGGCAAGGTGAGTTGGGGCATAGTAACAATAGTTGCAACAATTGGAGTAGAGAGGATGGTAAGTGGAGGAGGCAATGAGGGCGTCAAGAGTGGGGAATTTGTGGTTGAAAAAGAGTCAAGCACCACCATAGGAGCCCTTGGTGGGGTGGAAGAGAGGTGGATTGAGATGTCCACAACAGGCACAGAGGAAACATGAAATTCCTGTGAAGTGGAAGATGGTGGAGTGGCCATGGCAAAGGTAGCGACAGGAGCGAAGGTGACCAATGGAGAGCGCTAATTCTCAATTTATTCTTCTTCTCCCTCATGTTAAGGGTTCTCCTCAATGGTGGGCATTTCAATTGTGAATCCCCCCATATTCTTTTCTTTCTTGGAGGGTTTTCCCTTTGTAGCCTTTCACGAATATACCTTATGCTTAGGATGGTGCTCAGGCACATCCTTTCTTTTCCTCAATCTTGTGCCCAAAGGGGATTTTGGTACTTCTCCTATGGAGGTGGCATCATCTCCACTATTAGTTTCACTTTCGAGCTCATCTCCGAGCTTGTCGTAGGTTAGTGTTGCAACTTCTAACTTAAGCTACACAACCGTGGAATATACCCACTTCTTGGTTCTATCTATGACTGGCTAAGTTAATGTATCTAGGTCAATAACCTCTCCCACATTCCAATATATTAGGGGTAGCGATAAGTTAGCCACGACATCAAATCTTTGATCCAAAATTGTGTCATCCTCCTCCACAACTTGGTCGGGCACATGAAACAAATTGATTGACTTCATGAATTGGGTATTCATTTGCATATAATGTCTCATCCTTACTTCTTTTTCATCTTGACAATTGGCCTAGAAGTCTTCAAGGTGCAGCCAATGGGCATATTGCTTTCCCACTTACTTCTTTAGCTTACCATATGGGTTTATTCTTGGCTGAGCTATGTAGAGTTCTAGATTATATTCCACTATCTCCTTCTCTGAGTAGTCTACATATTAGGTGGCGGGGAAGGAATACATTCCTTGTCCGAAGGTGAGGGGATATGGTATTTACACTCTATCTTTATGACTCAATAAAGCATGAGCATTATGTAATTTCTTGGTGAGCTCCAGTAGAATCATTTGGTCATTGGGCTGGCACGATAGCTTGTAAGGCTTATCATAGAAGCCTTATGCTCTTATGTATGTAAAATTTGGGAATTTTATGAATAGGTACCCAAATCTCTAGATGAAAGCCCTGGCGCTATGCGAGAATCTCTTCTCGAAGTCTGATAATATGCCCAATAAAGGCATCATTCACCCTCCGGTAATCCTTCTTAAAAGTTTTGTATTATAGCTAAGGGTATCTATCATACACCTTGAGATCTCTTCTTGGATCTATATTGTGTGTGACAACGAGGCCTTTGTAGGGGAGTAATTCATCAAGCATGTATACTAGATAGGAGGTCATATAGAACTCGGAGGTCTTCTTCACAACCATCAATTGGCTATGATTGTTGTCACTAATGATTTTCACCTAGTGAAACTTTTTTTCCATGGATGATCTCCTCGATGTAATAGAACATCCACTCCTAGACATAGGCAGTAGTAGGGAGGCCCATTACCCTACCGAGAAGAGTAACCAAGTCATGGTACTCCTCATGGAAGTCACTTCTAAATAATTTATGTGGCACTTTGGCTGCACAACCCCTCTTATCCTTCAACCAATGTTAGTTGATTAGGTTTTTGCATGCTAGGGGTTCTAATTTCCACATAATTTCAGTAGACTCCTTTGTTTCTTCCATATTATCAAATTAGGGATGTGGAATGCCTGACCTATGGACCTACTAGATAGATCTGCTAACACCCTGCCATCATGATCTATGATCTTTCTATTATTGTGATAGCACTCCCTACATGCAATCACCAACTTTGGAGCGATGAGTGCAGGAGGGAAGTTGACCGCCTTGTCGAGGCCACTTTTTCTAATCTTCAAGGAATTCTCAGTTCTTCGGCTGGATATTACCCTTTTCCTAAACTCCTCTATATTCACGTGTCCAAGGTTGGTGTCATATATGGTGAGCCAATCGAAGGTGATCCTATAGGTGATTTCAACCCCATGTAATTGATATTGTATTTGGTCTGTCTTCTTTTCCTCTTGGTGCTTTGGTGGGATTCTTTCCTTTCTCCTTTTTTGTAGATGCTCTCGATGGTCCCATAGCTGATTCCATAAATCCTACAAACATAAATGCAGTAATCATATTCATAAAATTAGGAAGCGTTAATTAAATCCTACAAAACAGGGGTCAAATCCATTAGTATATCATTAAAAGCTCATAAAATCCTTTAACATTCCACATTCAAGGCTTATTTGAGTCAATTATGGAAATGCAGGCCCAAGGATGCAGGTTTCCTTAGGCTAAAGGCCATTTTGAAGTGCTTATGAATAGGACGGCGTAGGGGGCACAATGACCCACAAACGACGACCCACATTCAAATTTCCACACTTTAGAATTAAGGGTTGGTCAAGGCTTTGATGCATTTGGAGCATCAAGCAATCAACCATGAAGTCACTTGAAAGCATCTGATTGATCATTTAGCTATTCAGGCATAGGGTGCATGCAGAGGCAGGGAACATCAAGGCTGCTTGGGGCTCCATCGTTGAGAAACGACAACCAGGAGAAGGAAAACCTGCAAGGGTAATACCATATGGTGGGACCCACAGGTGACACAGATGGTTCAATTTATCTCTTCAAGGATTGACCGTCTAGAAGATTGTGGGCGGGGAGCTACGAAAGGCCACCAAGAGATAACCATTTTGAGAATGGCGATCATGGGATGGCAGCCCACACATGGTGATCCACACTGTTAGGTTTCCAAGGGCATTTGGCGTTGAATGTTTTGGGTTAAAGAAGCCAGATGATAGAGGAAGGCTTGAGATCTTCCTTGTGGATGGAAGGCAAAGCTCAGTCATTTAGGAAACTGTGATCACAATACAGTGGGCCGTAGGCGGCAACCCACAATGCATCTGGAGTTAGTTGTTTTAGCACCGAAGTCAAAGGGAGATGACGAGGTCGGGACTCGCAATGTGGAAGGATGGACCTCCTTGGTTGCTTTAGGAATGACAGTGAGAATAGGGTAGTTCATAGACATCATCCCACAAAGCCTGGCTCACAAAGGATCTAAACTTGGCACTTTGTGTGAAACTTCAGGTTGTGAGGAGGCAAGTGGATTCTTCAACATAGGAATGAGTGAAGGGTTTACTGCTTGAGGATAGTCATCGATAATGACGACGAAGAGAGGATGAAGGTCTACAAGGAAAGGTCCCTAAAGGGACTTAGGCTTGATTTTCTTGTTCAACAACATTGGGCTTAGCAACACTTGCAACATGGGAAGCAGGCATAGGACAATCATTTTAGAATGATAGAGAGGTAAGGGCGGCCCATAGAGGTGGACCCGCAAGGTATCTTTGATCAAGTGTTTGAAGCCTATTGTTTTGAAAATGACGATGAGGGTGCGGGAAGGATGGAGCCCATGGCCCTAGTTAAGAATGGTCATGGGAAGGCAAATTTTTGCAAGGTCAAGCAACCGATTTTGATAGATTTTTTAGGGTTTTTCTTCTCATGGGTTCGTACAAAATTTTGAGGTCATTTAGTCGTTCTAGGGGATTTATAGTTTTGCCTTAAGATCTTTAGTGATTTTGAAGCTTAAATTAAAGACCATTTTGGGATGGGTGATGGAAAACACAACTGAAAAGTTTGAAGAAATTAATGAAAATCACACCTTGAAACTTCTTGGAGGTTGTGCGGGAGTGAGGGCAGTGGTGATAGGCTAGAGATCTAACAAATTCTAAGTCTTGGTCGATGAAAATGACAGGTTGAATGACCTATTTATAGGAAATTTTGCATTAATGACCCACATTAATTATAGGTATGATGATAGTTGAAGTAGTTGGGCATGGGTTCCAACACGGCGGTGGTAGGAAAGGCGGGGTTCGCAAAGTAGACAAAAGCTAAGGAAACACCGTTTGGTAGGTGGCGGAGACAAGAAAACCATGGAAGATACGGGGCCCACCATGCGGGCGGATGTCCTAGGTCGAACACCAAGAAACAATGAAAATAGGGTAGCAACACGCAAGGGGTAGCCCTCAAGGGCGGACCCGCAGAAGTCAAAGGATGCCAACCTGAAAATGAAAAAGAAATCTGCCAAGGGAACCCTGTAAAATCCAAAGTCTTACGAATTTTCTAGGTGGTAAATTTGGTCAACTAGGGATGATGAATTTTAGGGTCCTTGACCATTTTGACACTAAAATATAGGGGCACGTAAAATAAGGCAAAAGCAAAAAGTGACCCGACGAAGGAAAAAAGAGAGGGTCCCTATTTCAAATGGGGCGTGTGTGTTGTAGGCATAAAAAATGATAAATCTCTTGGGAGAACACTCTTGAGTGTTCTAAGGATAAAGATTCATTCATAACCCAAAATCTCTAGTTTTGCAAACCAGAAGCTAGTTTCCCTAAGTGAACTAGGAACTTAAAGGAGGATGGGATCCTTAGTTGAATCAAGTCACATGAATATCTTGGAAGTGTGTGCATGGTGAATTCATTTCCTTTCCTCAGAGACTACACAAACAACCGTTAACTAGGCAAGATAAGCTACATAAGTTGTCTAACCCAAAAGTAACCTAGAAATTGCTTTGTTGCTAGTCAGACATTCATAGCCCTAACAGAGTTGTCATTGTGACCCCACAAACATTTCTTTATTTCCAACTCAATTTCCATAGCCCTAATAGAGTTATTCACACACCCATACAGTTGGATATTTCAAATTTTCTTGCTTTCTTCTCTTTTTATTTTATGATATGTTCTTTTAGAATCACTAGCACACAAACAACAATATATGACTAAATAAGCTACTAAAAATTACATATAAATGACTAACTTTAGTCATGTGACTATTAGTGGTTTATTTGTAGTCATTTATAACACCACTAAATTTATGACTAAACAATTTTAGTCATTTATTTGGTCATTGATTTTAGTCATTAATTTGGTCATTGATTTGGTCATTGATTTAGTCATTTATTTAGTCATTAATTTTAATCACGTGACTATTTTAGTGGTTTATTTGTAGTCATTTATAACACCACCAAATTTATGACTAAACTATTTTAGTCATTTATTTAGTCATTGATTTGGTCATTGATTTAGTCGTTAATTTAGTCATAGTAGTGATTTGTTTAGTCATATATTTAGTCATATATTTAATCATTAATTAAGTTATTAATTTAGTCATGTATTTAGTCATTAATTTAGTCATATATTTAGTCATTACAAATAAAATCTAACTTAATTAATCCTCACAAATTTATGCATATAAAATTCAAGTATAATAGATATTCAAATGTTAAAAAACATCATGAAATGAAGACTAAAGTGCTTGAACAAATATGATTGATCAGACACAAACACAAACATCTTACAAATCAAGAGGAGCCACAACAGAGTATTTATGAGTGGAGAAAAAACCACTCTAAAAATTTACTTCATTAATCATCATTGAAAAATCAAAATCTCATTGGCTACATTTAATGTCTCAATGACGCTGTACAAATTACAAACACTATATAAAAAAAATACTCCTATTTTCATATACTTATACTATTTTCCCCTTCCTTAACTACAGTCCTTTTGGAAGGGCATCAACCTCCTATAGGGGCTTGACCCATTTAATCCCCTTGCAAATCCACATCTTTCCAGATGCTATTGGTTTCGGCTCCTCTAAAATATTCTTCGTTGGTATTCACCTTCACTTCTCCAATTTGGAGCTATAGCTTGAAAATAAGGTTTCAAAATTTTCACATCAAAAACTCAAAAAAGTCAAATAATATAGAGGATAAATTCAAATATTTTCTTTTCCTTCTCTAGCTATGGCACCCTAAACTTAGGTGCTAGATATAGTGAATGTATCATAATTAGATATAACATCCATCAAAAGCATATTTGGAAGTAGTTTTTATCAGATATTATAGTTGTAAGTTCCACTAATTATAATAAAGATAAAAAGTTTTACCTTTCTGCATTAATTAATGCAATTTTGATAACTTTTAGACGATCGAAAATGCTAGCCTTTATCATATCAACATACTCACCTGCAAGTTGCAACACAACATTAAACTTATTAATTAGACTCAACATCTAAGGAAAGAAACTTCAAACATTATCAATTTAGTAAAAAAATCATCAACTTCAAATATCAAAGTAGCCAATGCTTCACTCTCTCCACTCTATTCTATGCATTATTCCAAGTGGGTGTTTAATATTTTGCATTGTAGCAATAAAGGAGAAAATATGTCATTATTTCTCTGCATGGTGTTGTTTTATTAAGATAACATGTTATTGAATAATTGATCTAATAGCTGATTTTTGTATGAATGGAAGTATTCTTGTATATTCCACACCTTGTAAATTTTTCGTAGGTTATAAATATAGGGAAACCTCCCCTAATGATTTTAACTAAAAGTATAGGATGTTGCACTTACATGAAGTATGTCCACTGGGAAATATTTTGTGACCTTCCCTTACGACATGTTCATTGCCATGACACTCAACCCTCCTTGTAATGTTATCAAATTTATGGAACAACCTCATACTAGTTAGAAGACTAATTTAAATCATCAATGATAAAATAATAATAATAACAAATAAAGAGCTTGCCACCAAAATGATCATTAATCGGGAAGAGAAAAAAAGCTAAGACTAAATTTTAGTACTAGAGGTTGATAAGTTGTTCTCAACTGATATACCATCTAGAAAACACCACCAAAAAAATTCAGGGTGACGTTGGCTAACTGCATCTTTCACAACATCAGTTACAACAATAGTTACAAGTACTAAGAACAAAATCCCTGTCATAGACTTAGATCAAGAATTTAAATTTATCAGTAGCTGTCCTAAATCAACTAAAATAGAAAACCATTTATACAAAGACAAAATGAAAAGAAAATAAGAATGTTACCTAGAATAACATGGTGTAACTCATTAATATTTTTGTGAAAAAAATAGTAGATACAAATTACAATGGATGGTACAACTACTGCAAGTATCCGATAATAGTTAACACCCTTCTTGTCAGACATGGAACTGCAAATATCTATAATAGATGTAAGAAAATTCTTTATTCATCGGCTTAAGAAAATAGGCAAACAAAAATAATTATGTTAGGAAATATATCCAATTTTAATCCACTTCTCCTTTAAAAATTGCTCTGTTGTCATGTACATGAAAATAAATAAGTCATAGAGTGCCTATAGTAAGCATTTGTAACTATTTATGCCTTTTCCTATCGGGCGATAGGAAATATGCAAGATGATTAATAAGAATGATGTGACTACATTTCTTACTACATGTTAGATCCAATTAAAAAAAATGCCAATTCTTTTAGAAATTATACTTAAACATTGAACATATTCCAAGAAGATTGAGAATACTACACTAACAATCTCCAAAGATGAACATTTCAACAACATTAGTAATGTTGCTAAAGTTGTATGGGATTTATAATCCAATTTTAACAGGTCCAAGAATGGAATGCACCTTTCATCAATAAATAAATCAACAACCTTCTCATTTTCTGCACTAAGGACACTAGTCATAATACCACCTACTCAACCAATAGAATAAGAAAGATCCATGGAAGGATACTTCACATTGTCTAGAGCTTTGAAGGTTAATGAACTCAACCTGCATAAAACCATATGATATGTTCTTATTTTGGAACCTAAGCATCTAGTTTGTGTATCACAACCATTTAAGAAGATAATTCAATCAACAATGACTAATTTTCACTCACTAAAGTTGTTTTCTACACTAAAAACTTCAAATAAGTAACCATTCCTATTCAAAAAGAAAATCATAAGCAAATCGGCTTAAGATTAAAAACACATACTTGTAAAGGTCAAGTCGAGGCCAAGTAATCTCTGAACATGGAACTCTCTTAGGCCATGACATTGTATACAGTATTGAAAAACACATGTATGTCCATCCCAGTTGAGCCAAAATAGAGGAATCCTAACAGATATAATTGATAAAATCTCTATCAAACACTTATGACATAAGTAGAAGTGAAACATATAGTCATAAAAAAGAGATTTTTTTTATCATACCTGTGTTTCTATCATTGAATGAATTATTGACTGTGGGTGAATTACGATATCAATATCATCGTAGTCAGCTCCATAAAGATAGTGTGCTTCTATAACCTCAAGACCCTAGAATTATAGGTGCACATTTTGGAAGGCAACCATCTTAACAAAATAGAAAAATAAAACATTCAAATACAATAGAAATGAATCACAACAAATAAAATATGTTATACCTTATTGAATAAGGTAGCAGAGTCAACTGTAATATTTTTCCCCATGTTCTAGTTAGGATGCTTAAGAGCATTTGCAACTTTCACATCCTTTAGTTTCTCCACTGACCAATATTTGATGAGAAAAGAACCCAATTAATCATTAGCTATTTGCCTTAGGCCCAAGTCTATGACAATCACTTCCTGAAAATTCTTAGGTTCCATTTTTTATCAAAATATGCAACTTATGTCACATATAATGGATTAAGTTTAATCATAGCTCAAACATTAAAAAATAACAATCTCTAGCTTTTAATATAAAATCACTAGCATATTCACTAAATAGTGAAATCCTAAACTTGTATGGCTTCAAAACATGCAAAACAGATGCTTTCAGAGCTGATAAAAGGAAAGTTCAAAATGTACAATAGAAGGCAATAAACAACCACCTATAAATTCCAAGCCGACCTAGAAATACCAAATAAGCTCTCCATTTCTTAAAAGTGAAAAAGGATATGAAATACCACCAAGATCTTTGCAAACTAACATGATATACAAAGTGAAGTTGGTAGGATTACTAACCATAAAGAACAACAAGAATTCAAGGGTTTACACAATACACAACAAAGAGGAACAAGAGGGAAAAAAAGAATAGTAGGTTGGCCATTGTTCTTGAAAATCGTAAATATAATGAAATCACGCCTTATCCCATTAGAGAAATGGGGAGCACATATGACCCTTGTTATATCAAACTTTAGAGCATAGGAGATCATATAATCTAAACTTGTAAAGTTGTAAAAGCACTAAAATTTCAAGGTCCAAGCATTTGGTTTGAGACAAAATTATTGATCATCTATTTATTCAGAAAAATCACAGATCAATGATGGCATCTACAAAACTAAAATCAAAAGGGCCATACATGAACATTTTCATCAATGTTTTATGTTAGCTATCCTTTCGAGAAAGTTAATACCCCATAAAATGTTGAATGGAACCATATACTCTAAATTGCATGCATATTAAAAGGTAGTGAATATAATGTGGCAAGCACCACCAAACATGGTAGCATCAATATTTACAACATTGTGAAACATCCAAAGAATATAACCATCCATGTGGATAATCAACTATATAAATTTGTAGATGTAAAATATGTTACATGTAACATTGAGGAATGTTGAAATTACTACAAGACCTAAACCTCAAATATCTATTTTTACCAATGCAGTTACATGCAATTACATCTGGTTTTTGAGTCCCCAGTTGCCATGGTGCAAAAGGCTATATTTTTCTCTAGGATATAATAGAGATACACAAGTTTACTTCCTAATTTGTTGCATCACTTGAATTCACACAGATGGGAAAATAATTTCATGAAAGATAAGTAGATAGAAATAGACATTTAAAAAATTAACTTGGCATAATCCAAAAACACAATCATATGTTAATCAATAAAGTAAATAATCTGTGTACTTATTCTTGAGTGTGTTGAAAGAAGAATATGGTACACATAACTTGTTGAGCAGAGTAAATTTTTACACACCTAAATGCTCCTCCAGAAGCTATTAGAATGATACGTCGCAGAGAACCCTTTGGCAAGCCTTGAATGCACTGCACACATACAGGTATTATGTTTAAGATCTTAAAATATGCCCACGAAACTGCATGGGTGGGTGTATTTCATAAGAAAATGTGCATCTCACATTGCTACAATATTCTTAAGTTCTTAACTATTATAATTGTCATTTAAATTAGAGAAATTATTGAATCAAAGAAGGTAAGGTCAATTAAGTTCTTAAGGGGAATTTTTGTCAGATGCTATAGTTGGATATGCTCTGGTAGACATATATGCAAGATGTGGAATCGTAGAAAAAAAACTTGAATTGTTTGACAAAATGCCTCAAAGAGATGTCATCTCATGGAGTTAAATGATTGATTGCAAAATGTGCAAAAAATGGATTTTGCAAGGAACCTCTCAAAATCTTTGAATTAATGAAGCACTCTGGAACACATCCTAACATTGTAAGATTTTCTTGGGTTCTAGGTGCATGCAGTCATGCAGGTTTAGTGGATGAGGGTTTCACATACTTCACACATCAGTAACCCTTATTGCATTACAATTTACATACATAGTTGATCATTAGGTGTGCATGGTTGACCTTCGTGCCCGTGCTGGCTATATTGAGGACACCCTAAACATTATTACTAAGATTCTAGTTAAATTTTTGGTACATGTGGATCATATATGAATATAGGCTGAGGATTTTTAGCAACAGTGATTTTTTAGTTGGATCCTAAAAATGCTGCAACTTATGTTCTCTAAACATCTGTATCAGAAATATAATTTTTTTTTGCACACATATAGGCTAATTGAACCTCTTTGTTTGGTTTGTCCCCCAAGTGGGCCCCAAATCAGCTATGCATCAACAAGACTGCACAATAGGTCTCAAGTTGAATTTCAATGTTATAATAGTTTGTGCTAAGCTTAATCACGAGGTGTAAGGTGCTAGCAAGGAATGGTTACTTAAGGAAGGAAACCATTGTGTTTGCAGGGTAAGTGGATTAAAATTGGGTAGGCTGAAAGGATACAAAATAGTTCACAAACTACATTAGCTCACCAAAATATATGTGGAGCTATAGATGGTGAGGTAGGTTGGAAAGCCAAAAATCTAGCACATGATTACACAATGTAGACATGTTGAGGCTATGGTGAGAAGCTTGCACATTATGGGTCTTGACTTGATCAAATTTCCATTACATGTTTCTCTTGTATGTCAATGAATAGGTGCACAATAAGTCTGAGATACCACCTTCCTATATTGGTGAGTCCCTAAACAAGCATAATTTAGTTGTCCTATAGATTTTAGGGTATTTCAAAGCATTTTCATATGCAGTGACATGATTGCATTTTGGCATCATTGAAATTGATTGTTTGAAATCAAACATGGGCAAACTTGGGTTCAAAAACAAAATTGGAGAAAGTCATTGACTAGCAAAGTTCATGTGTGTAGTGAATAGTATGCAAGTGCAAATTTCTGTAGTTGTGGCAGAAAAAATAACTATGAGGTGAGATCATGTTTTCTTGGACGTCTTCAAACTTCTTCAAGAAGCAACTGTTCCATATCTACAAGGAATGAGATTAGTGATCAACATATGTGTCAATGCCTTGAATCCAAAGATCCTTGTTTATGTCATGAGAATACTAACTACCATGTCCCACATTTCACATTGATGGACAAGGAAAACCCCATAAAAGCTATCTTTGGGTGAGTGAAGAACCAACCTTGTACAAAATATGTTTTCTTTGATCTCATTGTTACAAAACAAATTCAAGTTTTTTCTCTTATATGATGTAGAATGAAAATTTGTGAGATAAAATTGTGCGAGAATATATTGGAATAGAGTTTGAATTTAAGAATTTATAACTAAAACTACACTCTATTATAGCTAAGGTGCAATTGCTTAATTTATTATCACAAGTCATAGAGATTGATATCAACATCAAACAAGCCGAATCACCAAATGAATGAATTTCCAATAAAATAGAATACTATTGCAAAAGTAGGACCTACAAAATAGACTACATTATCAACAATAAACAAACATGGACAATACAAAAATGGTTTACAAATGCCATTCCATAAAATAGAAAATGATATTTATTGAAGTTCCTCGGAATTAGTTGCTAATGAAGGTTGTGGGAAATGAAAAAGCATAATGACTACTTATCCTATGAAGCTACTGTACAAGTATGATAAAAAATTCTTGTATATTTTTACAATGCAATTCGGCAGTAGAATAACTTCTACGGAAGTTTAGTAAATAGATTGATGAAAGATAGAGGAATTAAAAAGATACTTGGATGTATTTGGATTGAAGGCCGTAAACTGGAAACACTTGATATGTAGAAATGCGTTCTGCATTTCAAAAGGCCATTCAAAATTATGTTAAGGAAGATGATATGAAATGGCGAGAAATGTACAACTTCATGAATTAGACCTCTCTTGACAAAGCTGAGAGCAAAACGTCCCAAATTTAATGATATCGAGTGTAATTTTTGTATAGAGATTAAAAAGGAGATTGGGGATATATGAAGAGAAACCCCAATATGCTAAACCAACACTAGATTATTGGAAGTAAAGGACATTTTACATGTTGGAATCAGTGTATGATGTTCGTATTTGTGAAGATTGGAGGAAATATGGAATACAAAGCAAATATTCACATGCCAAGGCAAAACCCTAAGTCCATCAGTGAGAGCATGGTAATCGGAATGAGATTTTTAAATTACTTAGAGCTCATGGGTTACTCCGATGAACTGTATATTGGTGAGATAGAATACAGGTTACACCGATAGCCAAACAAGGCTTACTTCATCGGCAGGAGATATGAAATAGATGGAAAGAAAAATAAGCCTCGACGATGCTTAAAGTCACCCTGATACATGCATATGTCAAAATATGAATAAAAAATAAAGGATGATTGTCAGCCCGATACATGCATATGTCAAAATATGAATAAAAAATAAAGTCACCCCGATAACTGAAAGCACATTTAACAAACTATAGCACTGTTAAGGATGTCAAGACCCCTACCATTATTGCACAACCAATGTCATGTTAGGATCAACATACCCACTGTCATTATGAACATTCTCTGTCATGTTTGACAAGTACGTACCAATAACAAACCTTCACTTTGAATCAACGTCAGCAAAAACCTCAAATTACCTTGTATTCACACTCAAGATGGAATTATGATCAAACCTTCACTAGAACTGAGAACCATACATAGAGATAATTGACAAACACATGGTTAAATTATGACTGAAAACAACTGCAAATGATGAGTACGATATACAATGAAAAGAACTGTGAACTTGACTAAGATGACATAAAGACCCTTGTATTTGGAAAGAGTAAATGAAAAGAAACACTTGACAAAGGCATTTCCCATAGAAAAATATAGAAACATTGTCCAACATTGCTATGAATCACCACCATGTATTACATACCTTCCATTCACTATCAAGAACAAACAAGACAAATATAATGAATAGAAAATTGACTGAGATGACCATCTACACAACATAGTAGTGTCCAAGATCTATTGTCCAAAAACCATATCAAAGTTACTTGTACACCAAGAATACTATCAGTAACTACCATTGTACCCTTGCATTCCCTCAAGGCTCACATTGTTGTTAGAGAACATACAAATCCGTGAGAGATTGAGATACCAGTGCTCCTTGGTCATGTTTGAAAGGTTTGCATATCATAGACAATATCATACAGATCAATGTCACCAAAACCAAGTGAAAGCTAGAACCTGGAAAACTCTTACTGAAATGTGCAAACCATGAATTGAGGTAATCAATGAAGATTATTGTCCAACATTGAATAAACAAAATTGCAAATGTTGACTCCCCCTACAACATAGACTCAAATAAAGTACCATTAAAAGCACTGTACAACCATAATATCACTACACCGTTATGTCAAAAAAATTCTTTGTTTTTCTTCCTTTTGCTCTAATCCACAAGGAAAAACAAAAAGGGACTGAGAGCATTGAGCATAAGAAACTCATCAAGCGAAAAACTTTTTAAAGACAAACTAACTAATCACTATTATATATAAGAGTAGCAAGAACACTATCCTCTTCAACTATCATAAGACATTGTCTCAAATCAATATTCTCAAGAAATTGTGAAAGCATTATCTGAAGTAAGTTGGAAAATATTGTCTTAATAACCTGTTAAAGCATTGTAAAGGTATTGGTCAATGTGAGATACTAAACCATTTTAATCAAGAAACTATCACTGACTTCAATCCATCAACAAACAACTATCATTATCAAGACACTGAACTGATATCAAGATCAAGGTTACACCATCATCATAGTCAAAAGAAAAATGACCAGATTGTCAAGCCAATGTTGTCATGCACACTACTTAGTAAAGAGCACAGTTACTATCAGCAAAGGCACTATCACGAAACAAAAACACTTCCACTCATTATCAACCAAAAAAGTTTAAAAGACAACTGTCAGCATAAGAAAGAAGATTTCCTCAAAGCACTGCAACCATATGTACTACACTGTTTCTAAACTCATGCAATAAGAATTCTTAAGTGATTGAATGGAATCAAGGAGGTTATTTAAACTTTTACACCCTTCTAAGTTCTATGTTCAAGTGTTGCAGCTATGAGAGGTTGCCAATGAATCAAGGAGGCTATTTAAATCTATACACCCTACCATGTTCAAGTGTTGCAGCTATGACATGTTGCCAATGGAACTAGGGAGCTTATTTAAATGTCCACACCATTCTATGTTCAAGTGTTGCAACTGTGATAGGTTGCCAAAAAAATAAGGGAGCTTATTTAAACATCAAAACCCTACTATGTTCAAGTGTTGCAGCTATGACAAGTTCCTAATGGAATCAAGGAGGTTATTTAATCAGGGAGCTTATTTAAATGTCCACACCCTTCTATGTTCAAGTGTTGTGTTGTAGTTGTGGCAGGTTGCTAATGAAATCAAGGAGGTTATTTAAACTGTGACTATATTTTATTTTTAAGTTCTGTAGAACTGTGATAGATTTTCAGTGGAATCAAGGAGGTTCTTTAAACCTTTAAAATTTCCTATTATATTCAAGTGTTGCAGCTATGAGAGGTTGACAATGGAATTGGGAAGGTTATTTAAACCTTTGCAAATTTCTATTTTCAAGTGCTGCGGATGTGGCAGGTTGCCAATGGAATCAGGAAGGTTATTTAAACCTCTAAAATCTTCTATGTTCAAGTGCTACAACTGTGATAGGTTGCCAATAGAATTAGGGGGTTATTTAAACTTTTCCATATTTCTATGTTCAAGTACTACAACTATGACAGGTTGCTAATGGAATGAGGGAGGTCATTTAAATCTATACACCCTACCATGTTCAAGTGTTGTAGTTGTGATAGGTTTGCAATGGAATCAAGAAGGTTATTTAAATGTACACACCCTTCTATGTTCAAGGTTGCGGTTGTGATAGGTCACCAATGGAATCAAGGAGGTTATTTAAATCATGACAATATTTTAGTTTTGAATGTTGCAGCTGCAATAGATTATCAATAGAATCGAGGAGGTTATTTAAACCTTTGAAACTTCCTATTATGTTCAAGTGCTACATTTGTGATAGGATGACAATGGAATCATGGAGGTTATTTAAGAAAATGCAGTTGGCAGGTGTAAACACAAATTCCACAACCTTTGCCAACATCCTTCCTGTCTATACCAAAATGGGAGATTTGGAACAAGGTATGGACATCCATCAAAGCATAAAGGATAGAGAAATTTTGTCAAATGTTGTACTGACAACAACCCTTGTAGACATGTATGAAAAATGTGTAAACATAGACAAGGCATGCCATCTCTTGGACTACAATTATTGTTGGATATGCACAAAATGGATTTATTGAAAACGCTTTAGAAACTTTCAAACAAATGCAATTGGCAAGTATAAAGCCAAATTCCACAACCTTTGCCAACATATTTCCTTCTTGTGCCACAATGGGGACTTTGGAATAGGGTATGAACATCCATCAAAGCATAAATAATAGAGGAATTTTGTTAGATGTTGTAGTTGCAACTGCCCTAGTAGACATGTATGCAAAATGTGGAAGCATAGACAAGTCATGTGAACTGTTTGACATAATGCCTAAAAGAGTTGTCATCTCATGGAATACGATGATTGCACGATATGCACAAAATGGATTTGTTGAAAAGGTTTTATTAACTTTCAAGAAAATGCAATTAGCAGGTGTGAAGCCAAATTCCATAATGTATGCTAGGATCCTCCCTGCCTGTGCCAAAATGGGAGCTTTGGAGCAGGGTATGAACATCCATCAGAGCATAATAGATGGGGGATTTTTGTCAGATATTATGGTTGGAAATGTTCTATTAAACATGTATGAAAAATGTGGAAACATACACAAGGAACATGAACTATTTGATGCAATGCCTCAAAGAGATGTCATCTCATGGAATGCAATAATTGTAGGATATGCATAAAATAGATTTTGCAAGGATGCTCTCAAAATATTTTCTGGTATAAAGTTTTGTAAATCTGATTACTTAAAACTGAGATAGAAGATAGGTAAACCCACATTCCAACATGCTCACATATTGAAAATGACTGCCAACATAAAAAAGATACCTACTCTAGTCTTATTTGAATTTTTGTATAAAAGATGCTTAACATCTGGTAACTAAATGCTTTATAATTGAGTAATGTAAACTCAAATAGATACTTTCTAATCAATGAAATTTATTGAAGTGAAGCTTATACAAAAAACAAAATGATCTTTATATTGCCTCATATATTCAAACTATATAATGAGAGTGCAACTAACTCTATAGTGAGGATGATAAGTAAAATATACCAAGAAACAAAGCTAGTCTCTACAAGAACAAAACATGTTTACATAAGCATCAAACGAATTCTATTTTTTGACACTTTTTTGAAGTCCAATAATAAAAATATTAGGAATACACATGTTGTTATCAAGTTAAAAGAAATTGCATAAGCATACTCCAATATAATTTAAAACTATAAACCATTAGAGAGCATCTGACCTTAACTTGGCAATTCAAATGTGTGCATCTGTTGGAAACATCAAAAGATACCATTAAACTAATCTTTATTGTAGAAGATTTGATCTCTTTTGCAAAATAAATCTATTGTAACAATATTCTCAAATTTGTTTGCAACAAACTACTTCGAAAGAAGACATGTTATAACTTATAAGAATATTTATTTTCTTTGATCTTGTAAAGGAGCTAAAGAAGGGGAAAAAACTATCAAATTCATCAAATCAACTCTATAAGGGAAATTCCCAGTACAATTTGAATTTGTGAGATTCAACCCACAGTATGATGGTGCTCAGAACAACTTCATCAGGTTTTGTGTTTACATTGATTTGTCCAAACCATTGCACCATTCTATTGACATTATTTCAAACTAAGGATTTTGGACTCAGATTTTGAATTATGAAGGTCTTCGAGTCAAATGTTTTCATTGCAATAAACTCACACACAAGATCATTGAACACAAGTCGTCCAAGCTTCCTGGTTTATTTTTAGTTCAGTTGCGGAGGATAGTTCATAAGGATGGAAATCAACACAGGGGATCAGGTCTACCAAGATTATGGGAGCATTATCAAATCATCAAACAAACAAGATCAAATCACTTAAATGAAATATAACCTCCTATAACAATTCAAAGAAAGAATATAATAGAAAGGTGAAGGTAGAGGAAAAGTTATTGGCCTTCACATAAATTTGATGAACCAATTTTCCATTAACGCAACTCAAGAACTCAACCAAGGTAGAAAATAATTAAAAATCGAATGGGGGTAAGGAACCAATGCTTTGGAAAAGGATTTAAGCAACCACATAACAGGTGGGAGCACATTGTACTAGATAAATCTTATGCAAAATTTGATTATAGTGGAAGATTATTTTGTTTCTAAAACTCCTCGCAAACAATCCAAATCCTATTGAATCATTCTTGGTCGAATTATCTAGAAAGTTTAACAAGGCTACACATAGAGCCACAAAAATATTGGTTAGATCAGTTTTCAACACCTGTCTCACATCTTAGTTAGTGTGATTTGGTCCTCAATTGAGCTATGGGCATCTTCATTTTCCATTTGTTAGTGAAATCAAGCCCCACAATTTTTTTTCAAAGACTATCTCAAGTGGGTTCAACTAAATATGAAGCTTATCTACTTCTTATCCTTAAAACACAAGAAGGCCAAAACCTTGGTTTTGTCGGTGTTGACTTAGATTATGAGTGCCAACAACATCGACCCATCTTTGGAACCACCACCCAAGTCCTAGTGATAGGCACGAACTCCACCGACGACATCCCCATCGGACCATCATGGGAACAAGAGACCTCATCCCATCGATATAAGATCCTCACACCAATGAAAAAATAGAACCATCGACGCATTATTGGAACCAGAAGACACGTCTGGTCGATAGAAGGATAATGTGGGGGCAATCAGTTCAATTTTCTATAATGTGGTAAGAGTCATACAGGTAACACTATGTCAGGTTGGGGAACTCTTCTTGGAGGTTCTAAATGATTTTCCTCCTTTTTATAAGATATTGTTGGCAATTCCATCTAGATCATAGTTGTTTGGTGGGATTCTAAACCAAGAAAATGAGGTGTAGTGGAAATATCATAGAGAGAAGCTACAAGCTACCATGATAAAAAATTTGAGCGAATTTATATTAGAGTCTTGCTTAGCGTGGCTTAAGACATGTGCAAATGATATTCTCTCTGCAGATAGGCTTGGGGGAAAGTATTTGCCTGATCTTGTGGAAAGTGGAAAGGAACTTGCATTGAATGAGACATTGATAAGAGAAACATTAGACAGCCTGGATGCATTTGAAGGGAGCTTGGAGTGGCTAAAAATAGTTTTTGGTTTAGATGTTGAGTTTCCATGGCAATGCATGTGTGAGATTGTTTTGAAGCACTCAAAGAGTCTATGGGATGAAATTTTTGAGACCCTATTTTTTAATAGGATGAAACAATTAATAGCTAATGGATTTGTAGATCTGTGTGAGAGAGTTAAGGTTAGTGAACGCCTTGAAGCCATAGTTACATCTCTGGCAAGTTACAAAGATGTTGAAACCCATTTGCAAAAGTTAACTACTAGTGAGGGTTGGCTTGTCAAGAGAGGGGACCTAAAAAGTGTTTATTTAATTTGGTTGAGTTTTAGATTTATGATTATAAATGATGAAGACTGGTTTGATCACCTTAACACTTATTTTGGAACTGAGGTTAGTCAAATAAAAGATACCATAGATGAGAGGTCCAAGAATATTCTTGAAGACCTCCTAGGTTTTCTTCAGGCACATAAATCTCCTTCAAGGATAAATGATTTAGCACCTTATTTGCAAGAGCAATGCTTCCATTTTATCTCAACATTGATTTTTGAAGAACATCTTGCATATCTTTCAGAAGCTCTCTATCAAGAAATGAAAAATGAGGAGATGCCAAAAAAAATGAACAAGGAGACACTAGAACCAACAGTTACAGTGGAAAGGGAACTTTTCTTAGGAAGACTTTTAGTTTCTCTCAGTTTTCATTCAACTTCCCTTCCAGTAGTTCTTGGCTCATCTCAGCTCTAGTTTGTCGAGAACAAAGCTTCAGTTTCAAGGAAAGGATCTTCGACTTTCAGATATTCCAATACTGATTTTGATTACCCTCTTCTAGACAGTTCTGGAAGATAAATACTAATGAGAGGGGTCGGTTTGAAGCCTGAATCATAGGATAAAAATAATAGCACCAAATTGAATAATCTGAGAAGAACTATGCACAATATTTGTATCAAAGCTAAGAGGTATCACTTCCCATGTATGACAAGGTAGTGTCATGGGCTCTTCCAATGTATAACAAGATATAGAACTTGATGGTTTTTTCTTCCAACCTTAGTTGCAAGCTTTAATTTTCATCAACTCCGGACTCTTTGAGGGATCCTCCCCTCACACAACTATTTGTACTTTTACTTGTTTTAGGATTAACATTTTGGGCTTACCCCACTCATCCATTTCTTTGTTTTTTTCCTTTTCTTTGCTTTGTTTTATTTTGTTAGACTTGCTTCTAGGGGTCATTTCCCTAATACTTTTCTATTGCAATAGGATAAAATTCTATTCCCACTAACCTATTCTTGGACACTCATGGTGATGTAAGCAAGGTGGTTGACACTTCCAAACCAACACAAATGATCAAACAAGATTAGGAAACAACTCTCACAACACTGCCCTATTTCCCTTTTCTCCAAAACTCACAAGAGGGTTGTAGCCCACACAAACTATCTTCTCACAATATCTTTTAGAGAAGGTCATCTTGAAACATTATTGTCACCTTTTGAGACTTAAAACACATTCCAAAACAAATTATCAATAAACTTCACAAGATTTCTTTGACCCAAATTTGAAATCCTTAAGAGTGCCCCTATTTTTAGGTCACCAAAAAGCCCAAATTTACAAAGGAGGTCCCTCCTAAAAACCACATTGTCACCCAAAATCAACAAACATACATTAATTGTGTCTCAAAACAAGCAAAAATATCACCATTTCTCAGATACCAGACCCACAAAACCCTCAATTTGCATACAAAACTCAAGGTTTTACTCAATCTCACATCGCCCGGGCTTATGAAACTCCAAAAATGCATCCAACAGATTGTAAATGGCCTAAACAAACAGGTGTAGTACCTACAACCATAATGCAAAATTTGATTTGGTAAAGTGTGTCAAGGTGAATTTGAGTGAGTCTAAGTTGGTAGAGGGGGTGTTCAAGTTTTGTTTGTGTCAAATAAGGTTTCAAAGACCATTTTTTAATGTATTTAGGTGTTTGAGTCATTGGAGTTCAAATATGAAAAATTTCTCAAAACATGTAATGTTGTCAATGATAAGAAAGGTTGCCAAATTAATATTTTTAGCAGAATATGAAAATTCATGGTAGTTTAAAAGGTAGCTATGGGCATTGGGGAGTTATAACTTGGATCGAAAATTTATTTAAAGGCCTAAGAAGGCTCGAACATAAGTTGTTAATAATTTTGTGAAGAATTCCAATATAGAAACCAACGTTGAAAAGTAGATTTCACCGTGTTTGTCATATTTTCTTGCTATGTACAGTCCTGTACAAGAGATTTATGATATAGAACTTGTGGTAATTTGTGGTGATATGTCTTAGCTTTCATTTCCATATGTTTTGAGGGTCCTTAGTTAATTTTTGTGAAAGAAACCTCCATTTTTCTTGGGACTGCATGTGACAAGCTAGCAAGGTCTAAGTTTGAGTTTTAATTAATGTAAAGCCATTCCTCCTACTATTTTTTTATTTTAATTAGATTAATTGCATGTAATATGTTGGTTTAGGTGTTCTAACAATTTTGGAGTCAAAATCAAATGGTTGGGTGGCTTTGGAGTGACGCCCTATGGCTGGGCAGAGTTATTTCCATGAGAAATCGAGTTGTTGAGTGAAGGTTTTGGAGAAATGTTGAGAGAATGATCTATGCAAGGGTTTATTGAGTGTGTGAAGGTTATATGTGGGGTTTTTGAAGAATTGGTTTGGTTGGGTAAGCAATGGAGTTAGGATTTTTATTAAAACCCTTGTGTATTACATGTAAATGGAGGGTTTTCTAGTTTGGCATTGTAGAAGCCTTAAATAATAATTTTTTTTATGGAATCCTATGTTTTGACACATTAATTTAAACTTATTGAATATTTTTTGTGGAAATTAGGTCATTAAGAGGGACCTCCTTTGGAAAAGTGGGCTAATTGAGTAGCCTAGAGCAAGGTAGGTGTATTGGTTCTCCATTTTGTTGTAAAAAAGTCACTAATGGTTTTGAGATATGTTATGTGAGACCTTAAAGGATATATTAATCAATTATTTAATTGCCAATTATTTTGTAGAGTTTGGGTGAAAAGTCCCCTAAACCGGATCCTAATGGCTACAAGGGCAGGCTTAAGTAAATGTTGATAAAGGAAGGGATAATGTGAATTTATTTTGAAGATTTTTTGATGATAATTAATTTGAAATATTGTGAAATCTAACACCCCCTATATTGCATCACAAACTCACAAAACCATCCCAAGTTCGTTCCAATCAACATCTTACCAAAACCCTTCTTTGACATCTCTTTTTCATATGAAAAATGCACTATTCTGCCCTAGGGCATCACCCCAAATCATACAAACTCAACACCTTTGATTACAGTACCATGGAAACATATAAATTATAGTGATTAGGACCCATTCCATGAGAAAAAATGGATACAGAAAGTGGAATGGGTTAGTTACACATTTTAAAAGACCTTCAACACTTAAAACTGTGATAACAGGGCAATAGTAGAAATTCAAAGAAATATCTCACAAATCTTAATGAAAGACGCTCAAATTGGATTAAATTGAGAGTTAAGAAATGTTACTATGAAACACAATGAAATTAAAAGCATATCCCTGATTGTACGGGCCGTACAGTTCTAGAAATGAACAAAAACACAATGAATTTGCAGAATAAGTGTTGTATTGTGTTTTAAAATTCTGAATAAAACAACTAAATCCCTCATCAAGCCACAAAGAGGCTTTAAATAAATTTTCAATTCAAAATTAACCACTCAAACTTCTTCAACTTCCTTTCAAATTCTACAACCCTTCATATTCTTCTAAAGTTGCATTTTTTGACAATTTTGCTTAACAACATTTTTTTGCATTTTGTGCAACTTTTTCCTAATAAACACAAATTAATTAAAAAACCACCTATTAGATAGATAATGGTCTCACAAGACCTTATTTAATATAAAAATACTATATCTAATGTGTAGGAGTTGAGAAAATACAACACCACAAACCTCGAAGATCGCCTGCATGCAAATAACCTGTCACAAAAGAAGAGATGGAGACAAACAAGCAAGGGTTCTCTGAAAACTAAAAATGTATATATCAGAGAGAATGAGAGAATGAATTGATATGAAATACAATGGGATCAATCCTTATAAAAAGGAGATCATGCAAACCCTAATAAAACCCTAATAGGAAAAACCCTAATAGAAGCCCTAATAGGATAACATTTAATAATTAATATAATTATTAAATGTCACTTTATGCAAACTAACATGAAATCTTAAGAAGGGAATAAATGTAACTTAATCAACATAATTAAGTTAAGACCTTTACTCTAACACCCCCCCTTAAGATGAGCAATAGTGCAGCTACAAACAAATGCAGAAAAGAAAAGTTAACTACAATGCAAGAAGGCAAACATGGGTCCTAACAACTAGGCCAGATCAGGTACCCAAATACAACCAAATCTCTATAAAATGGAGAAATAGAGAAAAACTCATGGGAAAAATCTCTACTCCAAAAAGAGAAGAAGAAAGCCAAGAAGAGACATCACTAAAGCAGAAGAAGCTGTAAACAATTGTCGAAAGATGACTGCTATGGTGCTGAAGAACCTCCGCTAAAGATAGGATGATCAGGAACAAGAAGACAACAATCTGAATAAGTTCCCATATGACACTACTCAAATCAGAGGGAAAACAAAGGCAAACACCTAGAACAAAGATACAGATGGCACTAGAACCAATAGTTTGAAACACTGATCAACTGAGAATGGAAGATTCCTTCCAAGGTGAAACCAAGGAAGAATTAGCATGAAAAATATAATAACCCCCCCATAATGTTGAACTGGGAGAGCCTGACAGATCCACTGAAATGATGTGAAACACCCTAAAGTGCATGCAGGAGAAGAAACATCTGAAAGTGCACAAGATAGCACATGCAACTGAAAAATGGTGTGCAAAACAAACCACACATGCATGAGGCTGGAATCATATGATCCACTGTCATCGTGGAGGGACACTCACCGGACAAAGATGTGATGGAAAAACAAAGGAAAAATACACAACCCCTCATGGCACTTTATAATATCAGTGCGAGTACAAAATATGGCACAACCTTATGTGCAAAATCCCCAAAAGATACATGTACAATAGTGTGGCACTTTATCTCAGTGCATTTACATAAAAGATAGCTTACAAATGATGCTCAAAATGTCCAAAAAAGACAAAATGTTGGAAATACATGAAGAACAGCCAAAAACAAAGCATCCCATGCAAACAAAAGGTTTCCAAGAGCAAATATGTCCAAGTAATCCACCAGAGTGTGAAAACACAAATAACTGAATAAAATATACTTGGAGTGAAATCTGGAAAAATGGCATGGATGAAACTGAAGAGCTCTGAAATACGGTTCCAACGTCACTGAGATTATGAAAAATGGAGAAACTGATCAAAAGTTATGAGCTTGAGACTGAAAATAGCCCCTTTGTCTTCAACTTGCTATAGAATGCACCAATGGAAAAAAAAAGTGATGAGACCCACACCACTGGAAAGATGAGAAAACCAGCTTTCCGATGATATCTCGTTTGCCAAAAAACAATATCATATGCCCAAGTTACAGCCTCTGGAATAAATTAGCTCCAAAGAGGGAAAAAACCAGTGTTGGATTAAATTTGATGGTCATACGGCCGTCGCAGCAAAATGACTGGGTTAAATTTGATGACCAAATGGCCGTCATAGTAAAAGTGCGATTGAATAATTTTCTAAAAAAATGTTTTTAAAAAAATAAAAAACAACAAAAAAAACTTTTTTTTACAAAAGTTAATTTTTTTGTACAAAAAAATTAAATTTGTTTTTTGCAGGGGGGCCGTCGCCTGTTGCAGAGCCGGGGTGGAACGCTAAAAGCCATGGTCGTAGGCAGGGCCTCAGCCTGTCGAGGGGTGTAATGCGGGCAAGCCCTAAAACTGCAAATAAAAATAATTTTTTTTTTTGTTTTTTTTGATTTTTTTTTTAATAAAAACCAAAATTTTTACAATAAAAAAAATTCGCAGAAAATATATATATTTTTGACGAAAATAGAAATTTCCGAAATTTTTTTTTACTAGGCAGGGGACAGCCGTACGGCCGTACTGCAAACTTTTTTTGCCTCAAATTTCAACTTTGTCCAAAATGGATGAATGAACAATCAATTTAGGGGTTTTGGACCGCTGCAGATGCAATGGCGAAGTCCGTTTGAGTTGAAAATGCTTAAAAATTTTAGGTATGCCCTAGATCAAGAAAACAAGCCCCAAACCCTTGAAGCTCCAAAAATCTTCAAAACAAGAACAGGAAGCAGTAGGTGTGGAGCTCTGATACCATGTAGAAGTTGAGAAAATACAACACCACAAACCCCGAAGATCACTTGCATGCAAATAACCTATCGCAAAAGAAGAGATAGAGACAAACAAGCAAGGGTTCTCTGAAAACTAAAAATGTATATATCAGAGAGAATGAGAGAATAAATTGATATGAAATACAATGGGATCAATCCTTATAAAAAGGAGATCATGCAAACCTTAATAAAACCCTAATAGGAAAAACCCTAATAGAAGCCCTAATAGGATAACATTTAATAATTAAAATAATTATTAAATGTCACTTTATGCAAACTAACGTGAAATCTTAAGAAGGGAATAAAGGTAACTTAATCAACATAATTAAGTTAAGACCTTTACTCTAACATAATGCCTCAAGACCTCAATACCTAGACTTAGCATGATGACCCCTATTTACATTTCCTTTGTGCTTGGGTGCACCTGCACCACATGGAAATTAATATAATTTTGTGTTCTTTCTTTCTAAAAGATCCCTCACTAAGAGAGTACAATAGAAATCAAGACCTGACATAGAATGATATGAAGTAATCCCCGCATGAATAGCCTAAACTAATTAGACTATGGTTAGCATAATCCCATACCCTCATGATACTAACTTGAGTTATAGGCTTATAACTAACCTAGGGTTATGTGTGCCACATACAAACCTTTTCAGAACCATAGCATACATCATTATATTGTGGGAAAAGATATATATTATGATACTAATAATAATTCAATAGTTTCTATAATTGGCATCCATATAATATCACATGGTACACACCACTATAGACCAAATCAAAGGGTTCTTTTTATGGTAAGGCCATATCATAAGCCTAGCTATAAGAATTTCAAGGCAAAGATCATTTTTGGTCAAGAAATTGGTGTCACCAAATTCATCTCAATGAAAATTCAGAAAAATATTTCCACTCCCATGCTTAAATTCCTCAAATTTGAGGATTATATAACTCTAAATATCTCCCCAGTATGATTCACACAATCTAATTCTCCCAGGACTGGGTCAAGGAGGTCTTGATTGTTATTATATGCCTTTTCTTCTAAGACACAAATTTTAGTTATGGGCCTGCTTTGAGTATAGTGCATCATAAGTTGCACTCAAGCATTTGTTGGTCATCTATGCAAGCTTAAGCAATGATGACTTATGTGGTGTTAAATATTGTTTCTTCTTCAAGCCAAGTTACCTCAATGTGATAAAAATGTCTTAATATCACACAAGGTTGATCATAAGGGTGGTTGTGAAATTTTCAAGAATTTCCTTCATTTTTAATACTACTATTCCATAACCATTGATCCCAAACTTCATATACCATGAAAAACCACAACAGCCTTAGATTTCTTCTTAAACTATAGATATGGACAATAGGAATGCAATCCAAGTCAAATTCTTTAAGTCAAATTATTTGTATCAAAGCTTTCTTGATCAAAACTTTGGATCATGTGTATTTGATCAAGTTCCTAGTTCAGTCTCTCTCTTAGTGATCAAATCTCCTCTCATTTTCAATTCTTCTCATTTTTAATTTATCTTTTTAATCACTTAGTGTTCATCTAGAGGATAAGTAATGCAATTCAATATAGTATGTATTTTATATTAGAAGTTACCAATTTTTGTTCTCTTAACTCGTCAATCTTCTCTTTTTGCCTCAAACTTTTTATTGCCTATATCTCTATTTTTATAGTTTCTATTAGTTGACTAGAGAAAAATGTATCTAAGAAAGAATCATTATAGTCTAGAGTTCAAGCAAAGGGATATTCTCAGGGAAATCCTATATACAACCAACATAACTCTTGAGATCCTATGGTATGCAATTAGCTTCACCATTCCTAGTCAGCCAACAAATTAAAATGAATTAAATATTTTTTCTTTCAGAATTATCTTTCGTTTTCTCTTGTTGGATAGCTTCTTTCATCCCAAATATATTAGTATGATTCTAACAGGTTTGGTTCTAGTCTACTTTTCCCAGCCTTCTAATCCATTCAAAAGTGAAACACTTGCCAAGCAAGACTGGAAAGGTGTAATTATATCCCATCCCTCATTCCATATCCATTCAATGTATAGATGAAATATTATTACATAAATGAAGTTGTATCAATGTACACTTATCACGATCTATTAATTTTTTTAACCTTGATTTGCTAAGCACTCCTCTCTAAAATTATATTACAAATTGATACAATCAATGGTTTGGTTGTCATAACTTATTATCTATAAACCCTGATGTATTTTGCTTCTTTTCTTATTGGCATTCATACTTTGGATTCTCAATACTCAAAGTGTGAAAAAATGCAAAGAAAAAATCCCGAGAGATGCTTATCTTTACCATCAATGCAAGCAATTGCTAATTGAGATTTGACAAGATCTTTCACATCGACACCAACTGGCAATTTAAGAGCCTTGTAATTTGCAATGTGAGGAAGCTTCCCAATAACCTGAATAATAAATAGAGAGATCTAATTAAGTAGCTACAACCATCATGGAATCCATGATCCCAATATACAACATTAAAGACAAAACTCAACATAGGCTATGAGAAGAAAATATTAATGCTTATTGTACCATGTAAGAATACATAATAGGATTTACCTCTCTTGGAAGACTACCAGATTCCCTTTCAAGTTGAATCACCTGATCCTCTCCTGTAAAAATAGGGGAATCAAAAGTCTTTAGGTAGTTAAGAGCATATTTAAATAAGGTTTGATCTGACTCAACACAGGATAAATAATGCATTCAAAACTCATGCATCAAAGTCACTGCAACCTAAGAATCAAGCACCTCCAATCTCATAGATTATTTGTTATCACATATGAAGAATGCAAGTTTTCATAGATTATTTGTTATCCATTTTGGAGGGCTACTTCGAATTTCACTTCTTCATTTTAGCGGGCTATTCCCATCTAATGAAGATTTTAGAGTATGTTTATTAAAATGAAAGTTATAGAAAGATTTTAATAATGACCACATTTTGATTTTGAATTTTTCCTTCTCCTTAACATTTATGTTATAGTGTAATTTTTTATAATTAAATTATAACATAAATGCTAGCGCAAATTTTCAAATTTTCAATTCTTTTTATTTTATAGTCTTTTTAAATTTAAATTTTATAATTTTTATCCTTTGTTTTAATATTTTGTAATTGGCTTAAATTTATTCAAATTGGTTTTTATTCTCTTTTTTGTCTCTCTTTTCTTATCTATTTTCTTTTCTTCCCCCTTTTATTTCCCCCTTTTTTCTTATGTTGTGTTGTATTTTCTATGTCCTTGTTTTTCTTCGATTTAATTGGTTTCATTAATTTGTTACTTCTTTGTCTCCCTGTTGTTCTTTATTTATCTTAATTTTTAAATATTATTTGTCTTGTCTTTTTTGATCTTTGTTCAACCTTCCCTTCTCCCTTCTTGCTCCTTCCCCTCTGGTTTTCCTATTTAGGTTGTTCTTGGTCTACAAAAAAATACTTTTCTCCTTGAGATCTTTCATCTTGATGATGGATCATGGAGTGTGATCCAAAACGTTGATGCAAAAAACTCTAACGTAATCTAATCCAAAAACGTATGCAAGATTAATTGATATGGATTGTGGAAACTTGATCTCATTAACATTTTGACATGTTAAATATATATATAATTATTACTAGCAATTGCACCTTTGTGTGCAATAGGTACGCCGAAGAGGTATGAAAGGTCAATTAGAGAAAAATTTGGTGTATTTTTTCAGACATATGTGTTGTACATGAGGTCAATTGGTAGGTCATTTATAAAATGATGTTTTTTATGTAACAAAGGTCTCAATTGGCAGGTTACGATTGAAAATAGGGTCTTGACGAAGGTTTTAGAGTATGTTTATTAAAATGAAAATTATGGCCAAGATTTTAATAATGAGCACATTTATTTAGTTATTTATTCAGACATTTTTATTTGTCTGATATTAGTCATTTATTTAGTCATTTAGTTGTGATTTTACCCAATTAACAAATTAGTCACTTATAATGACCAAATTAGTCATTTATTTTCAAAATACTACTAGTGTTAGTCACGTGACTAAAAGTTTTAGTCATGTGACTAATTTTTTTTGTCAGGTAATAATTTATTTGCCAAATTCTACTAGTGAATATTTCCTCTTTTCTCAACTGCATTAGCACCAAAGCTTACTATGGGTTTTGAATCATAGTGGTCACTGGAGTAGATTTAATATTTTTCACTTGCCCAACCCTCCTGATAGCTACCATATAGCTATTTGGAAATAATTTAAAGTGTATTTCATGCATGATATGAGACAAAGGTTAGAGGATTCAAACAAGGGTTCCTTGCTTAGTCAAGTCAGAGTTCAAATGCGGGAATCAACTCCATAGAGGTGGTCAAAGACCAATAGTTAAGAGTAAATATTTATCCAAAGAACAAGAGAGAGCGAGAAATAAAGTGAACTGTTCGTTAAAACAAGCATTGACCACCACATCAAGAGCAAAAGAGACCCTTAGCAAGACCAAAATAGCTGGGAAACAAGCAAAAGAAAAAGCGAAAGCACAACAACAAAGCAAAGTAAACCTAAGCTAACCTTTATACAATTATATACAAAGGAAAGATTTACAAGCACAGGCAAGGAAATAATGCTTGAGATGCTGCTCATTGATAGACAATGAGACATCCTCTCTAGTGAGTGTCTTAAGGTGAAAGGCATTATCTCCTAAAATTTTAGCAATCTGAAAGAGGCCAAGCTAGAGCTTGTCAAATTTGTCATGTCCCCCTTTCTTTTCACGGGCCTTGTCCCAAGAAAGGACCAAATCAGTGATTCTAAAAGCCTTTACTTTAGCTCGACTATTGAACCATCGTTTAATTGTGCCTTGATGTTTGGTGAAATTTTCTATTGCCTTATCACATAATTATTTGAAATGTAGTAGTTCAGCGAGACGAGCCTCTTGGTGCTCTCCCTCTTCATAGTATGTGTTTAGAAACTAGAGCATGGGGATTTTGAGGTGAACAGGGAAAACAAGCTCTAGGCCATAGACGAGATGGAATGAGGAATTCCCTAGAATATCCTTATGGTGCGTATGATCTTCCCAAAGGGAAAAGAACAACTGGGTGTACCAATCTTTGGGGTTTCATTCAAGAAGCTTTTTAATCATGGTTATCAATTTTTTTTTTTATTGAATCAACTAGGTCATATTGCCTTGAGGGTAATAGTTGGATGAGAATTTAAGGGAAATGCCATAATCAAATGCTCAACTAGAAAATTTAAGTGAGGAAAAGTTAGGGCCATTATCACACACAATAGTATAGGGGCAACCAAAGTGATTCAAAATAAAACTTTCTAAAAAATTAGATACCACCTCAGTAGTGGATTACCTACATGCTATTGCCTATGTCCATCTAGTGCAATAATAGGAAGCAGTTAGAATGTACCTATGGCCTGCAAAGGATGGTGGTCTTATCAGACCGATGAAGTCGAGGCCCCATTGAGCGAATGGTTTTACCTCCAGGACTGGTTGGAGCAAGAGAGTAACATTATTTTCTCTAGTAGTAGCAGTTTGGAAGACATGATAGGTTCTGACATGATTATGCGCATCTTTGAATCCCATCATATAATAGTACCCATCCTACAAGATTTGATGAGTGGTGGAAGGGCCGGATCCATGGCCAGTGCCAAATTTTTCATGAAACACTTTCATTACTCACACTGCTTCTTCTTTGCCAAGGCATCTAAGATATATTCCCTCATGAATTCTCCTATACAATATAGATCCTTGCATCATATAGTTGTTTCTCTTCAACCATAGAACACACTTTTATACTCCTTGCAATCAAAATGAACACTTGTGATTTAGCAAGTAGTAGAAAATATCATCGTACTATTCTCTAAGAGAAACATCCTCTAGTTGATACTATTGTATGGTGAATTTGGGTCCCACCTCATCTATTTGTTTAGCTATCATCCAAGTGAGGGCCTGCCATTAGACTAGCTTCATGGGTTGAATCTGCATGTCATACTCTTATAGTAAAGTGACCCAATTAGCTCTTCTTTCTCCCATCTTGTTCTACATTCATAAAATTTTATCTATTGTATCAAGCACGATTGTGAATACCTTGTTCCACAAAATATAGTGCAAGAATTTTTCAACTCCTGTAACTAAGGCATACATTTGCTTCTCAATATTGTGGTACCTTAACTCTGCATATTTTAGTAGAGTACTCATGAAGGCAATTGGATGCTCATTCCCTTCATCATCTTTTTGATTCAAGTAATCTGGGATGACCAACACTAGTGCATCAAAAATTGCTTTCTTGATTTCTTCAAAAGATTTCTTAGCTTCAGGTTTCCATTCGACTTTGGCATCTTGCTTCAACGTAGCATTTAATGGCTTGACTATTTCAACAATTTTCTAAAAAAAATTATTTTCTAAAGAACGATTTCAGCTCTTTCCTACTACCCGAAAGTTGGATTTTGATTATGGCCTAGACATGCTCGGGTTCTATAAAGATTCCCTTTTCTCAGAGGACATGCCCCAAAAAATTTCCCTCTCTGACTTCTAAAATTTGCTTCTTCGGATTTAAAGAAATTCCAAATCTCTTCATCTCTTGAAAACCTTACATAGATCAGAGACATGATCCCCTCTATTTTTTGAAAACATGGTAAGATCATCCATATATATGATTATGCATTTTCCAATTATGTCCTTGAAAAAAATATCCATGGAAAGTTGAAAGTTTGCACTAGCATTTATGAGTCCAAATGAAATTCTTCTATATGCGAAGGTCCCCCAATTTGTGGTGAATGGTATCTTATGCCTGTCTTCATACTATACCATTACCTGATTATAACTGTAGTATCTGTCAAAGGAAATTATCTAAGATCCATTGACTATTTGCAATACCTCATCCAGTGAAGGCACTAGGTAATTATCTTTCTTTGAGGCTCTATTCAAGTTGTGAAAGTCCACACACAACCTAAATTCTCCATTATTCTTCATGAATGGAACCCAATTTTCTACCCAAGTGGAGTATCTAACTAGGAATATGATTTTTGTGGACGACACCTTCTAAATTCTTTGTAATTGATGGGCTCTATCAATGCATGGATTGGGCACTAACACTATCTAAAGGGTTTGACATCTGGCTTAAGGGGAATAGTGTGTGTAATGATCGTGGTATCATAGGTTTTCAAGTCTTCATAACTCTAGGAAATCATGTCATGATACATGTGTAGGGCATCAAGGATCCCACTCCTCTCTTTTTGTGTGCACACTTTGTCGATAAACACGTTCTTCACGTCTTCAGCTATCCCAAAGTTGTGGGCATCACACTAATTTTTAGTGGAATCCTTCTTTGTCTGCTGATCCTCATCCCTTATTTGATCTAGGTTAAATATCTTCTCTAATTGGACCATAGCTCATGGTATTTTTATTTTTTTGATATTGATAACACCTTCTATATCTAATTTAACCTCCTTAAGTTCCACTTCATCAATGATTTGATTCACAAACACATCAGAGCTTTTGATGAAATCCAAGATATGCTTGTCATCATTAAACACTTGGAAATTGGTGACAATGTCTGGCACGAACGGTGTGGAAGTAGGTTCCACAGTAAAAAAATTCAGACCAGCAAGGGAGAGGGGCTGCAAGGTACTAACCACCTAGGCTAAGGCATTAACAGTATGATTCTTGGAGTGAGGGATCAGCTAGAGGTTGAATGCATCTAAGCCTTCTATAAGATCCCATACCTTATGCCTATAAATTTCCAACCTTCTATCATGGTAGGAGTACAATTTTCTAACTTGTTTTACTACTAGTTCAGAGTCACCAAAGACTTGAAGCATTTTAACTTTCTTCCTTAATTCAATTAAGAGACCAAGAACTAATGCTTCATATTCTACCATATTATTGGTTCAATAAAATTGAAGCCTATGGGAAGCAAAATATGTCTTAACTATAAGGTTGATTAGTTCAAAATTGGCTTAGGCTCCTTGCCTGGACTTGGACCCACCAAAGTGTAGCGTCCAAAACTTGGAAGAATCTTTGGTCTTGGGACTTATGAGACTCATTTCCTTTCTCGACAACACATTTTTTTTTGCATTCCTAGATGATTGCATGGACTCAAAATTGCTTTGATCTAGCTGCATTGTGTTAAGTTCCCCCTTTGGGGTGACTTGTCTTTTAATATGCTCAATTTTTATTTGGCACAAGCAACATTCAAATTCTGAGTTGGAAGTGTTATGCACCCTACACCAACTAGGTAGTAGGAGCTCTTGAAAGTTCATTTTGGCTCCTAGGTTGAGTTGATCTTGCACACATTTCTTCACGAAATATTAGAAGCCATCTAGCAATCCAAGATTACCATGCTTGTATGGTTCTTCATCATTTGATTCAATTAATACCTCTATACTTTTAGGTGTGCAAGTTAAGTTGGTAGGCGGACTGCATTGCACAAGGAGGAATTCTTTGGTGATCCCTTCTTCATGATATTCCTTCTCATCTAGATAACCCATAGGACAATAATTCCCCAATTTTGTTTTAGCAAATAGTACCTCATTTTTTTTTGTTATATTCTATGATCTGGTTTGGAAACACTTTCCACAGTAGTAATAGGTGAGAATAATCTATGGCAACGTGTCCATTTAGTGCTCGGTTGAAATCCTTGCCAAGTATGATGTCATAGGTGTCAAGAATTGTGTTGCCAAAAAGTGTAGCCTTTGATAATTTTTACTCATTTTGACCCTTGCCTATGGATTTTGGACCTAAATAACCCCTTTTCATCATCATTTATAGGCCTCTACGACCCCTTATTATGCATCCCAAGGCTTAATTTGATCAAATATATGATAAAACCATCATATAAACTTGATTTCTTCACTCCCAGATAATCCAGCTAGAAAAAGGGCCCTTATAGGACAAGGTCACCCATCTAGGTGAATTAGTCCTATCTAGGTGGACTAGGTCATCCAAGGTGGTGACCTAAACCCATTGGAGCAATTTTTGGGGGTGTGAGCGGGAAAAGTTAGGGTTTTGGTCTATTTTTACTTCCTATCGGCCTTGAGGATCAAATAACAATTTTTTTATGTGGATTGCTTATAAATAAGCCTAAAAACATTGATTTCTCATTAGACACACTCATCATTCACAACTCTTCACTCCTCATCCATTCCTTCTTCTCAAGCAAGCTAGAGTTTGCATCCTAGGGCATCAAGATATCCTTTGCTGAAGCATTCAAGGGTTGAATGGTTACACCAACTTAAGATCTATCTCCATGGAAAGGTACTAAATATACTATCCCATATTTCATGCTTTCTTGTCTTATGTCATCATTTTATTTGATTATCTACAAAGGGGTTTGACCAAGGCAAACCCCTATATCCTAAAATCCAATATTTTCTTCTTCCTTCTTTGTGTGTCTCTACAGATTTAGGTATTTTGCAGGTTTGGAGATCATTCAAGGATTTATTAAAGACTTGTCTAGGGAATCTCCTTGAAAAACTAGGGAAAAAAATCACAAAAAGACACCTATAGGCTGAGTTCTGCAGTTCCATGTCTGGGAAATTTCTAGGTGAAGAAGTGCATATTGAGGTCTATAGATTCCCCCTTCAAATATCCTAAAAAGGAAAAAGGGACATCCCATAAGTTGTGGTGACCTAGTCCCAATATGCCTATTTTCTAAATATTTATGTATATCCGGATACCCATTTGGCTAAAACAGACCTCGGGTTAGTTTCCTGAAATCACCCTGAAAAAGGACTAGGTTGCCCAACTTGGCACAAGTGTCCCGTCAGACATAAAAACTAATTTTTCTAGAATTTCAGAGTTCCCCTAAGTCTGCAACACACTTCCAAGTACACATTTCTAGTTTTATAGATTTTTGTGTTGTTTTATAAGCTTTCTTAGATCATTTAGTATAAGGGTATGTGCAGGATCATGATGGGCCAAAAAGTGGCAATGAGAAAAAATCACGTTTTGGATCGGCTCAAAAATGCGGAAATGCTGAGTTGACTTTTCTAGGTTCGGGTGTCAGTACAATTACCCAACCCAAAAACCAAACCTAGTTTCCACAAATCAGATATTTGATCCAAATCGGATATCCAATTTCTAGAAACTGTATATAAAAAAAACAATCGACTATTTAACTTCATTTCTCATAGTTTGATGCGGGCGCAAAAGGAAAAACCCAAATCCGATATCCACTTTGATCAGATATCTAATTTCAAATGTATGTATTTGGTTTTTTCAATCTTGTAATCAATTTTTCAAGTAGATTCTCTTTAGTTTAAATAGGTTTTATTAATTTTTTTTCAAAAATAGTGTTTTCTATTGATTTTTTTAAAAAACTAGAGTTTACATTGATTTTTTATTAAAACTTGATGTTTTGAAATGTATCTTGATTAAAAATTAGTGTTGTTGATGAATTTTTATCAAAAATAAGAGTTTTTTATTGATTTTTGTGAAAAAGTATGGTTTTTTTTGGATTTTTAATAAAAACTAGGGTTTTTTTACAATAATTTCATTTATAAATTATAGTGTAATTTCAATTAGTTTAATTAGTTTTAACTTTAATCAGTTATTATGGCTGCGAATGAAAATCCACAAATGCCAAATGCTCCACCACCTCCATAGCCAAATGCTCCACAACCTCCGCAGCCACCAATTGAAGACTTAATTGGTGAAAAATTGGGGCAATTGAGTAGTATTTGTGAAATTTATTAGACAATGCCTCAATTGAGAGATATGACAAACACATTGAAGGAAATAATTAAAAATATAGAAACCCTCTCCACCCAACAGAATTCCTTTTATTCGTGGTGAGAAGACATGAGGGAATATTATCAATGTCGATTGTCTTACGATGATGTGAAAGAGCTCCAAATAACCAAAGCCCAAATAGCCTCTTTATTCATTGACCCCCGTACTGGTTTGCCTGTGAATGTTAATAAAACAAAACTTTCCATAAAATGGTGCATGCATAGGGACATTGTAGCTAACTTTTGGGATCGTTGGTGTATGGTTTTTGATAAACCACTGAACAATAATTCTGACATACCATTTTACTTTATTAAAAAATTATATGTTGAGTTTGTGTTTGGGCATCATGTCAATTACTTTGACATTAAACCCTTCCAGGGCATTGGTGGAGGTATGCCCTAGGATAGACAAGGGGTAGTTAGAGTAGTCCCGCGCCCAAATGTTCCCCTTCCTCCCCTTCCTTCGCCACCTCCAATTTATCATCCAGAGATTATCTAGGATGCATCCACACAGACTATTCAGGCTATTCACTCTTTGAGTGGTCATTTGGTTTTGCATGCTTCTACAGTAGCTCAACCACATTTTGGTGATGTTGGCAAAGGCTCGAGTGTTGATGCATCATCCTCCATAGGTCCACATATTTGTGTGCCACATACTTGCACTATGTGTTGCCAGATATGCTTAGGTCCTCTTGTACAGCCCACTAAGCATCCCTTGGACACTTCTGATTATGACCTCCATGATGTGGACATTATAGATCACTCGCAAGGGAGTGGAGCACACCCTACAGAGTCCTCTCCTGCTAGAGAGGGAGATGCTGGAATAGTGACACAGGTAAGATTTAAGTTGTAATTTCATAACTTGCATTTGTTTTTAAATGAATATTAATAAGAGATAGTATCAAGTACTAATATTTATTTACATGGTCTATTTAATAGTTGATGTCTGAGGAGGATCTCACACGGGTGACTGATAGCACCCTTAGGGCCATTTCATTTGGCTTGGACACACACGCAGTATATATTTTCGCACTCACTCGTTTACATTTTATATTATATACTTGCTTGTCATTTGAATTATCATTAATGAAATTATACAATAAATTATATGTTTATCTTGTTTTCCTCCTATAGGAAATACCTTGTGCGAGTGAGGTGCAACATCGTCTAGACTATGGAGATGCAAATCTAGATAAGGGGAAGGTAATTGAACTCAAATTGGATTGAATTAATATTTTTAAGATCTTATATTGATTATACATATGTCGACATAGATTGGTAGTTTCATATGTACTTGTCAATTTTATGTACAAGAAATTATGAGCTTTACAGATATGATGACAAGGGACACACCACCTAAAGGAGTAGTTATTGGAACACCTCAAAGAGTAGGTGTTGAAACACCTCAAGGAGGAGGTGTCAAAACACCTCAAGGAGATAAAGAAAAAGATCAACCTAAAGAGGTATGTGCTTATTTTATTTTGTGTTTGGTAAATAAGTTCCTATTACCAATAATCGTATGCTAACTTGGATCAATTTTATGTTTTTGTTCACATATATAGATTGGCATTTCAAAAGTTGATTTGGTATATTCTAGGACTCTTGACCCTTTGAAGAGACGTATATTTCAGGTAATCAAGATTTCAATTTTAGAGTTCAATTAAAATTCAATGTATATTGATTTTGATGTTAATTATTCAATTTTAAATTATATAGTATAACTAATCTCAATTGTGGTTTGAATTTTTCTTGTGTAGCTACCCTTAGAGCCAACGAGTGCTTCAAAGAGGCTCCATTTTGATGATCCACCAGTAGTTTAGGATGAGATAGACATTTTGGCATGTAAATTTTGAATACATATTCAGATGGCATATGCCACATTTTGTAAAACTTTGTTTGAGTTGGCGTCGATGCCATTTTTGTATATGGACATACACTTGATTATTGGATAATTTGATATAGAAAAGTTGACAATCAAAATTTAATTTGTTCCTCATGCGCATGATTAAACTCTTTGAAAATTTCATCTTGAGAAATGGTTAAATATCAATGTACAATAGCTTAAAATTGAATGGTTATATTATGTAGTTTATATTTATATCGTTGATTACATTGCATTACACATCTTTCAAACTCAAATCATTAATTCACATTGCATAAATAACAACTAGATGTTCATAGATTAAAAAATTTCAATTACAATATAGTTCTAACAAAGTCAACCTAAGCAGTTATACAATTACTTCACATTGCATAACTAAAAACTACGAGAAGTTGTCAATTGCATTTGTTTGTCATTGAATTCTATGAGACCACATTTCTTTGAAGTTGTTTTTCGAATAGTCCACTGCCTTGTCTATACTACCACATTTTTCATACATGATAGCCATCACATTAAGTTGAAATAAATTAAATGATAGCCTATGACTATTTAATTTATACTCATTTTATTTAAATGGATGAGGCTGACCTTCCTTGATATTATTTTTTAATTTATTATTTTGAAGAGAGGTCGACCTCCTTGAAGAGTCACCTTATTTTGTATAAATACGAGGTGATGTTTTTTCATTTCCTAAATCAAGTTTATTCAGCATAATTTGCATTCCAAGCAAAATTTTGCACTTGAGCAGTAGTGCTTCATCTTGCAGCAGTAGGTCGATTACAAGGAGAAGCATATTCGATTGTATCTTTGCATCTACGAGAGGTGCTATTATTCATTGTATCAAATTCAGCCATGAGTTGGGCCTGAGTTGTAAGCAAATTTCTTGTTGTGTTTATTGTCTTATGTGTCTCATTTTTTGAGTGCTTTCAGTTGTATTATCTGATCTCTAAGTTGAAGATACCGAGAGAAATGGTCATATTATTGATGACAAAGATTTGACCATGTTGGCTCTTAATGGTCTTCCTTCATCTTGGGAGTCTTACATTCAAAGAATCAGCATGAGATCGAAACTTCCCAAGTTTGATAGGTTGAGGGCTGACTGTATTCAAGAGGAGTCAAGGTTGGTTGCCAGAGGTATAGGATGAAGCCCTACAAATGAATAAATTCATGTTCTTTCCACTCAATCATCGAAGAAGGAAGGAAAAGGAGGAAAGAAAAGATGCTTCAAGAGGAATGGAGATAAAGGGTCAGATGGTGCTCCTGTATTCAAGAAGAACTAGGACCTCTATTGTGTTTACTGGGATACAATTTTCTCAAAGTTAATCAACTTGGATTTGACATTGGTAGCTCCGCAAACCTATTCATAATAGAGTGATCTGAAGAGGACATCACTAAATCTCTACAAAGGTGTAAAGTTGCAAAGTGGTGCAAATTTCATTCTCAAACTCGTACGACCCAATGGAGTGTTCCAACACATCCGGATGGGTACATTTACGCTAGGTATGGCTCTTTCTTGCACCCAAATACGCCGAATCGCTTCGAGCTGCATTGGAGCGGCATTTTCCCTTAAGAGTCCAAAGTGCTAAAAGGCAGCAAACTTTGACAAACCATTTCTCAGAAATTGTGATGCTTACAGACTCTTCATCTAAGGATATGGGATCGTGTTGAGACCATATACAATAACCTCTCTCGATTTTTGGTATCTCGAAGGCGTTTTCCCGTGGTGATCAATTTTTAGTTGAGGGAAAAGTTGCCAGATGCAAGCAGTGTAAAGTTGCAAAGTGGTGCAACTTTCATTCTCAAACTCATACGGCCCAACAGACTATTCCAAAACATTCGGATGGGTATGTTTATGCTAGGTATGGTTCTATCTTGCACCCAAATACGTCGAATCACTCAGAGCTGCATTGGAGCGACGTCTTCCCTTAAGAGTCCAAAGTGCTAAAAGGCAACAAAATTTGATGAACTATTTGATGGAAACCATGATGATTACATACTCTTCATCTGAGGATATGGGATCATGTTGAGACCATCTATAGTAACCTCTCTCAGTTTTTTCTATCCCAAAGGCATTTTCCCGTGGTGATGAGTTTTCAGTTGAGGGAAAAGTTGCCAAATGCGAGCAGTGTAAAGTTGCAAAGTGGTGCAACTTTCATTCTCGAACTCGTACGACCCAACAAACTATTCAAACACGTCTGGATGGGTACATTTATGCTAGGTATTATTCTCTCTTGCACATAAATACGTCGAATCGCTCTGAACTGCATTGGAGTGGCATTTTCCCTTAAGAGTCCAAAGTGCTAAAAGACATAAAACTTTGATGGACTATTTCTCGAAAACCATGATGCTTACACACTCTTTGTCTATGGATATGGGATCATGTTGAGACCATCTACAATAACCTCTCTTGGTTTTTTCTATCTCGAAGGTGTTTTCGCGTGGTGATGAGTTTTCAGTTGAGGGAAAAGTTGCCAGATGCAAGTAGTGTAAAGTTGCAAAGTGGTGCAATTTTCATTCTCAAACTCATAAGACCCAATGGACTGTTCCAACACTTCTAGATGGGTAGGTTTATGCTTGGTATGGTTCTCTCTTGCACCCAAATACGCCGAATCGCTCCGAGTTGCATTGGAGCGGCGTTTTCCCTTAAGAGTCCAAAGTGCTAAATGGCAGCAAACTTTGACGGACTATTTCTCAGAAACCATGATGCTAATAGACTCTTCATCTAAGGATATGGGATCGTGTTGAGACCATCTACAATAAACTCTCTCAGTTTTTTCTATCTCGAAGGCATTTTCCCGTGGTGATGAGTTTTCAGTTGAGGGAAAAGTTGCCAAATACAAGCAGTGTAAAGTTGCAAAGTGGTGCAAATTTCATTTTCTCAAACTTGTACAACCTAGCAGACTGTTCCAACACATCTAGATGGGTACATTTACACTAGGTATGGTTCTCTCTTGCACCCAAATATGTCGAATCACTTTGAGCTGCATTGGAGCGACGTTTTCCCTCAAGAGTCCAAAGTGCTAAAAGATAGCAAACTTTGACAGACTATTTCTCAAAAACCGTGATTCTTACAGACTCTTCATCTGAGGATATGAGATCGTGTTGAGACCATCTACAATAAAATCTCTTAGGTTTTTCTATCTCGAAGGCATTTTCCCGTGGTGATAAGTTTTCAGTTGAGGGAAAAACTGCCAAATGCAAGTAGTGTAAAGTTGCAAAGTGGTGCAACTTTCATTCTCGAACACGTATGACCTAATGGACTGTTGCAACACATCCAGATGGGTAATTTTATGATAAGTATGGTTCTCTTTTGCACCCAAATACGCTGAATCACTCCGAGCTGCATTGGAGCGGCGTTTTCCCTTAAGAGTCCAAAGTGCTAAAAGACAACAAACTTTGATGGACTATTTCTCTGAAATCGTGATGCTTAGAAACTCTTCATCTGAAGATATAGGATTGTGTTGAGACAATCTACAATAATCTCTCTCAGTTTTTTCTACCTCGAAGGCATTTTCCCATGGTGATGAGTTTTCAGTTGAGGGAAAAGTTGTCAAATGTAAGCAGTGTAAAGTTCCAAAGTGGTGCAACTTTCATTCTCAAACTTGTACAACCCAACAAACTATTCCAACACATCCATATGGGTACGTTTATGTTAGGTATGGTTCTCTCTTGCACCCAAATACGCTGAATCGCTTCAAACTGTATTGGAGCGACGTTTTCCCTTAATAGTCCAAAGTGCTAAAAGGCAGAAAACTTTGACGGACTATTTCTCGGAAACCATGATGCTTACAGACTCTTCATCTGAGGATATGGGATCGTGTTGAGACCATATACAATAACCTCTCTCGGGTTTTTCTATCTCAAAAGCATTTTCCCGTGGTGATGAGTTTTCGGTTGAGGGAAAAGTTGCCAAATGCAAGCAGTGTAAAGTTGCAAAGTGGTGCAACTTTCATTCTCGAACTCGTACGACCAAACGAACTATTCCAACATATCCAGATGGGTACATTTATGCTAGGTATGTTTCTCTCTGGCTCCCAAATACATCGAATCGCTTCGAGCTGCATTGGAGCGACGTTTTCCCTTAAGAGTTCAAAGTGCTAAAAGGTAGCAAACTTTGATGAACTATTTCTTGGAAACTGTGATGCTTACAGAATCTTTGTCTGAGGATATGGGATCATGTTGAGATCGTCTACAATAACCTCTCTCGGTTTTTGCTATCTCGAAGGTGTTTTCCCATAGTGATGAGTTTTTAGTTGAGGGAAAAGTTGCCAAATGCAAGCAGTGTAAAGTTGCAAAGTGGTGCAACTTTCATTCTTGAACTTGCACGACCCAATGGAATTTTCCAACACATTCGAATAGGTAATTTTATGCTAGGTATGGTTCTCTCTTGCACCCAAATACGTTGAATCGCTTTGAGCTGCATTGGAGCGACGTTTTCCCTTAAGAGTCCAAAATGCCAATGTCAATGAAATGTGGGGGCATACATATTTAAGGTTGGATCAATATTCTACAAGTCCTAGCTCTTGCATCAGAAAAATATTACCCAATCAACTTGAATCAATTACATGGAAAATGAAATTCACAATGAACATTTTACTTTTTTGTTTTTCGAAAAAGTGGCAAGCCACTGTAATTTGTTATATATAAATAGGAGATATTACAAAACTTGGTTCAAACAAGCATACCAACAAGAAAGAACTAGGAAGAAAACCTCTGGTTGTAGCTCGATTAAGTACAAAAATATTTTTACATTTTAAACATACCCTTTATACAATGGCAAAAATTTGAACCGTATTTCAATAAACATCAATTGATATAGATTATGTCGATACATAGTTATGACCTTTTTACATTGTTTCACATTTTAAAATTCAATTTTTACAAAATTTTCCTATTTGAGGCATTCAAGGCACAATCTTCCACAAGAGTAGTACGTCGGAATTTTCAAGTGACAAGCACCTGTACAAACCTTCAAGGTAGCAGTTAAACTACATATAATAGAAAATATGCTTAGAATAACCAATCGATATTATTGTAATTTGTCACATACCTCTCTGAAAGGATCAGAGTTCCTTATTGTTGTAGTAGGTACATGAGAAATCGTGCTAGGAATATCACTAAATTTTTCAAATGATAAATCTATATTGTAACAACAAAAAATATGCTTAGACTAACAAATATATATTAATCTAAACATCCCGAATGATGATGAATTGGTAATGAAAACTATAAAAGATGCTTTGAATAACCAATCTATATTAAAGTAATATGTTGCATACCTCTTTGAAAGGATTAGAGTTGGCTATTGCTGCAGCAGGTCCATGATCAATCGTGCCAAGAATATCACAAAATTTGTCAAATGATATATCTATATTGTCACAACAAAAAAGAGGCTTAAGAATTGTACTTTCCATTCTTGAATATGCTATTCAAGTGTGCTTGAAGGGTCATTTCTTTGCTTAAGAGTATCCAATATTGCTTCATGATCAACATTACTAAGTGTCCATAGTTTTTTTGTCTTTGGTATGGCATGATGCTTCAACAACTTAACATTTTTTGCTATAACAAGGTGTGAATACATGAGAATGGTTTGGTGTTTCTCATATTCTTCAAATGCAAGTATGCCATTTTTTTCTAATCATGCATGTTCGCAATCAAGTTCCTACAACCACAACTGAACCTGTAGGATACACAAACCCATCATCATCTTCCATCGATTGTGTTAGCTTTTTCTTTACTCGCACACATCGAGCCAACCAATATTCTAATCTCTTCATTCCCCTGCGGTGCAGCAACTGCAAAAACATGTCTTGGATTTAGTAGATCTGAAACCCGGTCGTAATCAAGTGAACTTTCCATTGTGTAATTTTTCATGGATATAGTTTGAGATAAGGAGTTAGATACTGTGGAACCCATGTATCCACCCAATCACTTGACTCGCATTGATCCCACTCACACTAAATACAACTTTGACAAAAAAAAGCCAATTGTCATGTTCAAATGGTCCGTGTGCTTGCATTTGAGCTTTGAAACGAATGCATCTTTGAAGAATATTTGATTGTATGACAATCCAATCTGCCTCCCATTGTAACCTCCTCAACCAACCAAAAGAATATGTGCACTGTTGAATCAAGTGTCCCTCCCTGTGACAATGCTGAACTACACCAATCAACAATAGAATGTGCATCACTGAATTTTGCTCCTGAAATCTTTAATTGCTCCTTAACTAGAGCTCTTTTTACACATGCACCTACTCCATCATGCTCCCCTTTCCCATGCCCAACTTCAAAAAAACTCCAAATATTAGGTACACCCCTCTCTACATGTATTCTACTCAACCAATAAAACATACGAGCATTCTTGAATTGACTTGTACAGTTATCTGACCAAATGAGATGTCAGCCCAGTACTATATCATGGTCCTCCAAGAACTCAAAAAAAATCTCAAAACAATGTTGGACATACTCGGATGAGTGAGATCTATCATTAATTATATAAAAATGATACTCTCTGATTATCTTTCGATCCTCCTCTATACTATCAGGTGCATGTCTAAATGTTATGTGGACAAAAATATCAATCTGAATGGAATTGTAATACTGAGATTGTACCTCATTTTGTGGTTGCAATGTGTAGTTTTCAGCAAAATCAACCACTGATATAATAGTGCCAATCGGAAAAGATTCCTTACATATCCTGAATTGTTGATCCAACCATTGAGACCTATGACTATGCCTTGCATATTTGTAGAAAATATTGTCCTTAAAATCTGAAATAAAATCAGCAACACTGCATTCTTTTGTAACCAACTCACATCTAGAACCTTCACCTCCACTCTGCAAAGCATATTTGACTATCTCATATCTCTTTTTCTCAACAAGATTCTTTCCAAATTCATGTTCGGAACCCTCATGAAAAAATTGAACAAACTTTGACAAGCCACCACATTGTGAGCACTTCGCATTCAAACAATCATTTCTATAGAAAAAGGAACCATCATCCCTAGAACATAAAAATAGATCTAGCAAGTCCCTTGATGATTTCAGAAGATGCATTGCACCACACTCCTGCAACATTTCACTAGTATGCAAAGTAGAATGGATATAGCATAATAGTTCATGCTACATTGAAAAACTCCACATGGTATTTGCAACAACAAGTATTACGAATCTTAAGAGGCACACAATAAAATGGCTTTAAACCTTCAAAATTTCTTTATGAGATTTCCATATTTGGATGTGTTTGAATAAATTTGTTGAACAACATTGTTTGGCTTGATTCCAAGAAATTTTTAGGATGCGGTGTATGGTCTCGACTGCCAATTCTTAACTTTAAAACATCCTTTGCATTGGGTGATACTCTAGAGTTATCATGCAAAAATGGCTTAATTTTCTGCTTTACATTATCGGTTAGCTTCTTATCAACACGTGTAAGCCTTCCAGCAAAAGCCCATGTATCTTTTTGAAGAGGATCATCTATTCTTTCTCTTCTTGCAAGTGCTCTATCTAAAGTTTTATGATTTAAGTCAAAATCAATACAATTTTGTCTCATAAAGCGAGCCTTTTTCAATTGATGGCTTAATAGGGCGGTGGTAATGACTCTCCGAGCAGCTCTCTTATCTTTTTCCTTGTTATTTTTTCCCATAGACTTGAGAGCATTAGAAATATTTTTGACAATAATAGAATTTTTTTTGGTCCTCTTGTTCAGACGAATCTTCAATTTGGCTAGCAGAGGTCTCATCTTTTCAATCTTTAGCAATTGTACAAAAAATTGGCATTGCTCGGTCAATGTCTTATCACTAAAATATTGGTTGAAAAGTATTCTAGCCCACAACCGAATACCTGATGTTGACGTCTTGCCTTCAAAATTGTTTATAATGTTATCATCAATTTCAACTAACCATTAGGGGTCCTTGAAGGTCTTGAATTTGGAATACATATTTCTTCCACACAAGGTTCTTCATTTCTCGTGTAATCTAGTGAAACATAATTTACACTTGCTTCAATATTATGTTCAACATCTTCATTTCCAACATTTTCACCTTGAGCATTTTCAATATCAATTTGAACAATTTCATTCCCAATTTGAATATCATGCTCAACATCTTCAATTCGAACATTTTCATTATCAATTTCAATATTTTCATTCCCAATTTCAATATCATGTTCAACATCTTCAATTCCAACATTTTCATTATAAATTTCAATATTTTCATTCCCAATTTCAATATCATGTTCAACATCTTCAATTCCAACATTTTCATTATCAATTTCAATATTTTCATTCCCAATTTCAATATCATGTTCAACATCTTCAATTCCAACATTTTCACCTTCAAAATTTTCAATATCACTTTGAACATTTTCATTCCCAATTTCAATATCATGTTCTACATTTTCACTTTGAACATATTCAATTTCCTCTTCACTTGAAAGACCATAGGGCTCAGGTTCACCAATATTTAACATACCTTGTCTTTTCTTCCTATGACCTTCTCTATCTCTTTGTCTATATCCTTCAATTTGTTCTTTTGTCAGCTTTCTCTTATGTTTTTGCTTCCGACGACTATTGCTCAACATTATACCAAACAAAAGATGCTAAAAAATCATCATGTATGAAAAATTTGAGTACAAGATGCTCCAAAAAGTTTATCTTTGTCTCTTCTTCTCTGAAACCGTGCGTTTGTCACTTGCAAAGTGCTACAAATAGAATGCAGGGTCCATTGGAATGCATAAAAACGGACCACATGGGGTTTTTCTATGGCCCACAAATCGGATATCCAATTTGTAAAACATGTTCTGCAACGGTAAGATTTCACCTCTGCATAATGAATTTTCATAAATCGGATATCCGATTCAAATCAGATATCCGATGTGTACACACATAGACCAGAGGTAGAGGGAGAGGGAGAGGGAGAGGGAGAGAGGGAGAGATATAAGGAGAGGGAGTGAGAAGGAGAGGGGAGAGTGAGAGATAGAGAGAGAGAGAGGAGTGATTGAGTGAGAGACTTGACAGAGATAGAGGTGGAGAGAGCGAGAGGGAAAGAGATAATATTTAAATATTTTATAAATTAGTAATATATATATTTAAATATTTATTGATTAACTAAAATATTGAAATAATATTAAAATATTTATAGGTTAACTAAAATATTATATAGAAAATACATAATTCGGTAAGAGATTATCATAAATTATATATTAAATATATTACATTATAAACTTAATTGCATTTTAAAATAATATATTAAAGATTGTATTAATTGTTTTAAAACTGATCTAAAAGATATCATATATCGAATTCAAATCCGATATCGGATTTGAATCGGATATCCAATTTTAATCCGATATCCGATATTCTGAAACAAAATTTAATGCCTTGGTATTAGGCTCGAGATTTTGTTCGGACCTGCCAATCCTAAAAAGTCAACACGTAAAACGTGTTTAACAACTTACCTTATTTTTCCAGACTTCGCCCATGTGGCTAACGACTTTTATTTTACCTAAAATTGATGAAATGAAAAGGGTTTGTAAAGGAGCTTCTCAGCTTTCTACCAATATAAATTATATTTTACTTAGAATCTAATAAATAATAATTATTTATTTTTTATTAGAATTATGACTAAAGTCTTGATTGATAGTCTGATAGAAAAACATCTATAGCTTTCAAACAGTATCAAATTTTTTGAATCCAAAACATGCGTCACATTCTATGCTTCACATACTATAGGATTAAAAAAAAAAAAAAAGAATTCCATTAAGGTTTGACCAAGTTAAGGTGGTCAGACATATGAGTTTTTATATTTTCAAAAAGTTGTAATAAAAAATTCATAATTAATTATTTATTTGACAAAAAAATTACAATTATATATGCATCACATCCGAACATGAGTCCTCTACTTATATCTAAAATTTTATAAAAAAATATTATGATTTTATTATGGTTAGGGTGGTCAGATAGACACCTACTTTTTATTTTTTCCCTGAAATTTTAGTACTACTGCATTGAAATTTCAAATTTTCACCAAATAGATTTTTTTTGTTACAAATATTAACCTAGTAGTTTATAAACTACATTCAATTTTCCACAGATTCTATTCTTACATATTTTTGAAATAATATAGATAACTTATTCAAATTTTTATGTCAAATTGCCCAACTCTGATTTTCTGAATTTTCATTGCCACTTAAAAAACCTATTTTTTCCATGATGATCCTACACATACCCATAAAGTCTGCATATCTTAATTTGTTTCATACATCTTGCATTTTCTAGGTTTTACATTAGTATTTAGTTTCTTTTATCCATTTCCAACACTTAGAATATTTCATTTAGACATAATCATACACAACACAACCCCTATCTTTGAAGGAACTTACCCAAAAAACATATCATTAGGTGAAAGAGAGTCATTTCCTAATCAAGAGATCCTAGTGAAAAACCCTAGGGGCCTAATAAGGGGAATCATCTTTCCCTTTTTGTATATCTTTTTGGTGGTTTAGGAATATCAAAAACTTGAATATCAATCTTCTATTGCACCCTTAGATCAAAAACAATCAACATAGGAATCATGTTGATTTCTCCTACTATGTTGAACTCCATTTTATCAAGTTGAGTCACCTTCCATTGGAAGGGGGTTAGAACTATCTCAAGATCTTTACACACCACCAAAGGTATGACATTGGTGGAGGCTCTCGAGTCAAGGAAGCAATTATACAAGTTTTTCCCAAAAATTCTGATTGTGGTCAGGAAGGGAGGGGTCTCCAACTTCCCTTGGAAAATCCCCCCTAAAATTTCAACTTGGGCTAACTGGCCCTTGTATTTTTCATTGTTCTTATTTTGAGTTTGGGCTTGATCCTATTATTTTGTAGGTTGTTTTTTTTCTTGCTGACTTGAAGGGTCATCTAATTTCTTTCCAAAAATTTGTCGGATTGGTGGCTCATTTTGTGAGTCATCAAAGGAGACCCTCTCAGTGGGAACCTCTTGGCCTATCTTAGATGAGGTAGTCCCATTATTCATTCTAAAGAAGGTATTCCTAACTGTTGGTACTTTAAGAAATACAAAGGCGGACAAGCTTAGCTTGACCTTATTAAAAAAAATTTCCACATACTCCCCCATTTGTTTGATTTTATCCTCGAAAGAGTTACTCTAAGAAGAGGTAGTGAGTTAGATTTGGACTTGGATTTTTTTCCTATTCTTATTAAGATACTAGGTGGGCACATGAGGGTAACCCAGGTTATTACTATAATTTGGTTCAAGAGGAGTACTAAAGTTGTTAGGTTGGGTTGAGTTTGTGAAAGGGCTACCTACATGTCTATTCCTCAAGTCATACAATGTTTCTCTTTGGTGAAACATTTGGACCTCATCCTCTCACGACCCCTCTTCATCTATCAGACCATTATCTACCAAATTAAAAATTTTGGATAAAGGACTTTCATTACTTACCTCTTTTTCTTCTTCATCCTTCAAAGAGATGATCTCCTTCTTAGGTACATTTCTTTCAACCATCAGGAAAGGAGCTTGATTGACCACCAACACAGATGAATCTTATGGCTCGAAAGGAACTAGGTCCTATCATCCTAAACCACATATGGAATTTTGGACCTCCACTTGGAAGATCTCGATGGTTGTTTGGAACTCCGAACAATCTAACTCTGAATGCCTACTTGTCTTGTGTATGCAATACCATACAGATAGGGCAGCCTCCACCAAGTATTACTCGCTTGTCACTTTATCACTACTACTTGGTTAGTCAAGAGGCATAGGAACACCACCATTATTTTTTGTTGTGTTACATGTTTAGTTCTGTCTTTGCGATGGCCTTCTTTCAAATTTATATCCCAAATTCTACCCTCTCTCACAACTCTATCTAGATGAGGCTCCCACGTCACAATTGTCATGGTTGTCCCTATTGAGATTAGCTTGGATGCTTTTTTGTAAAGCCTGCAACTGATTATTTTTATTTCTCAAGTGTGTCATTTCAGCCGACATCTTCTTGACCAACTCTCTTAGCTCGTCGATGCGGTCTCTTTCCATACTTCTTGGCTACAAAGTAAAAATTTGAAGAAAAACTGGTTGTACTGCTGGTTGATTATGATGAATCGGTGGGAACTCAAAAATTTGGAGGTATACAGGTACTTGGGGCTACTGAGTGTAAGATTCTTTCTACTGTGGTTGCAAGTATTGAGGTACGAGAGGCGCCTAGCTCAACGGTTGCCCTGGGTGAGGGACTATCGAGAGTTGCAAAAATTGATTCATCAAGGGAGTTTGATGTGCCAAAGCATGAGTAAGGTCTTGTATTTGATTCAGATGTGCAGGTGGGCCTAAAGAAGGCATCAAACCAATAATTTATTGTCCTAAATTGGTGCTTTCTACAACCAGTTTTGTGTAAGCATCCACCAACCAAGTCGGTGGGAGACACATTATTTTCATAAATGCGGAAGCGAGGTTGTCCAAGGTTACATAGTATAGTAGGCAGGCGGAAGGATCATCAACCACATAGGGTGTCCGTAACCTCATATATGCTTGATGAAATTTTTCATTGAAATATCTGATCGACTCATTAACTTCCCTTCAAATTATATGAACTACTAATACAATTCGAAAGGATTGTCCGGGATCTTAAATTTATGCACGAAAGAATTCTTTAATACATCCCAAGTGGTTATAGTTGCTATCAGCAAGTGGATGTACTGATAGGAGGCCTCACCCCCAATGAGTAAGGGAAGAGCCGATAGGCCACATCTTCATTTTAAATTTGCATATCCTTCAAGGCTGTTTGAAAGATCTTAATGTGCTCTTCTGCTATCCTTTGCAGATCCCAAGGATGTAACTTAGTGGAAAATCCCTCTATATTCTTGGGCATATCATGATAATCATTGAAATAAAATGACTGCAGGATCCTTCTATTGTAACTGCCTCTCAAGCCAATCAGAAATTTGAGCTTCTCCCTTAGGTGACTCCTAATTACACTCTTCCTATTGTTGGAGCTATTTTTCTTCATGGCCCAGGGTCTTTTGATCTATTTTCTATTCCTCATCAAAATCCTCAATTTGAATAGCCTTCTCTTTATTTGTCTCAATAGTGGCTATGTCCTCTTTAGCAACATCTTCTTCCCAAGGGATTATTTCTTCTTCTCTCTCGAGCTCATGGTGCTAAGGCTTAGGGCTCTTCTTTGGTGCATCTTCTAACCTGTCTTCTTCCTTTTCTACTTCTTTCTCTTTAGAAGGCACCTCTTGCTCTTGGGCAAGGCCTTTATCTTGGAAAATCTATAGAGGCTCTTTGAGTATCTGCACATTGAATTTAGTGTATTGCTTTTCTATGGAAGGAGGTTTCTCCAATTTTACCTCTTCTTCTACATATTTTAGATGCTAGGATAGCTCCTCTTCTAGTTCTTGATCTCAGTTCTCAATTATATACTTCACATTCAGGGCTTCAATGTCCTCCTCTGAATACTGTGACTATTATTCATTAGTCACTACTTTGTCAAGATTAATAGTTAGCCCACCTTCTTGATGTTCAAAGTATGCCCCTTCGAACTCCTCCATTATTCCCTTTCTAGCTTCTTTCTAGGGCTTCTTAATTTCTTCTTATATTCTCAAGGTAGCCTCCATATTTGATGGTTTTGTAGGTGATGAAGGAATGGGAAAACTGGTTGAAATTTGGGCCATTAGGGCTTGAATGGTAGGATTCATAATCACCCCTAAGATCTTGGAAGGCACACCCTGCATGTGTTTCACAAAGGATTTTGGCAATGTGATTTGGGGCATAGTAACAATAGTTTTAGCCATTGGATCAGAGAGGATGGGAAGTGAAGCATGCAATGAGGAAGTCAATGACGAGGAAGTTGTGGTTGAGGAAGAGTCAAGAACCACCACAAGAGCCATTGGTGGGGTGAAAGAGAGGTGGACTAATATGTACATAGTAGGTGGAGAGGAAACATGCAATGTTTGTGAAGCAAGAGGTGGTGGAGTGGCCATGGCAATTGTAACGACAGGAGCGAAGGTGGCAAGTGGAGAGTGTGGCTTCTCAATATCTTGTTCTTCTCCCTCATGTTGAGGGTCCTCCACAATGGTGGGAATTTATGTTGCAAATCCCCCCATCTTCTTTGATTTCTTTGAGGGTTCTCCCTTTGTGGCCTTTCGTGAATATACCTTATGCTCAAGATGGCGCTTGGTAAAATCCATCCTTTTCCTCAATCTCATGGTTAGAGGGGATTTTGGTGCTTCTTCTATGGAGGTGGCAATAGATCCACTATCAATTTCAATTTCAAGCTCATCTTCAAGCTCGTTGTAGGTTAGTGTTGCAATTTCTACCTTAAGCTACACAATCTAGGAATCTACCAACTACTTGGTTCTATCTATGACTGTCTATGTTATTGTATTGAGGTCATTGACCTCCCCCTCATTCCAATCTATTAGGGGAAATGTCAAGTTGGCCATGACATAAAATATCTAATCTAGAATTATTTCATCCTCCTCCACAACTTGGCCAGGGATAGGAAACAAATTGATTGATTTCATGAATTGGGCAGTGATTCACATATAACGTCTCATCCCTACTTCTTTTTCATCTTGAAAATTTTCCTAGAAGTCTTCAAGGTGTAGCCAATGGGCACATTGCTTTCCCACCTGCTTCTTTAGCTTACCATATGGGTCTATTCTTGGCCAAGCTATGTATAGATCCAGATTATATTCTATTATCTCCTTCTCTGAGTAGTCCATGCATTAGGTGACGGGGCAAGAATAAATTCCTTGTATGAAGGTGAAGGGATATGGGATTGCCACTCTATGTTTATCACTCAATAAAGCATAAGAGTTTTGTAATTTACTAGTGACCTCCAATAGAATCATTTGGTCATTGTGGTAGCGCGGTAGCTTGTGAGGCTAATGAAAGAAGCCTTTTTCTCTTATGTATGTAAACTTCTGGAACTATATGAAAAAGTACCCAAATCTTTGGATGAAGACCCTGGTGCTATGTGAGACTCTCCTCTCAAAGTCTCCCCTAAGAAGTTTAATAATATTCCCAATAAAGGAATCATTCACCCTTCGGTAATCCTTAAAATTCATGTATTGTAGTTGAGGGTATCTATCATATATCTTGAATTCTCTTCTTGGATCCAGATTGTGTGTGATAGTGAGGCCTTTATAGGAAAATGACTCAACAACCATGTATACCCGATAGGAGGTCATATAGAACTAGGAGGTCATTTTCATAGCCATCAACTGGATATGAATCTTGCCGTTAATTATTTTTGCCCAATGAAACTTTTTTTTCCACGAATGATCTCCTCGATGTAAAAGAACATGCACTCCTTGAAGTAGGCAGTAGTGGGGAGGACCATTACCCTGCTAAGCAGAGTAACCTAGTCATAGTAATCTTCACGGCAGTCACTTCTAAATAATTCATGTGGAACTTTGGTTGCACTTCCCCTCTTATCCTTCAACCAATGCTGGGTGATTATCTTTTTTCATTCCAGGGGGTCTACTTTCCACATACTTTTAGCATACTTGTTCTCTGTTTCTTCCATCTTATCAAATGTAGGGATGTGGAATGTCTGGCATATAGACCTGGCAGATAAATTATCTAACAACCTTACATCAACGTCTATGATCTTTCTATTATTGTGATAGCACTCCCTACATGCCATCACTAACTCTGAAGCGATGAATGTAGGAGGGATTTCAACCACCTTGGAAAGGCAACTTTTTTTATCTTCATGACGTTCTCAGTTCTTGGGTGGACTATCACCCTTTGCATGAAATCCTCCATATTCAAATGTCCAAGGTTGGTGTTGAATATGGTGCCCCAATCAAAGGTGACCCTGGAGGTGATTTCCACCCCATGGAATTGGTATTTCATTTTTTATTTGTCTTCTTTTCCTCTAGGTGCTTTGGCAGGGTTCTTTCCTTTCTCCTTTTCCGTAGATGCTCCCGATGCTCCCACCGTTGATTCCATAAATCTTGAAAAATAGGGGCTAGATCCATCACTATATCATTAAAAGCTCATAAAATCCATTAGAATTCCACATTCAGGACTTGTCTGAGTCAATTATGGAAATGCGGGCCTAGGGATATGGGTTTCCTTGGGCTGAAGTCCATTTTGAACTAATTATGAATAGGACAAACCTAGGGGCATGATGACACATACACAAACACCTACATTCAAATTTTTACACTTTGGAATTAAGGGTCGGTCAAGGATTTGATGTATTTGGAGCATTAGGCAATCATCCATGAAGTCACTTGAAAGCAGTTGTTAGATCATTTAGCTATGCAGCCATAGGGCATGAAAAGGTAGGGAACATGAAGGCTTCTTGGGGCTCCGTTGTTGAGAAATAGCAACCAGGAGGAGGAAAATCGCAAGGGGAATCCCACATGGTAGGATGTGTAGGTGACACATACGGTTCAAGTTATCTCTTCAAGGTTATACCATCTAGAAGATTGTGGTCGGGGAGCTGTAGAAGGCTACCGAGAGATAACTGTTTTGAGAACATCGGTCATGGGACGACGACCCATACATGGCGGTCCATACCGTTAGGTCCGTAAGGGAATTTGGTGTTGAAATTTTTAGGTTAAAGGAGCTAGATGATAGAGGAAGGCTCGAGCTCCACCTTGCGGATGAAAGGCAAAGTGTGACCTTTTAGGAATCAACGATAAAAAAATGGTGTGTCATGGGTGGCAGCCCACAATGCATCTAGAGTTAGTCATTTTAGCACAAGATTTTGAGGGAGGCAGTGAGGTTAGGACCCACAATGATGAAAGAAAAAAATCCTTGGCTGCTTTAGGAATGGTGGTGACAATAGGGCAGTCCACAAACAACTTCCTACAAAGCCTGACTCACAAAGGATCTACACTTGGCACTTTACATGCAACTTTGGGGGGCAAGGAGGCAAGTGGGTTTTGTGGTGTGGGTGGGAGCAAAGGATTTTCCATGTGAGGATAGTTTTCGGTAACAATAGTGAAGAGCTTACGAAGGTCTGTAGGAAAGGTTCGCAAAGGGACTTAGGCTTGATTTTATTATTGAACGACATTGGGCTTGATTTTCTCATTCAACGACATTGGGCTTGGTGACACCCACAACATAAGAAGTGGGCATAGGATGGTCATTTTAGAATGATGGTGAGGTAAGGATGGCCCGCATGTGGTGTCTCGTAGAAGTAGACCCGCAAGGGCTCGTTCATCAAGTGTCCTCCACTTGAAGTGTTTGAAGCCTATCATTTTGACAACAATGACGAGGGTGCAGGCTGCAAGGAGCCCATGGCCTTGGTTATGAATGTCCATAGGAAGATAAAGTTTCACAAGGTCACAATAGTCAAGTTTGATCAATTTTTAGGGTTTTTCTTCTCGTGGGTTTGTACAAAATTTCTAGGTCATTTATCCGTTTTAGGAGATTTATGAGTTTTTCCTTAAGATTTTTAGTGATTTTGAAAAAATTAAATTAAAAACCATTTCGAGCTGGGTGATGGTAAACACACCTAAGAAGTTCAAAGAAATCAATGAAGATCTCACCTTGAAACTTCCTAGAGGTCATGCAGGTGCGAGGCAACAACGACATGTTGGAGCTCTGAAAAATTCAAAGTCTTGGTCAGTGAAAGTGATAGGTACAACGATAGTTGAAGTAGCTAGGTGTGGATTCCAACACAACAACAGTAGGAAAGGTGGGGTTCGTAAAGCAGACAAAGGCTAAGGTAGCACCATTTGGCAAGCGGGGAAGACGGGATGGCCATGGAAGATGTGGGGCTTGCCATGTGGGTGGATGTCCTGGGTTGGCCACCAAGAAATGTTGAAAATAGGAAAGTAACACGCAATGGGTGGCCGATGATGGTAGACCTATAGAAGTCAAAGGATATCATCTTGAAAATGCAAAGGAAAACTGCCAAGGGAACCCTACAAAAGCCAAAGGCTTAGGAATTTTCTTGGTGTTGACTTTGGTCAACTAGGGATGATGAATTTTAGGGTCCTTGACCATGTTGACACACAAAAATAGGGGCACACAAAACGAGGTGAAAGAAAAAGGCAACTCGATGAAGGAAAAAAGAGAGGGTACCTATTTTGAACAGGGCGTGTTTATTGTAGGCAAAACATGGACAAATAGTTCCCACTAGCCTTTGTGAGCATGTGTTTTGTTTACATAGTGGACATCACGGTCCACTTCTAAACCTCTTCAAGCCTAGTCCTATTACACTGCATCAGACGACTAGTCAAAGCTTGATTTTCTACATTTCTTTTTCTTTTGCCTTATTCTTGTCTTTGATGGTGTAAGTGATTTAATTTTGGCTTCATATACCATCTATAAGCATGTTCCTTTGTGATTATGTTAGTTTTCTATAGGATCTTAATCCTAGGGTCTTGGCCACCCTCTTGATTATTGTCATCCTATCTTACTAACATTTTTACATTTGAACCCCTCTTGATTGCATGGTTGGTTACTTTAGTGTGATTTTAAATTAAGTTCATCCTCTCACTAAAGTGGGGTTTAAATGTAGTGTAGTAAAATGCATATCCTTTCATTTTCACACTTTTTTAGGCCCACCTTGATTTATTTATACTTCTTTATGGCTTAATTGGTCCCATTTTGTGTCCACAAGCCCTATGAATGGCATTATTTCCAAGTTAATCTTGACATTCTCCAATGCATAAATGATCTCCTAATGATTCTGATTGGTGTGTCCCCAATTTTTGGTCGGGACTAAACACCACTTAGGGAATCTTTGTCCCCCCTAGGTTTCAAGACCCTAATTTTGAGGTATCTATTTGGGCCCTTTTTGGTGTTTGTGCCCCAAGTTTCATCACTTGGGACTAAGACACCACCCAGGCCATCTTAGTCCTCCTTGAATCATTTTTGGGATTTAATTTAAAATTCTAGTGGGATTTAGCCTCATGTATTTAATGAATTCATATGTCATCTTGGTGTGATACAATTTTGAGATATTAAGCATAGATTAGTATAAATACAAGGTTCATTCATTCATTTTAATCCTAGCAATTTGAGTATTCATTCTTAAGGAAAATTTATGAGATCAAGTGCATTCAAGAGAAAATCATCAGACATTTGGATCCATCTTCAAGATTCAAGCATCATGTCAAAGTATATTATTACATTATGTCTGTTGTTGTGCTAACATTTGTGATGTAGGGTTTTGATTCAAGTAAGCAAGAAATTCCAGATATATCAAGCATTTCAGGATCCATATCTATTGCAACCATTTCACACTAGTTTGCAGACTTCACAGGGGTTTTGTGAGTTTTCGAATTGAATGTTGTTCATTCACCATTTCCTTCATTATTTCTATTTCATTTCAAGGTTTAATTACCAACAAGGGGTTTGACCAAGGAAAACCCCTATTCGCTAAAAATCAACAAGTTTTCCCCTTCTTGTCCATTTATGTTTGAAGATCTAGATCGAAGAATTGAAGATCACTTGGAGTGAAAAGTTGTCAAAGTTACAAAGTTGCATTGCAAAGTTTTCATCTTCACGAAAACTCACCTATAGGTCAGATCCGGTTGCTTCAAAACCTAAGGTCTGAAAGGAAGCAAGTGCAGATCTGGGAGCTTAGGACCACATTTAGACTTTTTAGAAATTTAGAGAGAGACTAATACACTAACTTTCATTCCTTAGTCATGCCAATAATATCTTTCAGATATTCCTTCAGATCTAGTTCCGATATCCAAAGATTTTGTGTTTGCCCCAAATAATAGCAATGGGACTAGCACACCATCTTGGGCATCTTAGTCCTCCAAGGCATATTTTGAAAGCTTCTTTACATTTCCAGAATCCTCATTGCATCTCTAAAATTACAAGTTCACATAACCTAACTTGGTGTTGCCTATTTTTAGTATTTGCATCTCTCATTTATCTTATTTTAGGTTATTTTTGCATATCACATTGTGTTTTCCAACATTGTCTTTTCCAAGCATTTGCTTGGTGGTGAACCCATTAAAGTTGAAAAGAACCCCCTCCTAGGTCCTCCTAATTTTGAATTGGCTCACCTTGAGAGGTTGTTATTCAATCCAATTAGGGTTCTTAGGACATAATTGAATGACCTAAATAGAATAGGAAGGCAGTCCCCCTCCTTTCCTATTTTACCTATGGTTTAGAGTCAACCTATTAGCAAGTTTTTAAAATCCCAATCGTGCTCATCATATATGGAAGGCAGAAAACTAGTCAAAGGGACAAAAAAATAAATTGAACTAGGGCCATTATCAAGTTCGACACTCTTCCTAGGAGAATTATCATTTAAGCTCATAGAAGAGGAAAACAATGTATTCAATTCATTATGCACTTCTTCATAAATTTTAGCAATTGCATCATCATCATCTAGGTTAATCACAATGGGAAGTCAAATTTTAATGTCTCAAGAGGGATATATCTCATGTTGCAGTTATGATATAGGATATTTTTGTTGTGGCAAAGAGGGAGACTCATCGTGTATTTCTTCAATCATTTGCGGATGTTGATTTTCTTTGTTGTGTTCTCTATTTAATCTTCGAGCAAGATAATGACATCTACGCCTACACTCTCTAGAATATTTGTTTGTTTTAGTATGATTTTCAAGTTGTGTTTATGCAGGAGCTGTTTTATCAACCTATAGTAATGGAAATAGTACACCCCACTTTTGAGGAATGGAGTACAAAGGTAGGGTTCCTATTTCACACTTGTTACACTCAAGGAAACTTTAGAGATCTGAATCCAAAGATAGAATGGGGGAAAGAGATCTTGCAATAAGGTATCCTAGGGTTTTTATTAGACACAATAAGAGGGTTCACCACTAAGCTAGGGATTGGAAAGACAAGAAATGAATGCAAGATGCAAAGTACCATGCAAAACCTAACCAAATGACTTAGGAAATGAAATTGAAAATCAAGATATCAAATTGGAAATGAAAAAAGGTGCACTTGGAAGAGTGATTACGTCAAAAAATCTCCAAAACCCTAAAAAATTATTGTTTGATGCGGACTAGGACTCATACGCTAGTCTAGGTGATTTAGTTTGAAACTGGGTTTTCTATGCCAAAACTAGAATCTGATAGTGCTTAATCTGAATCTCTTGAAACCTAGAAAATGGCAATATTGAGACTTATATGCCCAAGGTGGTATATTAGTACCAATATGATTTTCTAGAGGGTTAAGACTCGAATCTACTCTCCTAACTCTGCTCTTTCTATCACACATTGTTTCTATGTCTAAAACTATGATTTGCAACCTTTAGGAGACTTTTCATGATCTTATCAACACGGAAACAAAGTTCTAGGATAAATTTATTCAATCTTGTAACTTAGTCTTCAAAGATCCTTCAATCTCCAATACACCTTGATCTACAATCACACATGTGGAGAGAGAGAAACTTGTTGATTGTTAGAGAATAGGGGTTTACCTTAGTCAAACCCTTTTTAGGTAATTAAACCAAATGATGAGATAATTAAATAAGGACATGAAACATGAATAATGATACCTTGAATGATGTATTATAAATCAAAAACCTAATATGAAATGGACATGAAAGATGTAGATCAAGATCTTGAAATAAGTGTAGATCAATGCTTAACCTTGGATCTTGAATGCAACATCACAACACTAGCTCAACAACATGATTGATGCTTGATAACCTTGGTATGATGATGGATCTTGAATTGCTACCACAATTGATGAGGAATTCTTCCCTTGAATTCTTTAAAGATGCTCTTGAATACTCTTGTGAAGTCTTGTAAACTTCTAAATGATCTTGTAAACTCAAGTTTTCTATAAGGAATTCTCTCTTGAAAGTCTTAGGTGAAAAATGAGTCAAATAACCTTGTATTTATACATATGCCAAATTTCTCGAAATTACAACACTACAAGCTGACATCCGATCTAGGAGGAAAAAATACAAAAAATAATTTCAATTAATTTTGATTTTTGGGCACATGGGACTCATATTCCACAAGTGGCATATGAGTCCCATTAGGCTTAACAATGGGACAATTTTTTTTTAAAATGCGTAGAATGATGTAAAATCAAGAACAGGGCCCAAAAACCTAGGTGAGACTGATATTCCCAAGGTGGCGTATGAGTCCCAAATCACTAAATCTAGGCCACAAAACCTAAAAACACTTGAATTGTGATTGGTTATTGGTTTACTTTATGATTATCCCCAAAACGATATATTAATTAAGGCTTCTCGATGCAAAATAAGGCTTCTAGATGCAAAATAAGGCCAAATAAGGCATAAAGAAGTCCAATTATTTAATAAAAACCTAGATTAGTGTGATAGTTTTAGGATATAATTTACAATGCCATAAATAAGGCACCATAAAGTTTATTTAGTTTACAAGGGCCAAAAACCAAATGTGAAGGTACACTTTACAACATTAAATTAAGGCAATGTTAGGTCAATTTAGCTGAAAAGGGCCCCAAATCCAATGTGAATGTGGAAAAAACATTACAACATTAGATCTAGGGATTATTAGGTCCATTTTAATGTTAATCATTCTCAAATTAAGTGTGAAAATGTAAATGGAAACATTTTTTGACACTATATTTAGCCCCCACTTTAGTGAGAGGAGGAACTTGCTTCAGACTCACACAAAAGTAGACATTCAAGAGGGGTCCAAGTGTACTGATGCGGTTGGTCTAGGATAAAAAAGATCAAAGGAGGTGGTCAAGCCCCTAGAATAAAAGATCCTACATCAAACCAACATAAGCACAAAAGGACACACACAAGATGTATGATATGCAACATCAAGATACACAAATATGCAATTCCAATAACTAAAAGAAAGAAAAACAAACAAGAGAAGAAGAGGTGGATCAAGCCTCGACCATTTGTCTAACGTGATATGGATCGGATCTAGGTTGTTTGTCTGAAAAATGCACGCTCACTCTAAGGCAACAAAACTTTTGGTTTTTCATTGGGTGAGTATCCAAAGAGGTGAGAAACATACACACATGACCAATATGTGTTGTCACACACACACAAGTGGCTATGGGAAAGTCATGCTTCAGATCGGCTTCCATCCAACCATACCAAAGCTATACCTCCTAATAACTTTGATAAGGTGCCACACAATAATGAACTTCGAGCTTTATGAGGCAAATAAAGCTTTGTATGATTAAAACTCATGAACAAACAAGATGGCTCCACAGGCATGCAAAGTGTATTATGCAAGGTGGCCATATAACATTTTTTGTAAATTCAAAATAGTGTAAGGTATGTTCAAAGGGATTTTTCTTAATTCATGTAAGGTCTCATTTTAAGGAAAATCATGCCTAATTTCTCCAAGAGAGGACAAGTCAAGGAAATATCATGCTCTTGGAGGAAATAAAACCCAATGATACCACCAAGGAAAGGACACCTCATAAGAATAAAGAAAAATCACATAGTGAAACATGAGTGTCGATGTAATGTCACATGCGAGTCAACTTAAGACATGTTGTCCACATCCCAAGGTTTCTGTTATATGTTCATGAAAGGTGGTCAACTAGCCAAAAGAGACAATGACAAGTGACATACAAGGACAAGGCTACCAAACCCCAATGCCCCCACTTAGTGTAGGACAAGAATGAGCCAAGAAACATGCTAGAGTGAGAATTAGTATCAATTAGAGGAATTAGGTGCTCCCTCATAAAGAATTGTACCACACTCCTTAAGATGTTGAATTTTATCACTTAAAGCCTTACATTTGTTAGTAGAATGACCATAAACTCTATGATATGCACAAAATTAATTCTTGTAGTAAAATTTCTTTCATGTTCGTGGAGGGAGAGATATCAAGCGATCTTGAAGGAGGCTCAAAAAGATGCCCTCTTGATCAATAGTATAATATGTAACTTTATTTTGTGACAAATATATCTCTTTCTTAGTACATGATGTCATACTTACACAAGACTCTTTAGATTGTGAGATTTTGTAGTCTCCTTTATGGGAGGGTGTAAAATCTATCAAATTCAAAGAATTGGTGTTTTGCATGTCGGCATTGATTGTAAGTGAGTATTTCTTTGTTTCTTTTGTTTCTTTCAAAGGATAATAATCAATAACACTAGTGTTTATCAATTCAGGATACAATAATGTTAAATTTGGCTTAGAAGGGTGTTTTGTAATAGTGTTGATATTAAGTGAAGGCTTGTTTGTGTCTCTTGAGGGAAAATAGCCAAGACCTTTAGTCGTTCCTTGAAAGTTAGATTCTATAGGGGCATTGATACCTTTTTTTCTAGCACCCCATCCTTTTCCACTATATTGAAGTTGCTTCCTAAGTTCATACTATTTTCTATAAAACTTTTCATTTCTTTTGGATTTGGTGGTTTTTCACAGTCAATTTGATCAAAGTTTTTTGTGTAATTTGTTTTGTTTTCTAAAGTGGTTGAGGTGGATGATTTTTAAGGGTTTTTCAAACTTTTTGTTGACATTACTGCTTTTTCTATTCCCATTTCAGAGTCTTTGTTTATGATCTTGTATTCTCACATAAATGTTGGTTGGAATTGTAAGGAACCACAATCATCTTATAATAGCTTTGTGACTTCCTAAATGTGTTTTTATTTTTCTTTCTTTTGCATGTGTTCTATTTGTGTAGTTGGTGTTAATGTTTTCAAAAGACTTTCCTTACCTTTCTCAATGTTCAAATAACTATTTTGTTTAGTGTCAACTTCAAGTGTAGAAGGAAACCCATTCATTACATCAATCCATGACCTTCCCAAGAGAATATTATATGAAATATTGTGAGTCATAACATGGATTAGTGTTTCTAGTGTGGCCTTTCTAGCTATAATAGGAAAAGTGATCACATCGAGTGGATTTTTTTCCTACATTGTGAAATCCCTTAATAGATAAAGATTCAAGTTGAATTTTTGATTTATCCATGCCAAGATTATCCAAAAGGGATACACTACACACATTAAGGGTGGATCCATTGTCAATGAGGGTTCTTTTTATCCCTAGATGATTATGTACAGCTATTATCATGAAAGCATCATTTTGTTTTTGCACTTCCAAAGGACAAAGCTGACTTTGGAGGAAAAAAAAGTCAACATTTATTCCTTGAATCATGGCTTCTATGTCATTTGGTTGTGCATTAGAAGGGATAGGATCTTGTTGTATTGAATTTTGGATCATGTTGTGATAATGAGGAGAGACTTGAATAAGGTCCCATAATGATATCTTAGTAGGAGTACTCTTTAGTTGTTTGACAAGATCATACTCTTTTTCATGAGGACTCAACAAGATAGGATTAGGCAATGGGAGGGATGTTGAAGGTGTTTGTCTTGTTTGTGGATTATTTTTGGTGTTATATGGATGAGTAATGGTATTATATCTCGATTGTTGAGACACATTATTCTTAGGTGGGTAAAGGATGTGTTTAGGTTGAATAATATTAACATCCCTTAGTGAAGGAGAGTCTAATGTTACTTCATAATCTTCATCTAAGGAAACTATATATCACTATTGTCAATGTTATCATTTTCTTGCATTATGATATCCTCCCTAGGAGGAGGGTTTTTAGGAGAACTACAAGCTAGATGTTCATTACATTCAAAGGTTGGTTCTTCTAAAATGACGTCATGGAAAGTAGGGGAGTTATCAATGATTGAATTGTATTGTTTATTAATGATGGAATTCTCTTGTTCGATAATGTTTTCCTTAGGGGAAGAGAGGCAACTAAGATTCCCATGGCTCTTATTGCTTTGATCTTATGTTATCAAAGTTTCTTCTTCACCAATAGTCCATATATTAGGAGAAGGTCCATTTTGATTTTTATGAGTCTCCATGATTTCATCCTTGTTTTCTAGGGTCTCATTCTCTTGTACCATAAATTCTACTCTAGTAGGAGATTTAAGAGGTTTGTCACATGCAATGACTATATTTTGTAAAGAAACTTCATCACCAATAGGGGAGGAATCAAGAGAAGGAGAACTATCTTTTTTATGCCTATGTATGATTGAATCCTTTTTTTTCAAATAGATCTTTCCAAATGTTAGGGACATTGGGAAGGATAGAAATAATGTGATAACTTTTAATCATTGTATATTCTAACATCGACATGTCTTCCTCACAAATGTGATTTTCATTTGGTTTTTCTCGATTGTATTCTCTTTCTCTAAATAATTTTCCTAAGTATTAGAGGTTTTGGGAGAGGAATATAAACTAAGTAAAGTGGTGGAAATGATTTCATCTTCTGTTTTTATAATATTTTCTCAAGGGGGATGAGGAGAAGGAAAAAAAAGACCTTCATGATTGTCAATGATTGCATCTTCTTTCACCAAGATACCTTTGTCACTAGAAGGATAGATATTGAGAGAAAATAAATTATGATTATCATGATTGTCTATGCTTTCATCTTCTCCTATCACATCATTCACAAAAATAGGAGAGAAAGGAAGGGGTATAGGTTTAAGGCTAGAATCAACACCTTCACTCTCTTGCACTAAGAGACTCTCATAACTATGGAATGCATTGAATGAATGACTGATATGCTTATTGAAAACAAAATTATTTTAAAACTTGGAAAAGATAGATACCAACATTTGTGAAAAGTAATATATGCAAACTTAAAATGAAAGAAACTTAAAATGCAATGTAAAGACCTAGAATGAAATGTGTAAATGCAATTTTCAGATTTCAAACAAGGTAATTTACTCATTACTCTATGCAATAATTTGAAAATGAAATGTTGTAAATGAAAATTTTGAATTAAGTATGACATGAAATGAATTGATTTAGGCTAGATCTAGTGAAATGAATGTAACATAAACTTAGCCAACAAAAAAAAGTGCAGAAACAAGGTTTTTAATGTTGTAAAAGAAAATTTTAGGGCTGATCTGGGACTAATTCTCCCAAAGGGGTGTATGAGTCCTAGTAAGGGTTTTTCCAGGGTTCAAATGTTGAAAAATGCACAACACAAAAAGTAGGCAAAACAACTTGTACATGTACTAAATTTCCCAGACTGGTGAATGGGTCCCAAATTAGGGTTTTTGCACCATTTTCTAAAAATTTGTGTTAGTTTTGTGTTTTATGGTTAGGATGATGTCAAGGATGAGTGTAAATGCAGACATTAGATGAAATATAATGATATGAGATGCAAAAATACAATGTATATGTAATTTCATTAATGCAATATTTAGAAACCCTAGATGCAAATCAACTAATAAAAAACCTAATGCAAAGTCAACGCAAGATATATCTAGGATGATGATGCACTCTGAATGAAAAAAGAGGTGTTCACATTGGGCTCACCAAAATATAGCGAAAAAAATAATACACCCCAGTTTTGAGGAATGGAGTACAAAGGTAGGTTCCACAATTGTTACACTCAAGGAAACCTTAGAGATCTCAATCCAAAGATAGAAAGGGGGAAATAGATCTTGAAATAAGGTATCTTAGGGTTTTTATTAGAGGCAATAAGAGGGTTCACCACCAACCTAGGTCCTAGAAATACAAGAAATGAATGCAAGATGCAAAGCACCATGCAAAACATAACCAAATGACCTAGGAAATGAAACTAAAAATAAAGATAGAAAACTAGAAATGAACAGAGGTGCACCTAGAAGAGTGATGAGGTCAAAAAAATCTCCAAAACCATAAAATTTGATGTTTGATGCCCACTGGGAATCATATGCCAGCCTAGGTGACTTAGTCTCAGACTGGGTTTTCTATGCCAAAACTTGAATTTGATAGTGCTTAATCTGAATCTCCTAAAACCAAAGAAATGGCAGTACTAGGGCTCATATTCCCAAGGTGGCGTATCAATACCAGTATGATTTTTTTGAGGGTTAAGACCTAAATCTACTCTCCAAACTCTAATCTTTCTATCACACTTTGTTTCTAGGTTTGAAACTTTGATTTGCAACCTTTAGGAGACTTCTCATGATCTTATCAACATGGAAAAAACTAGGAAAACTTTCTTCACTGTTGTAACTTACTCTTCAAAGATCCTTCAAGCTCCAAGACACCTAGATCCGCAATAACACATGTAGAGAGAGACAAACTTGTTGATTGTTAGAGAATAGGGGTTTTCCTTAGTCAAACCCCTTTTAGGTAATTAAACCAAATGATGAGATGATGAAATAAGGACATGAAACATGAAACATGAATAATGATACCTTGAATGATGTATTATAAACCAAAATTCTAACATGAAATGGCCATGAAGGAGGTAGATCAAGATCTTGAAATAACTATAGATCAAAGATTAAATTTGGATCTTGAATGCAAGATCAAAAAACTAGCTCAACAACATGCTTGATGCTTGATAACCTTGACATGTTGATGGATCTTGAATTTCTATAATAATTGATGAATAATTCTACCCTTGAATGCTTTAAATATGCTCTTGAATACTCTTGTGAAGTATTGTAAACTCTTGAAGGCTATTGTAAACTCAATTTTTCTATATGGCATGCTCTCTTGAAAGTATTAGGTGAAAAATGAGTGAAATAACCTTCTATTTATACTTATTTATTCCAAATTTGCTAAAATTACAACACTACAAGCCGACACCAGATCTAAGAGGAAAACATAATGCCAAGAATTTGAATTAAATTTTATTTTGGGAAACATGGGACTCATACACCGCAAGTGACATATGAGTCCCATTAGGCTTAACTATGGGACACATTTTTGCAAAATATTTAGAATGATGTAAAATTAGGATTAGGGCCCAAAAACCTAGGTGGGACTCATATGCCCAAGGTGGTTTAAGAGTCCCAAATCACTAATTCTTGGCCACACAACCTAAAAACACCTAAATTATGATTGGTTGTTGGTTTATGTCGGGATTATCCTTAGAAAGATCCATTAATTAAGGCTTCTTGATGCAAAATAAGGCATAAAGAAGCCCAATTATTTAATAAAACCCTCAATTAGTGTGAAAGTGTTAGGATACACTTTACAACACCACAAAGAAGGCACCATGAATTTCATTTAGTTTACAAAAGCTCAAAAATTAATGTGGAGGTACACTTTACAACATTAAATTAAGGAAATTTTTGGTCAATTTAGCTTAAGAGGGCCCTAAATCCAATTTGAATGTGGAAAAAACATTACAAAATTAGATAAAGGCTTTATTAGGTTCACTTTAATGTTAATCATTCCCAAATTAAGTGTGAAAATGTAAACAACAACATTTTTTGACACAACACAACCATATGTTTATTTTCTTCCCTAATGGGAGGAATAGAATGAACCATAGGAGGTTGTTCAACCACTTTCTCTTTAGCTTTGTAAAATTTTTTTTATCTTAGGATGCGTGATAGGATTTATTTCCTTATCTCTTGGATTTTTACAGGAGATAGGTAAATTATCTGTCTTAGGTTGGTCTTGGTTGCTTAAAATGTCTTTAGGTTCAATCATAGTTTCATCAATGATTGGAGGATCAATCATGGATGAGGCAGATTTCTGAGGGACAATTTTTCTATACATTTCACCTTAAAATTTTGATATGATTTGAAAAATAAGTCCTCACGAGGTTTAATAGGTTGCATAGGCTTGGTCCAAAAGAGATCCAATGAAAATTTCCCATGGGAAGACAGAGGATTAAAGACAATATGGTGCATAGTAAATATTTCATTGTCAAAGGGAAAATTTAAGCATCTATGCACAATCGGCAAGATGAATTCCATGGATCTTAGCCATAGATAACCAAGCTTCACACATAATTGATCTGATGTCAAGATGATGGAGAATGAGGCATCTAATTATTTTGTCCAAATTTTAAAGGGAGGATGATCGATCCCATCGTAGGGAAAGGAAAACCATTATGCATTTTTATCCATGCTTTTAGTTTATCATCTATTTATTAATAGATTTCATGCACAAGTAAGAATTCTTCATTGTGTTGGTGTTTTTTTCAACTGATCTTTGAACCTCTCTAAGAGGTATCCAACCTCTATATTCAATAATCAAAAAATAAAGTGGCCAACACGATGAGTAAAGCTTCTCAGGAACTTACCCCTACCCTTTAGGCTCTATGGGACCAAGGAGGGTGTTCCTTATTGTCTTAATTTTATATTCAAGGCCTCAAGAACACTTGAACACACATATTTGTCTCTAATAATTGCAAACATACATTATTCATCAAAGGTTTGGCTGACCTTTACACAAATAACCATTCATTTGTTGGGAACACAAGTATGTATGAGACTTACATCTCAACATCAATAAGATTTGAATAAGTAATTTTATAACTCTTATTCCATGGCTTAGAATTCTACTAATTCATCAAATTACATGAATTCACCATGAATAGGCCAATGCCTCATCAATTGGGAAAAAAGGAGTCAAACCTGAAGTAATTTAGAATACACAAAAATCTTAACCCTGAAATGAATGGACAATTTTAGTAATGCATTACATTACAAAAGACTCACAATATTTAAAGTATTACTTCTTACTAAATCCTTTGCAAATTCCCACACACCTAGACTCTTGTCAAGTATATAATCAACTCTTTGAGTTAAAACATGAAACAAAATCATACGTTTAAATGAACCATTGAAGATTAATGAAAAGATACTTGATATATTCTTTTATAGTCTGCAACAATTGTACATAGGAGATCACATAATTTAATTTCATAGATTTATTTCAATATCATTCATTTGCATAAAAATATTTAAGACTATTTCATACAACAACCCATAACCAAGACAATTAGCTAGCAGATTCATCAAGAATTCTACATTATATTTGTTCACTGTATTCTATCTAAGCTATTCTGGACTAAAAATTCCCACCCCTATAATGAGACTTGAAATCTCTTTTATATCATAAGAGAGAAACAAGCATCGAGCTCATTATAGTTACATTTCATCAAAATTTCATTTGAAATGAAAAATTTGACTTGCATTTCAAAATTCCCAGGTGGTTAGATATAATCATTTATCGAGTAGGGGAATGAAAATTTGTAATGACCAACAAAACCAGTTGGTGTCACCACACCCTTTGCAAAATTCCATTAAGGCCTTGTTTTCCATATCCACATGAAACCCAAAAAACAACCAACATCATCATTGCAATAAAATTTGAAAACCAGACATCACCACCATCATCCAGAACCTGAAATAACATTAGGGCCATGATACATGCGCCCACTTCATGTTTTCGCCACAACAGGAGGTGAAACAACCACTCCTTCCTTATCAAAACACTTATTAGCATTAGAACCACCAACTTCACATGGTGCCATCATAAAAATTGGAGAAAATATGAGTACCTCTTCATTCACACCAGCCTTCTCGCTTAAAGCCTTAAGGAATTGGCCATAACCAGAGTTTGTTTTTGTATCACTATTACTAGAGCTACTAGAGACATCAGTAGGAAGAAAATTCCTCCCCATAGAGCCCCAATGATACCATAACTTGGATTTTGGCCTTCGCTCAAACTCTACATACCTCTTCTCCTTGCCACACATCGCCTCCTTTACAATGCTAACTTGGCCTTTAAATAGAGAGTTGGACCTAATAACTACTTGGATAGGCTTTGTATTCCTCCTTCAAGATGAGAGCACCTTAAAAAGTATTCTACTCATGTAGTGGAACCTCATCATGAGTCCTTCATACATTAACCCTGGCAGACCTATGCACAGATGATGGAGAAGCAGTTGACCTGCTCATCTTGCACCAATACTTGAAACTTTCACAAGAGAAATTACTATCAACTACAAAAACATAAAGAATTTCAAAATCCTAATTACAATGGTGAAAATGATGAGCCTTCACCCAAATTTGTTGAGCGAATTGATGATTCTGGTCATCAATGCTCAAAGAGAAGCACAAGCAAGTGAGTGATTATTCTTTGGCATCTACTTCACAACCATCAATTCCTAGGTACATGGAAATTGACATACCATTCTTCATAATTTCTAGGAAGTATCTCTTCACACGCATGGAGATCAAATTGATATCCTCTAAAGAGCATACGCCATTAATGCTCACCATTTCTAGAGTTGAAGTGACCATCACATGGATGATTCTATTCTTTGAATGTGTGTCATCAATAAATCGATGAGGTGGTTATCTGAATGGCCCAGATTGAGTCAAATATGGTTGAAAATTCCACATTATCGCATGGAAATTCCATCGACCAATGGTGCCTTCCCCAATTAGAAGAAATTTCCTCCACTCGTGAGTGCCATCTATACTTCTTACATTTCCAATAAAGTCCATGTGTTGCCATCGTGTAGACCACACAAGGCATCAGGTAGCATTATTTAATATGTTGTGTGGAACATGTGCTATGGCTTAGATTGAGACCAGACAGTATGTTAAAACCATTGACCTACCAACTCATGAGATGAAGATGATAGTGGGGATTGGGTCTCACATGAATTAGAAGACATGTGGTGCAACCTCGTATGCTACACGACACAGTAGATATACATTTTTTAAATGTTGCATGGTGTGCGCGTATGACCTGGGACTTAGCCATTCCATCCAAAGGCTCATATTTTCTACATGTGGAGACATGGTTAGTTATAAAGAAGGGGCCATGGGATAGGTCAATGAACAATGACCCCTTAAAAAAAAACATACTTAGGATCTAAGTCTTTAAAAGGAAAAATATTTCGGGTTGACCATGCAATATTTAAAATTTTAAAAGACACCCGATGACAAGCGGGCTTAGGTAGAGGGGTCGGTATAGAAAATGAGTACAATGACCCAAATTATAACTAGGACAATCGACAACCTGATACAGGGGGTCAAAGAAGATACATAACATGAGGGTTCAAGTCTTTTGAAAAATTTGAAACAAGGGTATCAAACCCTAAAACCCTAAACCAAACCATCAAACACAAGGGTGAAAGATTGTTAAAATTTTCATAGAACTAGCCAGAAAAAATCAAATTTCTAAAGCTCTATCATAGTGATCACATTCTCTCCACAAATGGGATCAATTAATATGCCATTAGTGGGCTTGTCATTGATTTAACTAACTATGTAAAGAGGACCAACGGGTGCATTTCTAATGATATTTGTATACACCCAGTAATGGTCTAGACAATCTAATTAATTAAATACGATTTTTTTGATTAATTAACATTTAATTCTTCTACTATTAAATAAATAGAAATATTTATTTATATAATTCACTTTTAATTCTTCAATCTTTATTATATTATTTCTTATTAATTAAATAAACAAATTTAATACCTTGTTTTATTTAATTATTATTATTAAATTCTTCTATTAATTATCATATTTCTTCCATATTTATCTAATAAACATAGACTTCTATAGCTTTTTTAATTAAAGATCTTCTTTTCCTAAATTGAATAAATCCAAAAATTCAATTCAAATATATTCTACAGCTATTTTCTCTTTTCACTCAAAATATCCATTTACCAAATTAGATATGAAATAACTAATTTAATTCATCTCAACCTTCATGGGGAAATTTGGAGACAATTTGGAGACAAATTTGCAGGCAACTCCTGCATCTTCTTCCATCGATTCTTCCTATCATCTAGTTGAATGTTTTTGTGGGGAGGAACAATCTCCATAATCAACTCAAACTCCTTCATCCTTCACCATTGAATCCTCAAGATAAAATCTAAACCTTTGCTTTGCTGCCCCTTCACAAATATGCTGCCAAGAACCTATGGGTGAAGCCACAATAGTGGTTTACAATTCAAGTGAGGAAGGAAAACTCACAAAAAATGACCCCAAGCCAAAAAAAGTGATTTTAGGGGTTCGTACGAACCTATTGGTTCGATCGAACCAAAAAGGGGTTCACTCGAACCAGGGCTCGAACGAACCCTTTTTAATCTTGGTCGCCAATTTTTTTTGCAATGCATAGGAAATGGGTTCGAACGAACCTCTTTGAAGGGGTTTGCTCGAACCCCTATGGGTTTGAACAAACCCTGTTATCCCTCATCCCCCATCTAATACACAAAAAAACCCTAAATTTTGGCACTTCGGATCTCGGGTTGAGGATGAAAGTGTAGGAATCTTCACAAACCCAACTAGAATCAAGTATTCCTCAGAAAAAGATATCCAACGAATATAATTTTAATATGTTTTGGTTTTATTATGTATGTGTTTTTTTAGTTTTATTAAACATAGGTTTTTCACTGAAAATCAAGCTCCTTGTTTCGCACATGTGGAAAATAGCAGATTATCAAAATAAAATTTTAAAAAATATGTTCGGGCTGGGTATTGATGTCCTTGACCCATTAAAAAAAAGAAAATTGATTTCGATACATACAAAAAAAGTTATGTTGTATACAGTCCACCTATGTCTGAATTGCAATTGGTTTGACTTTGAAACTTGATTAAGGAAAAAATATTCAATAAAAAACTATGAGACAAAATGAAAATGCTAGATATCATAGTTAAAAATTAAAAAAAATAAAAAATAGAATTTAATCCTTCATACAAAAAAAATTATGTTGTATACGATGAGTACCACTTTTTAAAAATGTTGTTCTCTGAAAAAAACCAGTTTTTGTGGGAGATGGAAAAAAAAGTGCAATATGATTCCAAATATTTTGAAAAAGATAATTTTAGAATCTAGAGACAAAATGTCATGAGACTCTAGTTCGCATCATCTTCAAATTCCTCACGGTTTAGCCGCTATAAGTGCCCGAATATGAAGATTTAGTTAAAAATAATAATTTCAATGTCTAGTTTGGCCAAAAATTGTAAACCACTATTGTGGGATCGCCCCTTTAAATACAACCTCTCTCTACAAGGAAAGAGATCCGAAATTTGTGCAAACTTACTCTATAGTAATATCAATTGAGCAATCAAGCATTTTAGCAATAGCAATTATCATTTAACAATAGAATTAATCATAGCATTTTACCATAGAATCAATATCATGGATTGTCATTTAGCTACATCATAGTTTACTATAGCTTCTTTTATCAAGTTTCATGTCAATTTAGATTATAGTAGCTGCATCAATATCATTTAACCATCATTATATAGGATTAGATTCTTGCATTTAGCAGTATCTCATTCTCTAGATTGGTCTTTTAATAGTCACAATGCTTACCAAATCTGAGAGCCCTGTGATTTAATAAATCTTTGGAGATAGAGAGCAATATGACGCTTTCAAGAGTTTTTTGCTTTAATTAGTTTATTATTGTTGATTGTCTTGATATAATGTCTTATTAAGAAGTGTTTTTTTATTTTATACGTTACTTATTCCACTTACATTTTGGCATCCACTATGGGGCTCGAGAACCCCATATTTTGATCTTTTTATGAAAAGTGTCCCCGTAGGTTTCTAACATGTTTTCTTTTAGCGCAACCGAGAGATTTTTTGGTGCATCCACCAAATATTCCAGTGCATCCGAGCACTATTCCGATGCATCCATTGAATATTCTAGTGTTTTTGATGATTGTTCTAGTGCATCCGAAGTTCCTAGTTCACCAGACAAGGAGTTTTCTTTTGGTGCATAGACCTACTATTTTAGCGCATACATCAATTTATTTAGCACATAGATTTGTTTTGGCAGATTTAATAACTGTTTTAGCACATCTAATAAATGTTATGGAGCATATGAATAGTTTTTCAAAATTTTGAACATCCGAAGTCTAATCATTGTTTTTTGTGTTCCAAGTGTGAAATACGCTTGTCAAAGATAGTTGCTGGAAAACATATGCCAGTCATAGACAAATTCACATAAACTACTAATGGCATTTGTAGGGATTTAATTTCAGTTATTGTTATTTCCTTTGTTTAAAATAGTGCATCTAGATTAAGTAAAGGATTGAATTGAACACCTTGTCTACTGTGATTGAAGTGATAGGCTTATTATTTCCCCTTCATTGGGTGATTAGAATGCTAGATTCACTTTTTATGCTTTATTAGATTCTTTAGAAGGCCTGTCATAGTGGGAAAAAGTAGTCACCCTACATGAACGACCTAAGTGGGAACAACCAAAGCCAGGTTTCCAACCCACAATAATCAAAACTGAAATTGGGGAAACCCACAATTCAACATAAATGTGTAAGATAACCATCCCCAAAATTTTTGTTCTAAAGATTTGGAGGTCTCGTGAGGGAGTTTATCATTTTACGCTTCGAACGGATGCCCTATTTATGAAATTTAGTGTAAAATCCAACTGTTTCAATTTCCGAATACTTTTTATATCACGGTGCAAGGGGAGGGAAGAATCTACCCCCAAGACACTCACCATATAAATATTAGAGACCCTAGCCAAAAGTGAACGATTCGACTTTTGTTAAGACTTGGGAAAGGAAAAAACACGGGCACACTCTAGGGGGTGACAAGGCTGTGTGAGCTGACATAGTTGCAAGCTATGGGCTATGATATTCTAAGTGACCTACTTGAGATAGAAAATTTCTTGAATTGTTTGTATTTGTGTCAAAAATTGTGGAAATTTAAAGAATCGGATCAGACTCTAGAACACTCACTACATGTTAAATGCATAGAATCTGAAACATTTGTTTACAATCTGGATTTTATTGTGTAAATTTATTTTCAAAGGTATCATTCTAATAGATTATCAAAATCTGAGATTTACAAGAACAACACTCATTCACTATCTTCATTGGTTAGAAAATTACACCCTGGAATTAATCATTTTATTGAGAAAAACCAGAACAAACGGAAAAAATTATGAACATCTAGACAACTTATATTTTAGCACATACACCCAGTCTTTTAGCGCATACATGACTTGTTTTAGCATGTAAAACCACTGTTTCAACACATCTACACATCCTATCAGTATAATACACCAGTATCTTAGCACATCTATAGTCTATTTCAGTGCATATACCTCATTTGACAGTGCATACACCATATCTTTTAGCACATACATAGCCTATTTTAGTGCATTGACCACCTATTTTAGCGCATCCATAGAACAAGAAAATAGAGAGCTATTTGAAATTGAAATTAGACTGTTGACATCAAAACCTGCATCTTTGTCAGAACAAAAACATTTTCTTAGTCCAAACAGTGTCTTAAACTTGGAGAAATAAAACCTTACAAGTCAGAATTTATCAAATTAAACCATGATCTTGCAAAATTTAAAGTTTTTAAACCATCAAACATAAATTCTAGATTATTACGTTAAAGTTTCTTTATCAGGATTTTTTCATCCCATAATCAAGTAACAAAACAAAATAATGATATTTTTAGCTTAGTCGCATCAATAGAATTTATCATTCTATTCAACTTAAGTTAATACCTCGACACTCATCCAAACAAAAAGATCAAAGTTTAGTGATAATAATAAACACTTGTATGCCAATTTTGACGAGGTTACAAAGAAAAAAACTTAGAGAAAATGAAATTGAAACACCAAACACCATAGCTAAAGAAAATCCTTGCAGGAGACTCCACCAAAATGACACAAAATAATTAACCCAAGAGGACATTCAAAAAACACAACAAGATCCCAATTTCCATAAATTTATGGAAAATATCTTAGAACAAGATATGGAAAAATACCTTTTGATGCTAGGGGAACTAGGTGAAAAACTTCCAAAATATTTTGATATCAATCACTTAAAAGAAACACCTAGAACAACTAAAACTGAACCACAAAACACAAAAAACATAGATCAAGTGGCTTCCCTAACACATCAAATACAAAAATTGCAACAACAACTTCAAGATACAAAAAAGGGAAACACTAAAAGGTACTCATTACAGGACATCTTTCCTTATCCTTTTGATCCAAGTGTGGACATGATACTATTTCCTAGACATTGTGAATTCCCAAAATACAACAAGTAGAATGGTAAAAGAGATGCAATTGACCATGTGAGGGAATTCAGAACCATGAGTTTAGAATTTGCACAAGAGGAAACTTATCTAATGAGGTTATTTCCAAGGAGCTTAGGAGGTCAATGCATGGAATGGTTTTGTAAACTACAACTAGGTATTCGAACTTTTGAAGAACTAGCGAATAGGTTTATCTCACAATTTTCCTTTAATATTCAACATGAGGTAACAATAAAAAGACCTTTACAACATGAAACAAAATAAAGGTGAAGCATTCCTCTCATTTCTACAATGATGGCGAATGTTTTTTGCTAGATATCCTCATTCTATACCCAAAGAAGAAAAGATGGAACTATTCATTGACAACTTAACTAATGACATGAAATATAGGCTTGAACTACAATGTCCACCTAAATTTGAGAAAGTGATTGAAAAAGGGCTCAAGATCGAAGAATCTTTGGTCAAAAGAGGGGTGATAAAACATTACAATGAAGGATCAAACAAGACAAATTCCTCAAATCATTATGGCAATAATGGAAAGCCTAAGTTTTGGAAAAATAATAGAAATACTGGAAACAATGATACAACAAATGACACACATAATGCAAAACCAGTATTTAATTTGACGACAACTACTGCAAAGACCAATCAAAATAATGAATAAAAATTTGATCAAAGTGTCAATAAAAACAACAATTCGAAGAATGGAGAATTTAAATTGCAATCATATCAAAGATCATCAAACCGATGAAGATTCACACCATTGGGAAAAACAATAGAATAAAAAATGAGAGAACTTATTGAAAATGGAATTATCACCTTACCTAAAGCGAGAAATTGGCAACCAAAAGTAAAACCATCTTGGTGGAATGATGTAGACTATTGTAACTTTCATTAAAACAAAGGACATAAAATAAATGACTGTATGCAGTTAAAACATCTAGTCCAAGATTTGATTGATAGTAAAAATTTATTTGTATCAGGACATCAAAACAACAATGATCATATTGAATTTAAGGATCCTTTACCAAATTATGAAAAGGGAGAATCTTCTTGTACAAATGGTAAAGGTAAAAATGTAAACTATGTTTATGATGGCACAATCTTTTGTATTTCTAAAGTTGAGAGTGATTTTGTCACTGATAATCAAATTGATAACATTGGAACCATTGAAATCATACCATTAGATCTGATCCCAAATATAGACACACCCGACAATCAAATCATTGTCATAAAAATTAGGGAAAAGAAAGACTACCAACTGATCAACATGCAACAAGGGGGCAATCCAAAGTCATATTGAAAGGAGTTTCATCAAAAACTACTACCACCCCTTCAAATCAATACAACATAGCTGATCAACTTCAAAAGATTCTGACCCAAATATCGATATTGGAGCTCCTTAAAATCTCACCATCTCATAAGGAGGTTTTGGAACAAGCTCTTGTGGCCACCACAGTACCCAATAATCTAGATATCTATCAATTTCAAGCTATGGTGGGAAATTTAACCATCCCTCATTGTTTATCATTCTTTGAACAAGACGATGTATCACTTAATCATCCACACAATGAAGCCCTTCATATAGAAGTCTTAATACATAAACACCATGTTAAATGTGTCCTAATAGAAGGTGGATCTGGTTTAAACATTTACACTTTAAAATTGATTTGTGCACTAGGTTATTCGGATAATTTTATCGATGATAGAAGGAAAATAAAAATAAAAGCCTATAACGAAGAAGAGAGATCCTCCAAGCGATTGATTGTGTTGCATATTCAAGTGGGACCAATTGTGAAGAACATAGTTTTCTAAGTGCTAGAAAAAGAGCTAACATATAATATACTCTTGGGACGTCCATGGATTCATGAAATGAAAGCGGTGCCTTCAACTTAACATCAGTGTTTAAAATTTATAGTCAATGGACAATAAATAACTATATCAGCTGACTACAACAATCCCCAATATTGTAGCACACTTAAAACAACTCAAGACACTTTTGTGCCACATAATAGAGAATAAAGCACTTCTAGTTCATCTAACAGTGAAAAAAAACTAAACGTTGTATCTAAATGGGTTGAGAAAAAGGGTCAATCAAAAGATACAAGTGTTGCTGATTCCACTTTATCAAACAATGAGGGTCACCCGAATTCTCTATCACAAAAATTTCAAGAAAAGGTCCATTTAACCAGCAAAGGCATGGGAGAATATTCCATTGGGAAATCAATATGTCTTTCACAGTTGCTGCCATCTCCAAAATCATATGGGCAACCATCAATAATAACACCACAATCATCAAAACCTACCACAATTTTGGATGAAATATTTGTACAAGAAGGTACTCTAGAAGATGAATCATAAGACAAGGCCATCCTCAACTAGCTATACAAAGATGAAGAAGCATCAACATCAACAAATATCAACATAAAGATAGATTTGTATGGAAAAGGAAAAGCTATCTTAGATAAAATGGGGTATGAAGGACAAGGACCTATTGGAAAAAGAAAGTAAGGAATCATAGAACCCATTCAACCTCTCACACTTTAGCTAAAGGATAAAATAGGACTGAGTTACACAAAGGAAACAAAACAAGAAATGAATCAAAAATTTGTGGAAAGAGTCCTTCAAATGAGAGATAGTTTTAAAACACATTCCAATGAGTATGCGTGGGATATTTTATCTAATGTATCATACACATAAATAAAAATTGACCTCATAAAAGAGTATGCATCCACACGTGAGGAGGGACAAAGGTCGAGGACTAGACCACTTATATTTGAATCACAAAATATCAATGAATCAAGTGAGGATGGATAGACATCGAGTGAGCTAGATGACTTGGAGGAAGGTAATATCATAAACCTCAACATCACTATTGAAAACCATAAAAATATATCTATCCAAACCCTCACTACCACTGACCTTAGTCCATCTGATGAATTTTTACCCTTAATACATCTTGAACTTATAGACTGGGAATCAAGTGAACCTATCAATGTACCCATATTTGTGAATGATGTCGCTATCATTAATTACCTTTTTTTTTATGACCTTGACACAATTTCTAATCATAAATCTCATAAAGACACCTTTAGTTAGGAGGGTGTCAAATCTTCTAGTTGTAAAATTGAAAATAGGAATAATGGATCTAATGGTGAAAACCATTTAATGACAGCATTAGATCTTGAAAAAGTAAAAATAGAGAACACATCTGATGGTTAAAAAATATTTGAGGCACTGAAAGATGGGAGATTTGACACCCTTCTAGAGCACTATCGTGAAAGATCATCACTATTGGTGGAGCCTACAAAGTCTATTAATATTGGCACAACAAAAAAGGAAAAGACTTTACATCTGGCAACATCTATGATTGAAGAAGAAAAGCTTGAATTCAACAAATTATTTGAGGAAAAAAGCATTAACTTTGCTTGGCCATACTTTGATATACCAGGTTTATATCCAGATCTTCTAATGCAACATTTATAACTACCATCTGGAATAAATCTTGTGAAACAAAAACTAAGGAAAATGCATTTGCACATCGCCTTTATGGTAAAGGCTGAGCTGAAAATTTTTTTCGATGCATGATTCATTAGACCTATTGATTATGTGGAGTGGATTTCTAATATTGTACATGTATCTAAACCAGACAATAGTATCATAATATGTATTGAATTCAAAGATCTCAACAAGGCATGCTCGAAGGATGATTTTCCTTTACCAAACATTGACATCATTGTGGACTTAACAACAAGATATGCCATGTTATCAATAATGGATGGTTTCTCAGGCTACAATCAAATTAAGATAGCACTAGATGATCAGGAGAAAAAACATTCACATGTCCATGGGGAAAATTTTGCTGGAAAATCATACCCTTTGGGTTAAAAAATGCAGGGGCCACATATCAACGAGAAATGACCACAATATTCCATGACATGATGCATAAATTTATGGAAGATTACATGGATTATATCTTAGAAAATTCATATTCTTGAGAAGGACATCTAGAGATCCTGGACAAGATCTTTACCAGATTAGAGAAGTTCAATGTCTGATTAAATCCTAAGAAATGTGTCTTTGGTGTTACATCCGCAAAACTCCTAGGATACATAGTTTTAGAGAAGGGTATCAAATTGGATCCTGCCAAGGTCAAGGCTATAATGAAAACTCCACCACCAAAGAATATCAGTCAACTAAGGTTTCTACAAGGTAGGCTACAATTAATCAGGAGGTTTATCTCCCAATTAGCAGACAAAATTCATCGATTTAATCACTTGCTACATAAAAATTTCTTGTTGAAATGGGATCAAGGGTGTGAAACAAATTTCAATCAAATAAAACAATATTTTATGTCACCACCCATACTCATGCCACCTATAGAAGATAGACCTTTTCTACTATACATTGCAACAACAAATATTTCTTTAGGAGCATTATTAGCATAGGAAGATCTTGAGGGAAAGGAACAATTTATTTACTATATCGCATGACTCTGAAAGGTTATGAAATAAATTACACCTTCATCGAGAAAGCTTGTTTGGCAGTGGTATTTTCTACCCAACAGTTGTGACATTACATGTTGACTCACATAGTTAGGCTCATAGCAAAGATTGATCCGTTAAAATATCTACTTAGCAAGGCTTCTTTGACAAGAAGACTAGCCAAGTGGGTCATGATCTTAAGTGAGTTTTATATACAATATGTAGATAGGAGAGCCATCAAAGGTCAAGTGATTTCTGATTGGTTAGGTGAAGCTCCATTAATCAATGATCATCTTATGAAAATTGAGTTTCCTAATGTAGACATTCTTACTATGAAAACACAACAATGGAGGCTTTATTTTGATGGGTTATACACACAATAGGGGTCTAGTGTAGGAATATTATTTGTTACACCTCAAGAACACACCATCCCAAGGTCCTATAGACTCATGTTTCCATGTACCAATAATGTAGCTAAGTATGAGGCACTAATAATTGGCATCAAGGTAGCAATTGAATGAAAGATCACAAAGCTACAAGTATATGGAGATTCACAACTAGTCATTTATCAAGTAAATGATGAATATCAAACAAAAGATGAGAAGTTGATGCCATATAAGAAGCTAATCGATGATCTCAAAAAATACTTTGTGGATATCAATTTTGAACATATTCCAAGGGTAGAAAACAAAGTTGTAGATGCTATGGTGACAATTGCTTCTCTATTATAGTTGCCAAAAAAAATGGTCATTATGAGTATATGGTAGAAAAAGTGTCCAATCCTGCTTAGGATAGTCTTGAATCTCAAACCACATGTGATTTATATGAAGTTGAATCCTCAATCTATGGAAAGACCTATGCTTACCTAAAATATAATATCCTTCCTCTTGAACTTTCCAGAAACCAAAAATGCAACTTCATCTATCAAACTGCACGACATACCTTAATTTCCAACATACTTTACCATCGAGGTCTATATTGTACTCTTCTCTGGTGTCTAGAATATACCAAATATGAGACAACCTTTCATGAGGTCCATGAAGGTATTTGTGGCACTCATTCAAGTGTACTAACCCTAGCAAAGAAACTCCTCCATTTGGGGTATTACTGGCCAAATATGGAGGAGTCCTTTCAGCTTGTTAAGAAGTGCCAGAAGTGTGAAATCCATGGTAACCTAATCCACACACTAGCACAAGAATTGCAACCATTTACTTGAACATGGCCTTTTTGTAAGTGGGGACTAGACCTGGTAGGGAAAATTAATCCATCTTCATCCAATGGACACAAGTTCATAATCACAACCACAAAATACTTTACAAAGTGGATAGAAGTGGTTCCTTTAACAACAATCACTGGAAAACAAATTTCTTCTTTCAAATTGAATTACCTCATCTGTTGGTATGACATACCTCATTCCATTGTCACAGACAATGGCAGACATTTTAAGAACTAGGATGTCCAAGAATGATGTGAAAAGTTTCATATCCAACATCATTTTTCAACACCATACTATCCTCAAGGGAATGGCCAAGCAGAGGCCTCCAACAAAAAAATTCTAAAAATTCTAAAGAAAATGGTCAATGATTTTAGATGTGATTGGAATATTCAACTAAACCCTTCTTTGTGTGCATACCGAACTAGCATCAGAAAACCTACAAGAGCTACACCATATGCCTTGGTATATGGATCAAAGGAAATCCTACCTATTGAGGTGGAAATACCATCACTCTGTGTATCACTGAAGGGTATAATTATAGATGAGGATTATAGAATCTCTAGACTTCAAGAATTGGAATTATTGGATGAACATCATCAACAAGTTTTTAACTATTTGAAGGCATACTAGTAGAGAATGTCCAAAAGCTACAATCACAAGGTGAAGCCTAGAGTATTTGAGGTTGTTGACTTGGTCCTAAAGGAAAACCCTAGAAATCAACAGGACAGAGAAAAGAAAGGAAAATTTTAACCTAACTAGCTAGGTCCTTTTGTTGTCATATTAGTTTATGGATCTTGAGCCTATCAACTATCCACACCGAAAGGGGATCTATTTGATGAACCTATCAATAGTATCCATCTTAGAAATTTATACACCTAAATCACCTAGTGCACATTTCAAGTCCTTGAAAAATGGTTGCCTTGATGAAAACCTAGCAAATAGGTGTCTTGGTGACAAAAAAATGAAAAAAAAATGAAAAAGGAAAAAAAATCATAAAGTCTAAATAAGTGTAATAAAAACATGTATTGAAAACCTGGAAAAATGCACTACTTTTGATTTAGATCAGTAGTTCCATTTATTGGAGGCATGTCATGGTTGTTCACTTAAACCATCATTTCCATATTAATATCATATCATTACAAACGTGGTCCTGTCTCACCCTAACTTGGGGGAAAAATCTTGAACTCACAGGGGGCAATAAAAATGAGCTTAAACAAATAGGCAAACAATAGTATGAAAACATAGTAAAAACAATTATCATAGTGGAATGCAATGTTGAGCATACATCGAAAATTATAACATTTCATAAAAATCATCCATCTGTATCAAATAGCTGAAAATAAAAAACAAATCAAGACAAACTTTAGGGGGGTGATATTCTTCTGAATTATGATTTTATCGCTATATGCTTGAATGTTCAACATGTTGTACTTTTATTATTGTTATAATTTATTTGGAGCAACTCGATGATGTATTGAAATAGAGAAGCTAGGAAGGAGAATGATATTTTCTTTGTCTGTTGTCTGTGAATTAATCATTTATTGTGTAAATTTTTGCAAGACGTGCTCTACAAAGTATCACTGATAACATTTTGAATTTACATAGTATAATGATTCAATTTTTGTGTGTTTACACAAGAAATGCTCAGGTCATATCGGTTTAATTATACCTAGATGCTTGTGTTCACTTGCAATATAAAAAATCATGAAAGTAGTACTTAGGTCATCATGGTCTAACTCATACCATCGATGATTTTACTCACTTTCAACATTTTAAAGGCTCAATGATGATAAAAAGCATGATAAAAAGACTGTTAAGGTGATTTTTACTCACTTTCAACATCCATAATCATGCATATGGTTACATTATCATGTAATTTAGATATACACATCATTATATGTCTATCGATCCATGTAAATAACTACATACATCATGCATCCATACATCACCATTATTCATGTAATCACATTTGAACATCATAAATAGAGCATCATAAATCATAGCATATCACATGAACATTAAATGCATGATCCATAACATATCATATATATCATCAAATGACATATAGAATAGAGAAATTAAATGCATCCATCATGAAACCATATACAATACATATAGATCGATCAATCTGCCGCATATCATATAGATGAAAAAAAAAAATCATAATGTCAAGTATACAATGATGTCTGAAATATAAAGTGATACAACATAAAAAATGGTTGTGAATCAAAAACCAGAGTATACACCATGTCTCAAATATCATGAAATAACATTATACAACTATGTGGTACTATCTACAAAAGGTGCAAGCATCTTTGGGCCAGTACCTCCCCCACCATGCGTACCAAGATCTCTCGGATCTCTCTGTGGAGGCTGTGTCACCCGCACTAATCATCTTGGAATGATTCCTACCCGATTGAGACTGCGTGTAACTAAATCTCTACTCAGAGGGAACTACATCATGGTATCGACCTCTATAAATCCTTTCCTCTCTACCCACATGAAGAACCTCTCTCATGTAATCAACCACGGTGGTACCATCTACTAATCTCTGTAATCTCTCAGTGGTAGTTTGTGCCTACTCTGTAACCTGTCTAGCTGCATCTCATTGTGTTTTCAATGAGGCAATTTGTGCTTGAGTGGCTACCAACTATCCCTGTACCTGAGAAAGAGTTTGTGCATGAGCCTAGGCCTATGTCTACATCTAAGATTGTGTTTGTACCAATAAACCCTAAGCCTGTACCAACTACCCCTGTAAGGTCTATACTTGCACTTGTAAACTCACAACCTAAGTCTACTGATGTTGTGATGGTACCCCAATATGCACACGCTGCTCAGAAGGATCTACCAATGATCATCTCTTACGAGGCACCATGAACTGCCGCACATTTGCGACTACACTCGACTCAACACCATCATCATGACCACTATCATTATCACCACCGCTATCATCATCACCACCTCCTCCATCATCACCACCAAAATCATCTCCCTCATCGTCATCACTACTACCCTCCTCCTCCAAAGGTAATGGCACTGGCTCATCAAGAATAGTAATATGTGGAAAGGGATGTAGAACTAGATACTCTACATAATCTACTATGATAGGAGCCTTAATAATATCGGGATGAATATCCCAAACTAAAGGTTGTAGAGCCTGGTACTCCTAAAAATAATATCATACGAAAGATAGGGTCCCCAATCTACAAAATCTATCGAAGGATGACCATAATGAGAAACACCATCGAGCATGCCCCGTACGATACCATACTACCTAAGCACCCTCCTAAATAAAAATATCTCCAAAATACCATGAGTTTGACCAATCAGTAACAATGACTGAGAGACATATGGCAACTAAACATCATCATCATCCAAGTGCTCGTAGTTTAGATAAGGCCACCATGTGACAACCTCAACATCGTCCAACACTCTCCTCCTATGCTCTAACTTACCCAGTCTAGGCTGAGTAAGATGACCTACATAAATGTACACATATGGCCTCATGGTTAGTCATTGTCTCACCATCACTGGACACATAACAACTATATGTTTCCACGCCCACACCTGTAATAATGTAACCCCTACCGATAAACTGCAACCTTAGAGGTAGACAACTGAATGTAAATCATGATAAAGATGAGCAAGCATACACATGCTCCATGCATATCTCATACCATACACAACCATACTCTCCAATGAATGATCCCAGCCAAGAGAAAGTCCCTTTGACCTATGATCAGGACAAAGGAACCCTCCAATAAAACCAACAAGAATTGAAGGAAGGGTAGCATAGGAATCCACCATCTCACACCATGAAATCACGTATCCACAAATCCTATCATCATGAAATATTCTACAGAGAGCATCAATCCCACCCTGCTCTATAGAATCATATAGAACAAGGTCACCAACAACGAGAATCCTCAAAATACACCATACATCCTCAAGAGTGACGATCATGTTGCTAGTAGGAAGGTGGAAAGTATTATGCTCACTATTCCACCTCTCTGTTAGGGTTGTTAGGAGATCCCGATTAATCCTAATTTTTGGCATAAATAAGAGAGAGGACAAACCACAATGCATAATCAATGTTGTCTCGGGCTGCACTAGTTGTGGTATCAAATCAAAATTCCTAGGAAAAAACTCTCGAACTTGTAGGTTCATCAATGCCTCCTATCATCACAAAATATTGAAAGTCGATAATCTTTATCAATTCATCAAACATCAATCAGCCTATCAAATCTAAATAGCTCTGGTAGAATTTGATCAAATCTTGTGAGAAACCATCAATCAACCTCACCTATCATGAGGTCAATCATCAATCTTAAAAATTGTACCTCACCTATCATGAGGTTGATTAATCTAATCAACCTCACCTATCATGAGGTATATCAATCAGACAATAATTATTCCTCGCCTACAATGAGGTTAATTTTTGTTAATAAAAAATCAAACCTCGCCTATCATGAGGTTAAACATCATCTACTCTATTGAGATCATCAATCATATCAAACAAATGGCTGACAAGTTTGAAAATCGATAAAATCAAGGACAAAATTGATAAAATACATCATTCTGACTTAGGAATGCCAAAACAAAATTTTGGTGCACCACAATATTCAATGCACCATTAAAATGACTCAAAGTGCTAAAAAAAATTGTGAAATTGCTAAAAGTTTCAGTGCACCATTTCAATGGGTTAACACATTACTACAGGTAGTCAATGTGCTAAATCCTTGGATGCGCCATTTCATCTAACAAACACAATAAATAATTTGCCCTATGCACTGAAATGATCCATGAACTAATCTAGCCTATTGATGCACTTAAAAAGCAGATCTATGCACTATTCTAATCGATGTGCTAGAACAAGAATCCTATGCACTACTTCGGGCTTCTAATGCGCTAAAAGAATTCAAAAATTTAAAAGCCGATTTAAACCCACGAAATTCAAAAAAAATGAAAAATGAGGAGGTTCATAGGTACATACCGGAGGTCCATAAGCAATGGGGCAGTTGTGTGGATGCACGCACTCGAAACGGTGAGTGTGGTAAGGGATTGGGATTTTTCTCCACAATGCTCAAAATTACTCTCTCAAAATTTCAAAACACAAATTTCACAAATGAATTCAAATTCACCTCTTTTTAAATTTTTAAAGAGTAATTAAAGGGATTTTGATGGGATTTATTTATTTTGTTTTACTAGAGGATTAATTCATACTTCATCACACGGGCATTTTCATAATTCTTTATTGGGAGATAAAGTCTTTCAGCATCAAATCTTTATTAGAAAATCGTGAAAATTTTGAATTTGTTTGAAAATTTCCAAAAATCCACACAATAAAAAATTCATCAATTTATCTCCCAAGGAGGCATATATCCATCATCATAGCAAAATCAACTTTTGGTGCATATCTGAAAAAAATTCGTCAATACTAGTAGCAACAATAAGATTTTCTTTGAAGCAATGCGTTAAAAAACCACTTCAAAGAGGGGGAAAATGTATACACCTATAAATGGTCTGGACAATCTAATTAATTAAATTCAATTTATTTGATTAATTAACCTTTAATTCTTCTACTATTAAATAAATAGAAATATTTATTTATATAGTTCATTTTTAATTCTTCAATCTTTATTATATTATTTCTTCTTAATTAAATAAACAAATTTAATACCTTGTTTTATTTAATTATCATTATTAAATTCTTCTATTTATTATCATATTTCTTCCATATTTATTTAATAAACATAGACTTTTATAGTTTGTTTTATTAAATATCTTCTTTTCCTAAATTGAATAAATCCAAAAAATTCAATTGAAATATATTCTATAGCTATTTCCTCTTTTCACTCAAAATATCCATTTACCAAATTAGATATGAAATGCCTAATTTAATTCATCTCAACCTTCATGGGAAAATTTGGAGACAAATTGGAGACAAATTTACAGGCAACTCCTTCATATTCTTCCATCAATTCTTCCTATCATCTAGCTGAACATTTTTGTGGGGAGGAACAATCTCCATAATGAGCTCAAACTCCTTCATCCTTCACCATTGAATCCTCAAGATTAAATCCAAACCTTTTCTTTTCTGCCCCTTCACAAATATGCTTCTAGGAACCTATAAATACAACCTCTACAAGAAAAGAGATCCCAACTTTGTGCAAACTTACTCTACAAGATTATCAATTGAGTTATCAAGCATTTTATCAATACTAATTACCATTTAACAATAGAATTAATCATGTAATTTTAGCATAGAATCAATATCATGGATTTTCATTTAGTTGCATCATAGTTTACTATAGCTTCTTTTATCAAGTTTCATGTCAATTTAGATTATAGTAGTTGTATCAATATCATTTAACCATCATCATATAGGATTAGATTCCTACATTTAGTAGCATCTCATTCTCTAGATTGGAATATTAACAGTCACAATGCTTACCAAATCTGAGAGCCCTGTGATTCAATAAATCTTTGAAGATAGAGAGCCATATGGTGCTTTCAAGAGTTTTCTTGTTTAAATTAGTTTATTATTGTTGATTCTCTTGATATAATGTCTCATTAAGAAGTGTTTTTTGTTATTTTATACGTTACTTATTCCACACTTACAATATCCTTAGATGATAAATCAATGCCAAGAGGATTTTCAGTTTGGCCCTTCTGAGGTAGAATTTTGATCAATCCCACCATATTATCCATAGGAATTTTTTCATTAGTATCCATAGGACCTTGTTCTTTGGTATCTGTGTTGTCATCATCCGTGTCAACATTCATCACAACATTCTTATTAGTTTCAATAGCTTTGACAAATTAAATATCATGGTTTGGCATAGAATTGGTAAAGATTTACAAGTTTTGGTTAGGAGGGGCAATGAACTTATTTCCTTGATCATTAAAACCTCCAATTTGAAGTTGAGCAGAATCGATGAGGTCTTGCACAAGATGTTTAAGACACTTAAAATGTTTCATTTCATGTCCATTTTGTCAGTGATAATGGCAATAAGAATTCAAACTAAATTTTGAAGGAAAAGGCTTATTAGGATAGAGAATTTTAATAGGAGATAAGGTGATCATTTTGTTTTCTAAAAGTTGTGACATTGTGTTGTGGATGGTATTTGGTAAGGAAGTCAATTGTCTAGTTGGATCCCTAAATGTGAAAGGAGTTGTATTCCTTATAGCATCCACTTGGGTATCCACATGTTGAGTTGGTTGAGGGGGGATAAGTTGAAGGGAGACTTTTAACTACTTTCTAAAAGGTTAATAATTGTTTTGGTTTGTGGATTTAGACTTCTCAGGTCGGCTAGAGGTGGATTTTGTTTCACGAATACTAACCGAGTTTTGATAGTCACAAAGGGTAGTACACAAGTGTACAAAGGAAGGAAAATTCATAATGCCAAGATTATCTTGTATCTTAGTTTGCAAGTTCTTAATGAACATTCATTAAAGGTGAGGATTAGGAATATTTACATCGAATAAATTGATTGGTGGAATGAAATAAAGTTAGTAACCTTTTCATCACCTTTTTGCTTACATCTCATTAAATTGGCTAAGGTCATCTTAGGAGTCATGTTCACTTGGAAATGGTTTATAAAGGTCTCAACAAGTTCATTGAATGAACGAATTGAGTTATTCAGTAATGAAGAAAACTATTCTAAGACAATATCTTACAAGGATCTAGGGAAAAGCTTAGCTAATAGCTTATCCTCAAGGAAAAAAACACTATATAAGTCAGTATAAGAAAAAACATGGTTAGAAGGATCTCCTTTCCGCCTATATTTCTCAAATCTAGGAATCTATATACCTTGTGGTATCGGTGTTCTCCATAACTCCAAGGATAAGGGATTTATTTTTACATAGTATGTAGGTTGGCCATTTTGATGTTGGTTTATGGTTGAAATTTTATTTCGAAGGGCTGAAACATTTTGGTAAATTTGGTTAAGGATGGCATCATTGGTTGTATTTTGAGATGGAGGTGAATATGGTGGAGGTGTATATGTTTTCAAGGGGGAAGTGAATGGAATTATTATGGGAGGTAAAGTGGTAGGAGATATGATGTGCAATTCCACAAAGTTACAAGGATTGCTAGCGGAAATACCCAAGGTAGTAAAGATATTACTAGTGGGTTGCATCATTGTTGTAACTTGAGGGTTGGTATAGGTAGGAATAAAGGAAATGGTTGTAGAAGGAGGAATTTCAGTTCCTCCTTGACTTTGGATCTTGTTTGAAGGTAAAGCAAAGCTACTCATTGAGGTAATATGTTTTCCAAAAATATAAGTTAGGTTACACACAATTTGAACTCTTCCTTAACTTTAAATCATGTGATGTATGTTATCTATGGTAGGAATGGTAGTGGTTGAAATATTTTTAGTAAGTTGACTTTGTAGGTTTGCTAAGTCTTTATGGATTTGGATTATATTTTCTTGTGAAATAATAGCAACCATTGTTTTGACACTTGTCATACTACTTGAAGGAAAATAGTTGTTAAGGGTATAATCCATACCTAGTGAAATAGTGTTAACACTAGTAGTGAAAGAGCTAGATAACCCAAGATCCACAACGATTGTGCTATTGCAGGATGACATCGGTCTCAAACTTCATCTCACTATATTATTAGCAATAGGACACCAAGTTGTAAAGCTCATGCAAAGGAAAATCAAGGAAATGAAAGATAAAATGAACACAAGATAAATGATATACTTTGATTCAAATGTAATTAAGGTAGATGCAATGAAATGAACGAAACAAAAACTTGGTAATTTGAAGAATAAATTTAACGACAAACAAAAGCACAAAAATAGGGTTTTTAATGTTGTAAAATGAAGGTTTGGGTGTTACATAGGACTAAATAACCCAGAGGGGCATATGAGTCATAGTTAGGATTTTTCAAGGATTCAACTACTAAAAAATAGTTCAAAGACTAGATCACCCAGAGGGGCATATGAGCCAGATTAGGGTTTTTACACTAATTTTAGGAAATTATGAGTGAATGTTATCTTTTTTGGTTTGTATGATGTTTAGACAATGTGCAATTATATGTTTTAAGTGAAATTCAATGATGCAAGATCCAAAAATTCTACCTATCTTCACTTTCACTAATGCAAGATTTAGAAACCCTAGATGCAATATAACTAATGCAAGACCTAATACAAAGTTAATGTAAGCTAGATCTAGGACTATGATGCACTACAAATCAAAAAATAAGGTGTTATAAAGGTTAGTTTCAACAAAATGAAACAAATAAACTTATGCTCTATATTTTGGGATATAGAGCTAAAGGGAGATTAGGGTTCCTCCACTAATTTCCTTCTATTTTCATTCAAGGAAACCTTAGAGATATCAATCTACAAATGGAAATGAGGGAAAGAGATCCAAAATAAGGTTTCCTAGGGGTGTGATTAAAGAATAAAAGGGGTTTCACCACCAAGCAAAGGATTGGAAAGAAAGAAATGGAATGATATGTAAACCTAATTATGCAACCCAAGATATGAAATTTAAAATTAGAAGAATGAATTGAGAAAGGACAAAGGGGCACCTAGAAAATTGAAGGAGCTTGGAACAAGGTTTGAAATCCTAAAAATTTGACTTATAATGCACATTGGGACTCATATGCCAGTAGGGTGATTTAGTCCCAATTTAGGGTTTCAGACCGAAATCAAAATCTAGAATTACTAAACTAGGATATATAGAAAATGCCTAAAATCTGGTATACTTGGACTCATATGCTAGAAGTGGTGATTTAGTCCTAGTATCAAGGTTGATACTAAACTTTGATATCCTCTAATATTCTCTTGTAGCTTCTCTCTTATTAAATATTTGAATCTGAAACATTGAATTGCAACCTATAGGTGACTTTTCATAATCTTTCAATGTAGATGAAAACTTTAACAACTTGACAACTTTTCTTGAATCTTTCTCTTTAATGGATCTTCAACCTAGATCTACAAATGACACATAAAAGAGAGGGAATTTTCTTTCTTTCTTAGTGGATTAGGGTTTTCCTTGGTCAAACCCCATTTTGGTAATCAAACCTTGAAATGAATATGAATAGAATGAAGGAATCATGAATGAGCAAATAAGCTATGTTGGAACTCACCAAAATCTTAGAATAAAGGATAAAATATTGTAAGTAATGGCTAGAATTAATGCAGATCTTGACTCTTGATTGGATGTTATGGATCTTGACTTGAATGCTTGCTTGAATCATAAGAACCTACATCACAAATGTTAGCTAAAAAAAAAACATGGTGCATGATGACATTGACATGATGCTTGATTCTTGAATAATGCTCCAAAATGCTGATAATCAACTCTTGAATGCTCTTGTAAAATCTTGTGTAAGTTCTCTTGATTGCTTATGATTTTCTAGGATGAAACTATGTGAAATAACCTTGTATTTGTTGAAATGCACAAGACAATAGAGATGGGAGGTGAATTAGTTGTATCAAATTACTTTAATTTTAACCTTAATCAATTCTAATTTTAAATCAATCTATTATTAAGTGTAAAAATGAAATGAAAATAACAAAAATCAAACACTAGAAACACTAGATTTATTTGGAAAACTCAATGAGGGAAAAACCACAGTGAGGATTAGCTCACAATATATTAATAATGCAATACTAGATACAAAGTCTCACTGCTAGAAGGCTCATTATCCAGATACAAAGGATCATTTCCTACAATAGGACTCACTGTATATAAGGAGGCTCACTATCTACAGTTAAAGAAAAGATAAATAAGGATCAACCACAAAAGGTTCCACACATTCACAAGTTGATCAAAAGTTTGCAAACACCATCAACTCATTATTTTTAGGAATCTAACACATCAAAGTACCGTTGCATCGATTCACTCTTTCACACTCTATTTTTTTAACTTATTCATACACTTTGTGTCCCTATCACACAACTTGCAACATATTGAATTGTTTTTATACTATATTCAAACCTAGAATCGTTCTACAAGGTCGGCTATACATCCTTCAATTTACAAATTCAAATTAGGTCACCTAATCAACATTCCTGCAATGGATAAGAATGAGAGAGGACCAAATACACATTTAGTTAGGACCCAAACAACATCTTGAATCAATCACACGCTTCCTTAATTTGATGTAAATATTTATGTAATGTGTAAACACTAGGTCAATCAAACCTAATGAAAACACAAATGATATTTGAAGTACACACATCTACAACAACATGATCACATGTGGATCACCCAACACACTTCAATAGACACTTAAACAACTCTAAGACACCTTTAGGTACATCCACAACCACTGAAATAGTCTTCATGCACAAAAAATTCTTGAACAGTTCAACCAGACCGAGCAACAACACACAAGAGATTTGGAGCAAGTCTTCCAGAGCACCAAATCACAAGCACATTTTCTAAAAAATTGAGAACATCAGTCATTAACCTTCTTCCAGATCCGCATGACCTAAACCAAACCACTAGAAGGTTGTGGAGCAAAAAAATTTCAGTCCACAAACAAATAGTTCTGCCAAACCAGTTCACACATAGATGAACACATCTTTCAATATAGAAGCTAAAAATTAGGATATATTATCCATTGAGGCTTATGATCAATACCACAAATCCTCACAGGCATATGATCAACACAAAATAAATGCAGAGGACAATATCAAAGCACACTGAGATCACACACAAACACTACTTTCGTTATTTCTTAATTTTCTAAAAAGCACTTAGCAACTACACAAATGCAACTTCATAACTATAGTTTGGTGTAATCTAAACACTTCTATAGTATCTCAACTATACAAGTATCATCTGCAATCATACTGAAGTGTGTTGACATCTATGAAAACACCACCAAACTCATCCATACTTGCAAAAATCTCCCCCTTGGTCATTGATGGAAGTACATGATTTGAAAAACTATCAAGGAAAACATACACATTCCCTCACTTATTCTAATCTTTTTTTCTGATTAGAAAACCCGCACAAGCATTTTTGCACTCTCTTCTCCTTACAAGATTTTCTCTCCCTTTAACTTTTTCACATGACTTTCTCTCCCCATTTGACATCAATGGCAAAGGAAATTTTTGCATGAAACATATACCATATAAATATCTAATCAATCCACCTTAGGATTGCACCCACATCACATACTACAACAATTCAACTCTCTACTCCCCCTCAGGAGTAGACCACAATCATCAATCCATACCAGAAAAGAATATATGAAACCACTAGACTGATGCAACTCCATGTGCTTTAATTCTAGGAAGGAGGGGTAGTAACTCCTAAGTTTCACCTGAGATACTCAAAAGTATCCTTTGAAAGGGCCTTAGTGAATATGTCAACAATTTTTTCCTTGGTAGACACATATTGAATTCTGACTTCATTCTGCAACACCTTCTCCCTCAAGAAATGATACTTAAAATATATATGATTTGTCCTAGAATGCATGATCAGATTCTTTGAAATTTTATTTCACTTATATTGTAAAAAAAGATAGAGATAGGCTCATCACACATCACACCTATGTCCTTCAAATTTTTCTTCATCCAAATTACCTATGTACAACAGGATGCTACTACAATATATTCAGCTTCTACAATCGATAAAGAAATTGAATCCTCTTTCTTACTCAACCATGAAAACAATATTCTTGAAAGGAATAATGTACCACCACTTGTACGCTTCCGATCATATACACATCCAACCTAATCTACATCAATGTAGGCATCCAATATGAAATCAATATCCTTAAGATACCATAGCCCATAATCTAGAGTTCCCTTGAGATATCTGAATATCCTCTTTACAACTGTAACATGTGCCTCTTTAGGCTTTTCTTGAAATATTGCAACCAAACATATTGCATGCATGTTATCCATTCTAGTATTAGTAAGATATAGCATTCCACCAATCATAGATCTATACATGCTCTGACCAACTTTAAAAGATTCATCATCCTTACTTAGCTTACATCTGTTTACCATAGGGGTACAAACTAGTTTGGAGTCATCCATTCGAAACTTGTTCGAAAATTCATTAGCATAATTAGATTGTGAAATGGATATCCCCTTATCAGTTTGATTTACTTGGAGACCAAGGAGTAAATTCAACTCACCAATCATAGACATCTCAAACTCTTTTTTCATCTCCTCTGCAAATTTCTTAAACATACCTTCATTTCCACCAAAGATAATATCATCCACATATACAACTATCAACATTTTGTTTCTCTCAACTTTATAGTAAACATTGTTGTTTGTAGACCCTTTGTTGAATCCTTGCTATGCCCAGTATCTATCCAACCTTGCATACAATGCTCTGAGATCCTGTTTAAGTCCATACAATTCCTTTCTCAACTTGTAAACCATATCCGATTTGTCTAATAACTAAAACACTTTCGGTTGTTCCATATACACTTCTTCCAATTCTCCATTGAGGAATGCAAACTTGACATCCATCTGGTATGCTTCGAAGTCTTTATGATCTAAAAAATCCAAGAACATCTTAATGGCCTCCATTCTTTCTACTGGTGCAAACATTTCTTCAAAATCTACTCCTTCAACCTATGAATAGCCTTTGCATACAAGTCTTACTTTATTTCTTACCACTTCACCATCTTCATTCAACTTATTCCTAAATACCCATTTTTAACCAATTTCATTTTGTTTACTAGTCTAGGTACTAGTTCCCATGTCTAATTATTATCTATCTGCTGCAATCCCTCTTTCATTTATCTAACCTAACTCTCATATTTGCATGCCTCATTCACGGTCTTAGGTTTTATCTGATAAAGTAAACACAAGTTTACCTCAACCACTTTGCTTCTTGTCTTTACACCTTCACTTATGTCTCCAATTATCTATTCCTTTGGATGATTTCTCTGTACATATTTAGGAGTCTTAGGTGCAAGTTCTAGAATCCCTTCTTCATCACTTTTTTCTTTCTCTTCCTTTTCTTCTTCTTGTATTTTCTCGCAGATAGGATAATATAGTTCAACTTCAATTATTTCTAATAGTCTATACATAGCTTCATCAAATTTTACATTAGCACTTTCAAATATTTTCCTCAGTATTTTATTGAACCATCTATATGCCTTGTTGTTATTTGGATATCTGATAAAAACTCCTTCATCACATCTAGCATCAAACTTTCCAATATTCTCATCATCTCTTTAAATGTAACATCTGCTTTCAAAAACATTAAATTATTTAACAGTAGGAGTCTTACATGTCCATAACTCATAAGGATTCTTAGTGTTGCTACCTCTAATTTGAACTTTGTAAGAGTGTAAACAATAGTGTGTATTGCTTCCCTCTAATATACATCAGGAAAATTTTCTTCTTTCATCATTTTCATGATAGCCTCTTGAATAATCTGGTTCTTCCTTTCCAGAACTCCATTCTACTGGGGGCTTCTAGGGGCAAAATAATGTCTCTTTATGCCATGCTCCTGACAAAATGAATTAAACTCACTAGAAGTGAATTCTCCACCTCTATCAAACCTTAAACATTTGATTCTCATATTTACATCATTTTCTACTCTTGCCTTGAACACTTTAAATCTATCAAGAGCCTATGCTTTCTCTCTATGAAAATTAACCCATGCCATCCTAGAGTAATCATCAATCAAGAGCATAAAATACTTGTCACCATTAAGGATTTCTATTCTTGTAGGACCACAAAGGTATGTATGAATCAATTCCAACATTCTGGTAGATGATTGTTCTTTTCCATTAAAGTTGTTTCTTGTTTGTACTCCCAACTGACGACTTCTACAAACTAAATTTGTAGGATTTTTGATTCTAGGAAGATCTCTGACAACTTATTTTGAATGAACTGATCTATTTGTCAAAATTTACATGTCCCATCCTCCGGTGCCATATCCATCTTTCATTAATCTATGAAAAAAATCACTAACCATCACCACTCTTAAGATGATAGATGTTTCCATGATTTCTTCTTCCTGTTGCTACAACAGTTTCAGATCCTTTTCTAATCTCACATGTATTATCCTGAAACACAAGCTTAAATCTTTTTCTACACATTTTTGCAACACTCAAAATATTATGCCTTTAACCCTTAACATAATAAACATCATTAGTACTATATTTTCCATCAAAACTAATTTTTCCTTTCCCAACAATCTTAGCACTAGAATCATCTCCAAACATAAATAATCCTCCATCATACCTTTCAAGTTTAGTGAACTTAATTTTATCTCCATCTATGTGATTTGAACATCCACTATCAATTACCCAGTAGTCTTCATCCTATCTAGCATGAAAAATAGTCATGAGAGTACCTTCCGTCTCATCCTTCTTGCTCTCCGAACTATATTCCCTTGCACATCTTCCATGGTCAGCAGATACAACTTTACTTTCCAGGGCTAGAAATAAACATTCATCTTTATCTTCCTCAAAGTCGGCCTCATCATCAAAAATTCCTGCATCTTCTTTAACATAGTAAAATTTCTTGAACTTCCTATCCTTTTTGTATTTGTAGTTATTATTATTATCTTTGTTCTTTTTATGTGTATCTCTATTTGGAAATCTTGAGGCATATTGACCAATATTTCCACAGATGAAAGGGAAACATACCTTTGTATTTACCAGTACCTTTCTTCAATTTCCTTGTAAATTTTTCTTCTAACTCTTACAAAATATCATCATCCAAGTCATCTCCTATCTTCATTGCTTTAAAGACTATTTCAACTTTCTCATTTTCTATTGAAAATTTTCTCATCTTGAATGTAGTCAAGGTACCAAATAGCTACTCCTTAGTAAATGTCTTTGGATCATATGATTCTTATATAGTAGAGACCTTTCCACTGTAATTCTCTTGTAGGGTCATCATGATCTTCTTAATTACATCTTCATCTGAGATGGTACCACCTTGATTCTTGATCTCATTTGCTACGAGTTCAACTCCCTGATAATAAATCACAATATCTTCACCCTCTTCCATTCTTAGGTTCTCATATTTGTGCTTAGTTGTTAGCTTGCTTGACAATTTTACTCTATCATTTCCTTCATAAATGTCTTTCAATTCTTCCCATACTTCATAAGAATTTCCTAAAGAGATGACTTTTGTCCTTTAAGTTTTAGATAGAGCACTGAAGATAACATACCTTGTATTTTCATCCTCCTCATAAGAAGAAATCTCATCTACAAAGGAAGGACCAACAGATGGTTCAACATACTTTGTCTCTATAGCTTTCCATGTCTTGAAACTAAGAGAGACCAGGTAACCTCTCATTTGCACTTTCCAGTCACTATAATTAGGTCCATCAAAAATAGGGATTTGTAACTTGTGTGTCATCTAATCCACCTCAAGTGATTAAGCTTTTCGCCGAGGAACTAGAGCTCTAATACCAATTTTTGAAATGCACAAGACAACTGAGAGGGGGTGAATTAGTTGTATCAAATTACTTTACTTTTAACCTTAATCAATTCCACTTTTAACTCAATCTGTTATTAAGTGTAAACATGAAATGAAAATAACAAAAAGTAAACACTAGAAACACTAGATTTACGTGGAAAACCCAATGAGGGAAAAACCATGGTGAGGATTATCTCACAATATAGTAATAATACAATATCGGATACAAAGGCTAACTGCTAGAGGGCTCACTGCCCAGATACAAAGGCTCACTTACTATAATAGGACTCACTATCTAGAAGGAGGCTCACTGCCTATAGATAAAGAAAAGATAAATAAAGATCCACCACAAAAGGTTTCACACATTCACAACTTGATCAAAAGATTGAAAAAACCATCAACTCACTACTTTTAGGAATCTAACACATTAAAGTACTACTACCTTGATTCTCTCTTGCACACTCTACTTTTCACACAATTCACAAAATATTGACTTTCTTTTATACTATCTTCAACCCTAGAAGCATTATCCAAGGTTGTCTATACATCCTTTAATTTAAAAATTCAAATTATGTTGGATACTCAAAATTCTTGTAGTGGATAAGAATGAGAGAGGACCAAATACACATTTAATTAGGACCCAAAAAATATCTTGGATCAATCACATGCTTCCTTAATTTTATGCAAATCTTTATGTAATGTGTAAACACCAAGTTTTCCAAACCTAATCAAAACACCAATGATCTTTGAAGTATGCACATCTCTAGCAAGATGATCACATGTAGATCACCCAACACACTTCACCAAAAACTTAAATAACTCGAAGAGACCTTCAAGTGCATTTGCAACCAATGCAATAATCTTCATGCACATAACATTCTACAACAATCCAACTAGACCAAGTAGCAACACACAAGAGCTCTAGAGAAAGTCTTTCGGAGCACCAAATCACAAGCACATTTTACAGAACACTGAGAACATCAATCATTAACCTTATTCTAGATCCACAAGACCTAAAATAAACCACCAAAAGACTACGGAGAAAAAAAAAATCTCATAGTCCATAGACAAATAGTTTTGTCAAACCAGTTCACACACCGATGAACACATCATTCATTGTCCATTGATCCAAAAGTTGAAACTTAGGATATATTATCCATTGAGGCTTATGATCAATTCCACAGATCCACATAGGAATAAGATCAACATAGATGAAATACAGAGAACAATACTAGAGCACACTCAGAACACATAAACATTACCTTCATTATTTCTTAATTTTCTCAAAAGAACTTGGCAACTACACAACTGTAACTACATAAATATAGCTTTATGTACTCTAAACACTTCTACAATATCTCAACTATATAATTACCATCTATAATCATATAGAAATATGTTGACATCAATGACAACATTAATGGAAACACCACCGAACTCATCCATACTTGCAACAATATTTATACACGCTCATTCCAAATTTCTCGAAATTACAACACTACAAGCCAATATCAAATCTAGGAGAATAAAATCCCACCAAGAATTTGAATTGAAAATAGGTCCAAGCTAAGAAAGACTCATATGCCAGTTGGGGTGTATGATTCCTAGTAGGCTAATCCTGGGACATAATTTCAAGAAATGTTATATTCTATGCCAAATTCATGTTTAGGCCCCTAAACTTAGGTGGGACCCACATGCCCAAGGCGGTATATGAGTCCCAAATCATTAAATTATGAGTGGTCATTTGATATGTGTTTGGATTATCCTTGCAAAAGTGCATTAAATAAGGCTTGTGGATGCAAAATAGGACCAAATAGGTCATAAAGAAGCCCAATTTTAGTAAGGAGGGCCCAAAAAAGTGTGAAAATGTAGAGGGATACATTTTTATACACTAAAATATCATAATCGTCACCCATATCCATTAAATTTTCTATATTATAAATAAAATTTGTATCATCAATATCTTCTTCAACCAAATCATCTTCTACGTCCTTAATAATGTCTTATGCAACTTGTTCTTCAACATGTGACTATTGATAAATTTCTTTGAAAAATGTTGAACATGTTTAACTTATTTTACTTGAAAGAGAACCTAAGAGGATGCAATCAATTCTTAGATAATCTCATTTTTTCTCTACCTTTTACTTTCATTCCTTCATTAGATATTCTTCATTTATAAATATTTGATCTATTCCTTTTATTCCCCATTAAACATTATGTAAATTCACTTGTATATGTATACATACATGCACAAACATAATTTAAATTCAAACATATTATGATAATTTCTAAAATACTATCATCTACATTATCAATTAAGCCATTACAAAGCTTACATTTAAAATCCATTCTTTACCTAAGAAAATATTATATACCTAAATCCTAAACATATATTATCCTTGTGTGGCTTCTTATTTCTACTTCTTATACTAAAATAATTTATTAAAATCTTATATACCTAAATTCTAAACATATAGTATTCGTGTGTGGCTTCTTATTTCTACTTCTAATATTAACTTTTTTTATTAACATCAATTATTTTCCCTTTAAACATGCTCTCTACTATATTTTGTTCAAGATAGGGTTTTCTTTAATTATTTCCTACTTACTTTTACTATGATGAAAAAATTATACCTAAACATGCTTGGAAATAACCCCTATTATTTTATTATGTTTAGTTATTCATCTATCACCATATCTTATATCATTTTTGAAACCAATATTACCTTTCACTAGAGAAGACCTTCAAAGACATTAGATTTTCATAGTCCATGTCATTATTTGTAGTTTCTGGATTTAACTGTGTATTAATTTTTTTGGATCTAGAGAAGACCTTGCTTTGATGGTTCCTTAACCATCGTGCATATTTCCCTATTCTACCCCTTGCCACTCATCTTTTATCACTTTATTGTGTTCCCTCTCTACCTAGAAGAAAATATTATGTACATAAATCCTAAGAATATGTTATTCATGTATATGACTTATTATTTATTATTCTAATGCTAAAGTCATTTACTAGCATCATAGATTATTTTCTCTTTACAAAAACCCCCTACTATATTTCTTTGAGATAAATTTTCTTATTATATAATTCTTTCGTACTCACCTTACTATGATAAAAAAATATAGGACCATTCTTCGGGACAATCCATTTTTTCCCCTAGTTTAAATTTTTTCTATTGGTATCTTATATCATTATCACCTAACAATTTTACCTTTCACTACTAGATCTTTCTTTGATGCTTCATAAATTATAACATATTTCTCTATTCTGCTTCTTTTGACTCATCTTTACTATTCTGCATTATTAATTTTACTTATATATTTATGTTTTATATAATCACATGGATTTGTTGCAATAATAGGAGCACTCTAAAAAACATATCAAATGTATAAAAAAATTATATTTTGTTGAAAATTATATAAATGAAAATATTTATTATGAGGAGGTGTTGTGATATGTGGTAAGTGTTATCCCTAGGGGAACTAGGTTGTAATATGATAGAGGAAAGAGTAAAATGAATAAGGGATGTAGGATGAATAAAGTAGTAGAAATAATGAGATATAAAGAATAAAATTAGAGGAACAAAGAAAATATATAGAAGAAATGAGGTGTGTATTTGAAATGTTGGGAGATCATTAGTTGGTAGAATCATTAAGACCATGGTAAAAAACCTATGGAGGATGAAGAATTATTTGAGATAGAAAGAGACATGAGGATGAAGAAGTAATTAATGGTTGAGCACTTATTATCATGATACTATGAATTATTTATATGATGGTTCAACACCAATTATAAGTTTGTGCAATCTTTTGAGATGATTTCATAAAGAATGAAATAGTTATGTGTATTCCTTGGCTGCTCAACCCCATCTTATAATATTGTGTAAATCACTCAGAGAATTATCTCATGATTCCCAAATTCCATTTGATTTATAACATAAGTGCCCTATAAGAACTAAAAATAGAGTTCACAAAAAATGGTCCACTATATATATGTATTTACAATGTGAAAGTGGAAAGAGATATAAAAGTGAGAAAGAAATATTAAATCAAACCGAAAAAGAGTAATGTAGTTAGTTAGGATTACAAGATAAAGAAAAATCCTCAAGGATGTGATATCACACATAAATATTTATGACAAGGGGATGACCTCCCTTACCAAATTTCATCTCTTGTGCTACTTATATTGAATAAAAAATTGAAGAGTATATCAATAAATAATTGATAAGTTAAGGAAAAATATAGGAACATAAAATATGGAAATAAATATTAGTGCACACATTAAAACCAATGGTGAGAGAGTAAATAATAATATTGATAAAAATAAAAATAAATCTATGACATAATCATAATTAATATCATAAATATGTTTGAATTGTGGACGTTGAGAGTTATTTGGAGAAGAAGAACAAGGAAGAATCCTATAAGGAGATTGATATGGTATCCATATGAACCACCAAAAATGTATGCAATTAGGGAAAGAGGATTCCCCAAATAGGCTCCTAGGTTTTTTCACCTAGGAGCTTAGATGGAAGAATGACTCTCTTTGTGCTTAATGATATGCCTCTTTTGGGTGATTGCATTCAAAGATAGGGTATGGGATGAATAGGGTTGTGTTGTGTATGTTAGGATGTGTGTAAGTGATGAAATGAAATGAAACTAAGCTAACTATGAAATGTAAACAAAAGAAAATGTAACTGTGTGGAGGCTAAACTAAATGACCTAAATGCATGCAAATTGGAAAGAAACTAGAAATAATAGAAGTAGTGCACTTGGGTATTGAAGGTTGTAGGTGAGGAGCTTTGGAATGTTTTGGAATCTACTAGAAATCTTCATAGGGATACTTACACTAGAATGGGTGACCTAGTCCTCCTATCGATAAAATCTGTCGGAGTGGGTTTTTGCCAAAAGGGTATCCAGAAATGTCAAAATACCTGAACAATAGGTTTGGAGGGACTAGGTCACCATTGTTGGCGACCTAGTCCTCTTCTGAATTTTCTAGAATCTAGGAGTAGAGATTAGAGCCTTCGGTCTGCACTTCGGGTCCTGACAGGTGTCTGGTTCAAATTATGTAGAAAATGGGTTGAAGGAGGTCTCCAAGCTTCAACTAGGGATTTTTTGACTTGAATGACTTTCATGAGTTGGAAAAAACTTTTAGAACCTTTCTCCTTGAAAAACCTGCATACAAAATCCTACAAATCACACATGTAAAGAGGAGACAAAGGGTAAGGGTTAGAGAATAAGGGTTTTCCTTAGTCAAACCCCATTTTGGTAATCAAATCTAAATGAAATAGAGTGAAAGGAAGAGATCATTGCATGACTAAGAAAATATCAACACTCACCAAATCCTTTGTTGTTGCAATCTGTAACATGATAGAGCTAGCTCCAAGGGAGGTTGCTTGAAGTGCCTTGTGATTGAATGCTTGCTTGAGAAGATTGAGAGCAAGATTTCTTATGAAGATCTAAAATGATCTTAGTGGGGGAGAGTAAGGGAAGAAAAATGAAGATGAAAACCCTTATTTATACAATATATTCCATAATTTCCAAAAAATGACACTTGATAGGCTGACACTAGGGTTTTGGAGGAAAATTCTCGTTAGGTTTGTGTTTTAATTTTGAATTTTAAGCCAAAAGGGACTAGGTCACCCAAGGTGGCAACCTAGTCCACTTGGGAAAATTCAAGTGGTGGTCGGGAATAAAAAGATGTTAAATGATGTTTATCAGGTTTGCCTCTCGAAACACACTTAAGTCAGGCCTAAAATTACATTAAGGGGTCAAACTAACATAAGAAAAGGGTTAATTTGTTGATGGAAAGCCTAGTAAATTGTGAAGATGCCTTTCAACACCTTACAACACTTTGGAACAAGGATTGGAAAGGGGTAAAGAGGGGTTTTTAAGGTGAATTTTTCTGAAAAGGTCTTAGAAAGGTGGGAAAATGTATTAAAACACTTCACAACACCTTTGTAAAACACCGTTAGATTGTTTTTAATTTGCAAGCATTCAAGACTAGACCAAGGAAGAAGTGTCAAAGACTACACTTTTTGGCAACACATTTAGTGCCCAGTTTAGTGAGAGGATGAACTTGCTTCAAACTCACACCAAACTAGTTGAATCATGCATGTTGAGTGGGATCTAATGTATTCATAATGGTAAGGTGAGATGACTATGATCAAGAGGGATGATCAAGCCTCGAGGATCAAGATCCCATGGAAAACTAAACATAAGGACAAAATATCACACAAGGAGTGATGTGAAATAGTGAAGAGAGAGGGAAATTTGGATCAAGCTTCAACCGTTTGTCCACCTAGTTGTGGATCAGTTCTAGGCTATTTATCTAAAAGGAAATGGAGGTACTCACTTTGAGCCAATAAGACTTTTGGTTGTTCACTGAGTGAGAATTCTGAAAAGGCGATGAGATACATACACATGGTTGTTATGCACTCACACACACAAAGGTGGTTGTGGGGAAAGTCATGCCACTAGTTGGGCTTCCTGCTCAACCACACCAATGTTATACCTACTGATAAAGTTTGATAAGGTGCCACAAAAGAAAATGGTGTAGTTCATGAGACAAGAAAAGCCTTGGATGCTTAGAACTCATGAACGAATGCAAGATGGAACCACAAGCATGCAATTTGTGTTATGCAAGGTGGCCATGTATGCACAATGCAAAAATGCAACATGCAAAAATGCAAAATGTAAAAATGCAAAAATGGATGTTCCAAGGAGTATTATTTGGTTCATGTGAGTTCTTTGACTTACAGAAAATTGTGTCTAATGTCTCCAAGAGAGGACCAATTGAAGAATATAATATTCACAACTTAGAGGATGCAATGCGTCACATTAGACTACTAAGAGGAATGCAATATGCTAAGATAGATCACACTTATGAAGGACATTACACCCAATTTCGTCCACAAAGTGAGAAAACAAATCATATGAAGTGGTAAGGCTACCGTAGGAACCAAAGACAAAGAAAAGAAAATGAAAATACATAAATAAATAATTCCAATGTATGCTCCCACTTTAAAGGAATTGCTACACACCATTTTGTGAGAAATTTCTTTAAAATAGAGAAACGAAAAAATGTAAAAAGAAAGGAAAGGACATGAGAGCCTACTTAGAAAGCCCTATGTCATGTGATAGGTTTCCAAGAGAGGCTACATCATGGAAAGGATGGTATGTCACAAGCGATTTAACTTAAGACATGTTCTCCACATCCCAAGCTTGCTCTTGTATGTCCATGAGATGTTAACTTCTAGTCAAAAGAGGAAATGAAAAGTGACATATGAGGACAAGGCTAACAAACGATTTGCCCCCACTTAGTGCAGGACTAGGTGAGCCAAATATGATGAAGGTATGTGTTAGGGAGAGTAACTATGTGCCCCCACAGAAGGGAGAGCACCAAGTTCCGTGAGATGCTTGATGTTTATTGTTTGATGAAAATGGAGAGGAGGGAGATAACCCTAAATTATTCTTGAAAGCATGTGATATGTAAGTTGGCATCATGTGTTAATTGCATCCATTTTTAGGAGGGAGATGGTAGTTGATACCATAACAATCTTCCAAGTTAAATGAAGGGGTTGTGTGCTTCTGAGAAGTATTGGTTTCTGTAGAAGAACACAAATCCTTTTTAGCGTGATGGGTTGTTCCTTCATAAGGGAGGGGAGTTATATAGCCCTCATCACCACCATGGGGTGATTTTGTTGATGTAGAACCAAGTTGAGCATATAAAATGTAGGATTAGTTTGTTTTAGGTTGTGATGTTTCACTCTCCTTTAAAGGGAGACCTAAGACCCCAATCGTTACTAGAACTTGTATCTGAAAATGAATTGTTTGTATATGACTCTTTGGACCAAGAGGGTGATATTTTGGAAATTTTATTGAAAGGAGATGTAGAATATAATGACCCCCAATTATCATGAAAGATTTTTTTTGTAGGTGAAGGGTTAGCATAAACTTGGATAATTTTTTATCTAGAAATGAAAGGATTAGGGGAGTTGAAAATGTTGTGATTAGTTGATTCATAGCTTCATTCATTTGCATCAACCATGTAGATCTTGTTATTGTGCTCAAATTTCATTGTACGGTGAAGGGTAGATGGGACTCCTTTCATAGTGTGAATCCATGGTCTCCTTAGGATAATATTGTATGGAATGGTTCCTTGTATGATATGGATAGAAGTAAGCAACACTATTGGTCTAACTTTAATAGGTAATGTGATCATCCCTAGCGGTTTCCTATTAACATTGTCAAAGCCACAAATATGAACAACATTAACTTCAATGAGATTTTTTTCGATGCCAAGTTTTTTGAGGACATCCATGATACAAACATTAATTTATGCTATATTGTCGATGAGAGTGTTCTTGACTATAGTTTCATTAATGATCACCTTTATCATCAGGGGATCATTCTTGTTTTGAATCTCAAGTGAGGGTAATTCATGTGTTTGGAAAATGTGATTTTGGATTGGGTCACTTGCATGGGATGAGAGGGGGATGTGATATTGTTTGATTTTATGTAAGATTCAATCTCCTCTATCTGTATTTGCATCATTTCTTGAAATAGAAATTTGATAGTAGGTGAAAGTTGAATAAGTTTCCATCCAGATATATCAGTAGGAGCCTTTTTAAGGTCCTCAACACTAGGGACTCTAAGTTGAGAAAAGGGTAATGGCATACCTGAGTGATATGTGATCCCCTAGATGTTTGAGTTACTAAGTTACAACTTAGTGGCTGCAAAAAAAAATTATGAGTAGATTGCATCATGGATTTCAAGAGTCTCTTAGTTTTTTATATGATTCACCAGTGGGAGGAAAGTTAGGAGGCTCGCTAATTAAAGGAGATCCCACTTGTTTAGTCATAACTTCAAGAATCTTGTCTTGATTTGTATGATTTATTGGTGAAAGGGATTCTAATGTCACTTGATTAAATTCTCTTAGGGAAGGTTTAGTGTTTGAATAATAGGTGTTAAGGTTCACACATTCTTGCACCATGATAGTCTCTCTATGAGGAGAATTTTTAGAAGAACTACAAACCAAATATTCTTCACATTCAAAGTTTGGTTCCTCTAAAGGGACTCCATCGCAAGTAGGAGAATGACTAATTGTGCAATTTTTGTGTTTAAGAAGGGTTTCCCTAGGAGAAGGGGGACAACTAAGATACTCATGGCGTTGATCGATTGTATTTTCTAACGGTAAAGTATCTTCTTCAAACCTAGGATAGATACTAGGGGAAGGACAAAGTTTATTCTCATGATCCCTTATGTGTGTGTTATCATTTTTTTCAAGAGAGGTAAGAGTAGAGAAACAACTAGGATTCTCAGAACTCTCATTAATTGGTTCTTCTGACACCAAAATATTTGCATCACCAAGTGGAGAGAGATTATGGGAAGAACTTATATGATTGTTTGAAACATCCAAGGTTGTATTCTATATCACTAAAATTATCTCATAGGGAGAAGGTAGGGAAGGTTGCTTAGCATATCTAGATTTGTATGATAATAGCATTTTTTGGACAAAAATGACAAATATATGTAACCATTTCATGCACTATTGCAGCAATATGAACAATGTAGATACAAATATATAGAACATGTTTATGCAATGTATGCTAAGTTTTAAGAATGTAAAAAATGTATATGAAAGAATGAAAAGTAATTTTAGAAAACTTATGCATAGTTTTATGAATGTAAACATTGTATAGGAAGAAGTAAAAAGTATTTTTATCAATTTTAAGACCAATTTCATAAATATACACATTTTGTAGATCTAATGATGAAGGTATATCAAAAATGACCACCCTAAATTGATGATGTTGAGTTAGAAGGATAAAAACTATGTTCTCAGAACTTTCCAGACTTATAGTATATGGTACTAGGAGGTCTAGGAAGCACAAAAATGAGGTTTTTGATGTTGTAACAGGAAGTTAAAAATGTGAACTAGTACTAGGTCGCCCAAAATGGTGATCTAGTCCCAATAGGGATATTTTTCAAATTTTCTATATTTTTTGAGTGGTTTTGATGTGTTTCAAGTTGTATGATGTATTCCTAAGGTGAAAATGTAGAATTTTAGAAATTTTCAATGAAAATATATATGCAAAATTGCAAGTTAACTTGAGCTTTTCACTAATGCATTATTTTATAAACCCTCGGATGAAAACAACACAAAATTCTAACGCAATGCAAGATTTTTCCTAAGATGTAACTGTAAAATCAGAAGATTAACAAGCATTGTATAGTTGGGTTCACCAAAATGAACCACCAAAAACATATGCAATTAGGGAAAGAATATTCCTCAATTAGTCTCCTAGGGTTTTTCACCTAGGAGCTTAGATGGAAAAATGACTCTCTTTCCGCTTAATGATATGCCTCTTTTTGGTGATTGCATTCAAAGATAGCATATGGGCTTAATAGGGTTGTGTTGTGTGTGTCAGGATGTATCTAAGTGTTGAAATGAAATGAAACTAAGATAACTATGAAATTTAAATAAAACCAAATGTAAATATGTGCAAGCTAAATTAAATGACCTAAATGCATGCAAACTGGAAAGAAACTGGAAATAATAGAAGTGGTCCACCTGGGTATTGAAGGCCATAGATGAGAAGCTTTAAATTATTTTGGAATCTATTGGAAATATTCATAGGGATACTTACACTAGAATGGGTGACCTAGTCCTCTTGTTGAGAACATCTATAGGAGTGGGTTTTTGCCAAAAGGGTATTCAAAAATGCCAAAATTCTTGAAAAAAAGGTTTATAGGCAGTAGGTCTCCATTGTTGGTGACCTAGTCCTCTTCTAAATTTTTGAGAATCTAGGAGTAGAGATTGGAGCCTTTGGTCTACACTTTGGGTCCTGATGGGTGTTTAGTTCAGATTTTGTAGAAAATGGGTTGAAGGAGGTCTCCAAGCCTCAACTAGGGCTTTGTTGACTTGAATGACTTTGATGAGTTGGAAACACCTTTTAGCACCTTTCTCGTTGACAAACCTACAAACAAAAACCTACAAATCACACATGTAAAGAGGAGACAGAGGGTTAGGGTTAGAGAATAGGGGTTTTCCTTAGTCAAACGCCTTTTTGATAATCAAATCCAAATGAAATAGAGTGAAAGGAAGAGATGATTGAATGACTAAGAAAATACAAACACTCACCAAATCCTTTGTTGTTGCAATTTGCAACATGCAAGAACTAGCTCTAATGGAGGTTGCTTGAAGTGCCTTGTGATTGAATGCTTTCTTGAGAAGCTTGAGTGAAAGAGTGCTTGTGAAGATGTAAAATGAACTTAGGGGGGAGAGTAAGAGAATAAAAATGAAGATGAAAACCCTTATTTATACAAGATATTCCCTAATTTCCAAAAAATGACACTTGATAGGCTGACACTAGGGTTTTGGAGGAAAATTCCTATTAGGTTTGTGTTTTAATTTTGAATTTTAATCCAAAAGGGACTAGGTTTCCCAAGGTGGTGACCTAGTCCACTTGGAAAAAATTAAGTTGTGGTCAAGAATTAAAAGATGTTAAATGATGTTTGTTAGGTTTGCCTCTCGAAACACACTTAATTCGAGCCTAAAAGTACATTAAGGGGTCAAATTAACATAAGAAAAGGGTTAATTGGTTGATGGAAAGCCTAGGAGAGTGTGAAGATGCCTTACAACACATTACAACACTTTGGCACAAGGATTGGAAAGGGGTAAAGAGGGGTTATTTAGGTGAGATGTGTTGAAAATATTTTAGAAAGGTGGGAAAATGTATTACAACACTTCAAAACACCTTTGTAAAACACCATTGGATTGTTGTTGATTTGCAAGCATTTAAGACTAGACCAAGGCAAAACAAGGCCAAAATGAGTGAAAAAGTGTCAAAGACTACACTTTTTGGTGACACACCATATATGTTACTTTAACAATGAACTTAACAAGATGGTATAAACTCTATAAATAAAACATTATCGCATGCAAGAGTTTGGAGATTACAATTAAATGTAAATTTTTAAAGAAGGAATGACAAATGCATAAGATGAATATTTATATATTTTCCAATCTAAGGGAAATATATGAAATATTTTGATTAATTCTTGACTAAAAGTTGAAAAATCAATAAATTGGTATGATTCTACTTTTTTATAAGAATTTAGAGTCACTACCTCATTCTTGATATATACATAAAAGAGGATAAACAAAGAAATTGGATAAAATACGTAAAAGAGGATAAACAAAGAAATTGGATAAAATAAAATAATTTGTTATTAAAGATTTTTATGATCAAGGTGAGAGGACACACCAATTATGTAAAAGGATCCAACCTCCTCTCACAATCCTAGTAAAAAAGGAACACAAGAAAATTAAGAGGAATAATTGTAATGACAGAAAAAGTACTCCCTAACATGGCCTTTATTTGGTGTTGTAATATGTTTAACAAGTTCACATTATATCTTGGGCCCTTGTGAACTAAATGAGCTTATTGATACCTTATTTAGAGTTTTGTAACACACTTTCATACTTTTCTAGGTTTTTTAAAAATAATTGGGCTTCTTTATGCTTTAATTGGTCTTATTTTGCATCCACAAGCCCTATTTAATGCATCTTTTTTAAAATGATCCTAACATAAATCAACATCCAATCATAAATCAAGTATTTTTAGGTTGTGTGGCCTAGACTTGGTGGTTTGGGACTCATACACCACCTTGGGCATATGGGTCCCACCTAGGGTTTTGGGTCCCGATCTTGGTTTTACACCTTTGTAAGAAATTTTGTATTTGGTCCCATAAATTATGCCACACAAGACTCATAGAAATCACAATTCATGTGTTTTTAGGTTGTGTGGCCCAAATTTGGTGGTTTCAAACTCATACACCACCTTGGACATATGGGTCCTATTGATCATAAAAGATTGTGTCTCTTTGATAGTGTTATGTGAAATTCAACCAACGAGGGACAATATAAGCCTCACTGAATACCTCTAGGATTTTTATAGAAATCTAACTCTTCTCTGAGTTTGGGAAAAGGGAAAAGGAAATGTAAACAGTAAAACATGAAATATGGTGATGTGCCAATGCTTTTACAACATTTCAAAATTGTAAGCTTTCCTCTATAAGTGATATAAGAGAGATAGATAACCACCGCCCTTCATTGGTGGGAGGAGAACGAACAACAAAGGCTCGATACAAGCAAAAATCTAGTCATTCAATTGACCCTTAGGAAATGTGTATTAAGATCTGAATCAAACATAGAAGTTCTAGATTTAATAGAAAAACATCCAAAAGAAATGAAAACCCTTCCTTTTAATATAGCATACTATGAAAAAATGATAACCTTACAAAGAAAATAGAGAAGTACAATGGCATAGTCCAGTTTCTAAAGCTTATGATTTAGTTATATACACAAACAACATGGAAATCCAAAAACCAAAACTATTTAGATCAAGCAAGACACAATATTCTATTCTAGTTGAAGATATAATAAAAGAGATAATGATAAAGACCATATCATGCATAGTTTCAAGTATTTCTTTAGAATAGCTTGAATTTCATATTCAAATGAACTTTAAAACAAAGATCGGATCCCAATCTGACAATAGTTGATCATAAATTAGACATAACATGCCAGAGTGGAACAATATTCTATAAAATTTTAAAATTATTACTTCTATTAACTAAGAAAACTTTTCCAATGAGAAAACTTCAAGAAACCTTGCTTCATGTTGTCTTCTTCAATATACAGCCACCTAGAAGAGAAAGCACCGACCTCCTCCAAATCTGATAACTTGGAAATTTGATTCTAGATCTTTTATTAGGTCATTGAATCTTGCTCATCAAATTTCACCTACCACATTTATGTCGTTTAGATATTTCAACAAGATTATCCCTTGTAATTTCTTAGATACTAGAAGATAGTCTGACAATACCCTGTTAGTCCCCCAAGTGGCTTTGGCAGCACCGACTCACGTCCCTTCACTAGAAAAGGGTATAGTACATTTTGATGAACTCAGAGTTGAAAATTCACTTTATATATCTGCATGGTGCGAACAGATGATGTGTCAGAAGGGTGGATAATCTCATCTCTACAAAAAGCGGAAATAAAAAAATGTTCGCCGGATCGACACGTGGTCCGATTTCTGACTAGAGAGAAAATGATTGTTGAGACACGTGCAACCACCATGTGTCATATTGCACATCCATCAGAAATAAAATATCTTTGCATGTAGATCATCTTGAAGACAAAAATAATGTTGAAAGACAAAGATACACAAAGTCAAAATTTGCTTCACAGTTCTGGCGACTCACAGGGGACCTTCGCTTGTGAAGGCACAAACCCAGACCTATGGTTACTCTTGGAGTTTAAGGAAGGTGGAATGCAACATCTCCTATTCTATGTCAGTCAATCGGTCAAGGCTAGTGAATTATTTATATGCTTGATCCAGTTCAAAGACCTCCTTGAAAGAAATAATTCCAGATCTCACTGAAACGGACCCTAAGTGATAATAAAGATGAGAAAATTGAAGAAACTCATTCTTGATATCATCTATTGCTAGTGCTGAGCTTGGGCCTTGAAGATCTATATGAGTCTGAACCTTTTTCTTGACCTCTTCGGTAATTTTCTCAACTAACAATACATCTCCATTTGCCGATAGGAAAGGAGGCAACCCATAACTGTATAAGATCTCAAAATATTTCTTGATTTCGTTGACCCTCTTATTCAAAATTTCTTGGTTGTTCTTGGTTATAGATGCCACCTTATGGCAGTAGGATAATTCACTTACTTTACTAGAGGCATCCCTTCGATCCGTAATACCTTCACTTTCCAGGGCCTAATCCTTTGCCACATAGAGCTTAGAGATCAAATTTTGGGATTCGACCGATCGGGGAGCATATTCCTAAAGAATTTGATCGGCCAACGGATGAACCTTATCATTTATTTCTTGAGAATCCCTCAAGAACTGTTAGGCCAGTTTCAAAACTGCAAGTGAAACAATGATTCGCTCCCAGTAAAAATATACCAACCTCTTTTGTATAGTAAGGGAACTGCATTTTTTTTGCAGCAACTAAATCCTCCTGTACCTAAGCCTCCTACACTTTCAATCTCTGCTCCAGTTGATCTCTCTTGTCGAGGGATTCTACCATCTCCAAAACTAGATTTTGGGTTTCCTAAAACCAAGCACATAAAGTAACCTTGACCTCTCGTTTATCACCTATTAGATTTTTTATCTCTTGTCGGGCCTTTTTTATCTCATTAGAAGCTTGAGCTTTGATGCTATCTAGATCCTAATTTATATTTTCCCGAACATGTTGGTGTTTTGTGGCAGATTGGCGCTCAGTTGCAAGTTCACCCCTCAATCTATCAATCTCAGTGTAAAGTTGGATCCGCTCATCTTGGAGTGTTGCAAGGGACCTTGTTGCTTCATTCTATTGGTCCTATACCTACAATATGCGGGTCATTTCTTCATTTCGGGCCCTAAGTTATGACTACAAATAGTTCACCATTCCTTTTACATTTGTCAGCTCACCCTCGCGCTTTCTCAAATTTTGATCTAGCCACTCATAGTCTATGTATACCACCTTTTGAGTGGTCTTTTCCAGATCTACCTTGTCACATGGGTGGATCTCATTCAAATCTAGACCTAATATTTGGATATCATAGTCCTCTAGCTACATCTGTCCTTTAGGTTAGGCTATGAGTGGCTTCATGGTGGTGATCCATAGAGAATTATTATCTTCATTAAAATATGTTTGGATCTTCTTAGAGGCTGGCAACTTGACATTCTTCTCTCTTCTTTTCTTCTTTCTATTTTTTCAAGCCTACCTAGTTGCATCAAAATGTTTCTGAAGATTTTGTGGGTATCAATACTCTATTTTTCCATAGAAGCACCGAGAGGTAGACTAAAAAGAGTGAAAAAGGGGTACACTTCAGACGTATGGGCACATGGGGTGGCAAATGGAAGAGTAATCATTGAGAATGGTGGGATGCCAAATTAAGATTGGGGACCTAGAGTACCAGTTGAAGTAAAAAGAGTAACATATGAGGTAGGAAAATTTTGTCTGGATGTAGATGAGCTTGGGGTAACAAGTAGCATGGGTGACTCAAATTTTTCTTTGGGGGCACTAGATAGGGCGATTAAAGATTCAATGGTGGCCAAAGTGGATACTGCTTGCTCGACATGTGGTAGCACATCACTTGATACATTAAAAATAGAAGGAAGCTCATTTAACACTAATAACTCAGGGTCCAAAGGTGGAGGGTTCTTTTCAATAGGTGGAGGCAAAGGATTAACCAAAGATGCAGAAGCAAGAAGAAGAGGGGGAGAAAGACTTACCTGAATCGTGACAGTCTGAACATTTTGGAGAGTGGACTCTGCTTCTTCCTTATTTCCGATGGCTGCAACAGATGTGTCTAGGTCTTCGACTCATCGTAAGTTTGTTCGTCCCCAATTGGAAAATTTTAACCTCTTTGTTGATGATCCTATCGAAGCATGGCCTTCATGTTCTGCGGCTGATCCTCTTAGGGATTGTCGAGTCCTCTTTCCTTTTCTTCAAACACTAACAGAGGACATAGCCTGCAAGTCCTTTTGCTTAGAACTATTTCCCTTCTCAGGCTTCTATGGTTGGGGGGCATCGTGTGGAAGTTTTTCATTATTTACTTCATGGCTAGACACTGGATTGTTGTTGTCCACATCAACCTCCTTTTCATAAATGTCTTCTAATTGTTCATCGTATGGCTAAAATGTAGGATTTGAGAAATAAAAATCCACAAAACCTGATCAATACCTACATGCAAAAGACTTGTCACAGAGAAAGAGAGAGATCAAGACAAGGGTTTGGCTCTCACAATGTGCAAGATGTATTCCAGAAAAATGAATAGAGCATTAAAAAAATACAAGAGATCGATCCTTATAAAAGGAGATCAAAACCTAAAAGGAAAACCTAACCCTAAAGGTGAGTGCATTTAATAATTAATATTAATTATTAAATGACTAATATGTGTGCAAGGCGAAATCTTAAGAGGAGAGTAAAGTTAATTAATTACTTTACTCTAACACCCCCCCTTAAGATAAGAAAGAGTGCAGCTACAAACATGTGCAGAAAAGAAAAAGTAACTACAATGCATGAAAATAAACATGGGTCCCGGCAACTAGGCCTGATCAGGTACCCATTTACAAAAGCAATGCAAACTAAATGAAACGGGGTAAAGGAGAAAACCCAGTGGGAACAAAACTCCTCCCCAAAATAGAATGCAAAGAAAAGAATGTGATGTACTAATGAAAGAAGGATAGGAGGTGGATTACATGATACCCCCCATAGACAACTTCTATCATATAAGTACATATACAATGGTCTCCATAGGAGAGATCGAAAGAGAGAAGAAGGCCCCCCCACAATGAAGAAACTCCTGTCTTAATGGTAGATGCCTGATGTAGAATCGAAAAAGAGATCCTGAAGCAATAGATGATATTCCTCCCCTTGGGAAGAAATGGATCCAAAGGACGATGTCGAAGAAACCCTGTGAAGAGTGATGAACCAATCTGTCTCAAGATGTGGGCCATGATAGGACGCTGAAGAAACTCTCTGTCTGAACTGAAACAAATGATGTCAAATCCAAACTGATGTGGAGAATCCTAAAATGCAACCTCTGAATGCACTGATAATGGTGGGCGTATAGTAATAACCTGACAGTCAAGGTAGAGGAGATGAATGTCCTCAAAATAATCCTCCAAATCTGCAATATAGGACTCAATAAACAAGAAGGATATGTCTGCAAGATAAGAGTCCAAAGTAGCTATGTCTGGAAGGTGAATGATGCCCTGCTGCACTGAATCAGGAATAATAGGAGATGATGATGAAGTCTCAGTCTGAAGAGTAGGAACTATGAGACAAGCTTCTGATCCATCAAAATATGTAAGGGTGTCTAAATACACAGCTCCTCTAAAGTATCATGATCAAAGGGTGTATTCTCTCTCCAAGCAATGGGTAAGAGATAATCTGAAGCAGGATCCTCTGGGAATGGAGAGAGATTAGGGTCTCCATAGATCTCCCAAAGACGTGTCCAAAGTGGGTGAGGACAATCAATGTCCGATATAGCCAACATAGTGTCATGATCAACATTGGACAATATAATTCCTACTATGTGATTTCTAATGATATCCCAAGCTAATTTTCCCTCTAAAGCTGCTGGTTTAGGTATGAGATCATACAAATAAGGGAAAAGATTAAGCCATCTACAATGTGTAAGTATACCCTTTGCCCATGACTCATAATTACCCTGTTCCAGAAGAACAATTGAAGGGTGAGTAAAGAAACCCATGATAACTCTTCAAATGAAAAATTTAGAGACTAATGATCTCAGCAATGATAAAGCATATCAACATAACCCATCCAATGCAAACAAACCCCATGTAGGAGCCAAGATGACCAGGTAATTGAGCAAAGTGTAAAAAAACACAAAGCTGAATAAAAAATACCTGGTAAATATTCTGGTAAAATAGACTATAAATATGGAAAGATCACTATAATACCTTTCCAACGCCTATTCGTTTGCGCAAAACGGAGTTTAGACGCAAAAGATACGCCCCTTGGAGTGAAAAAACCAAGTTCTGACTTTGAATGGAAAAAAAGACTACAAAACTGCAAAATAAGGAAAAATTACTAGTACCACTGGAACAGTGCCGGAACTAGCTTTCCGGCAATATTTCGTTTTCAAAAAACCGAGTTTGTATGCAAAAGTTATGGCCAAAATACCAAAACTGCTCCAAAAAGGTTTGAGGGTCAAGCCTGGTGGTTAGGCTAACCACTAGCGGCTAACTGACAGCAGCGCCCATAACTGTGATTTTTAAAAAAAATTCTCGGATTGCGTGCTATACCAGGCCGTACGACCCAGAAATGAAAAAAATTTGCCTTCTGGAGTCACTGTGTCCGATTTTGATGATTTGATAGTTGATTTAGGGGTTTTTGGGTGCTCTGAATGCGATGGTGAGGTCCGTTTGGGCTGAAATCGCTCCAAAATTGTAGGTACACTCTGGATCAGGAACCCTCAAGAAACATCAAACCCTCGTAGATCTAACACCGTGAAGCCAAATTTGATGAATTTTATGTCAAAATAGGGGTTTTTGGATGCTGCGAGCTCAACGGTGAGGACCGTTTGAGCTCAAAGTGCACCAAAAAAATAAACCCCCTATTCTAAATAAAAACTAGAAAATAAACACAGGTCTGATGCAACCAAAACCTAGATCTCTAATTCTTTAAAAAACTAAACAAGCTGCAGCAAATCTGGCTCTAATACCATGTAGGATTTGAGAAATACAAATCCACATAACCCAATCAATACCTGCATGCAAAAGACTTGTCATAGAGAAAGAGAGAGATCAAGACAAGGGTTTGGCTCTCACAATGTGCAAGATGTATTCTAGAAAAATGAATAGAGCATTAAAAAAATACAAGAGATCGATCCTTATAAAAGGAGATCAAAACCTAAAAGGAAAACCTAACCCTAAAGGTGAGTGCATTTAATAATTAATATTAATTATTAAATGACTAATATGTGTGCAAGGTGAAATCTTAAGAGGAGAGTAAAGTTAATTAATTACTTTACTCTAACATAAAAGTCCTCAAGCAGCTTGTGGGTGTTTTCCATCTCTTGTCAGAACCTCCAGAAGTCTACCATATTGTGTTCTAACCATCCTCTCCATTTCATTTGATTCCTTAAGGTCTTGCCTATTGCATATAGAAACTCAAGCACTTCGGACTCTTCATGGGTATGAGGGCCAAGTCGACATACAAATCAGGCCTTTCCTATGTTGGGTTCCTCTTAGATTCCACATACTCTCATGCCTCATGCTTTAGGGGAAGTTTCCTTGATGGATTATAGTCCCACTCATCACATATGAGGACTAAGCTCAGAGTTGGAAACAAATTGGTCAATTAATTTTTTGTTTTATGCTTCTCTAGCACTACCCCATTGTTTTCAATGTAGAGGGGGATCAGAAATAACCTTGTTTTGTTCCTTCCTCTCCCGTACGTGTTGTTGGAAAGAGTTTCCTATCAGCATGCCTCCAACGGGAAGACCTGATCCATTAAAAATATAGGGAGTCAAAAAGGTTCTCCAACAAAACCATGATATCTTATAAATTTAAAATCTTCCCCAAACAAATAATACACTCGGGGCGATGATTTTTTAATCGACAACAAAACTTCAGGAGACAATCAGTCACTAGACCGAGGTAATAACTCTTGCAATGTTGGTCTCAGAAAAAGGTGCACAAACCATTAATAGCTACTTGTCCTTGATAGGAGACCAATCCATACAAAAATTGGCTGAATTAAACCCTCCTCATCTACCCTAGATACAGGAAAATTTATTTCTAAAACCCTGAAGTTTTCGTGTAGGATCAAATGGACCAAGAAAGAAGAATACTTGAATTTAGATTTAACTTGGTAATTTTTTAGCTATAGCAACATATTGGTACCTATCACATAATAAAAATTGAAATATCTCTGCTCCTGCTCATGCTTGAGTATCAGAGGGAGAGCCATCTGAAAGGAGTGGACCTCATCATCATTGTCCAAACCAAAAACTCAGGCTACCATTGAGAAAAGGTCCTATGTATTTTCTAGGAACTTCTTGAATGCCAAAGGAAAAACAATATGGATTTTGGTTGGCCTTTCCTTTGTTTCACGATGATAGAAACTTTTCCTTTCATTTGATTCCTCCCAATAGGTCTCCATATCCTCCTCAACGAACATCTCAACATGTCGGTTGAAAGGGATACATAATATCTCTCATATAGCTAGAGAAAAGATTACAACCTTTATTATGTTGCATGTTATGATCCTAGATTCTTCATCAAATCTTCTGGCACATGCATCCACCAAATTTGGACATGGGTGTACAACAAGTATCATGAACTGTGGCAACCCACAATTCTAGAGCTGAGAGGCAAAATTATCAGAGTTACCGTAATCTTCCATTCTTTCAAAAGCTCCTTCTCTGAGATTTTTAGGGTTCTTAGCCAACCTAGGGTCGAAAACATTGTCGGAAATATCTAACACCACTTCCCTTTTAACACTCCTATCTATCAACACCCTTTTATAGAACTTGAAAGGTTGATCCTCAGGTTCTGAGGAAATGGTGAATGATTTTCACCCAAAAATATTGTCAAAAATGGGCCTCCTTGGTGTAAATTTAGCTCTTCTTTGAGTTGTTGTTGGTTCCAGAATGGCTGCTTCAAGAGTTGAAAATATTTTACCGAAATGACCACTTTCTCTTTGCTTCATTTCAAAAAAACTAATTTTTGTGCAATTAATTTCCCAAGTACATGTAGTTAAGGCTATGCCGTTACCGCTAGTTCATTAAATGCTGCCAATGAGGAGATACATGTGGGTTGGGTATTCGTATCCCTCAGGAATGCCAAAAACCTACAAGAATGGATTTAGTACATTGTTTTTTGCCGCCTCTTTTCTCAAATAAACTCGTTGCCTTGAGGAAAGTGTCATTATTTATGTCAATCTTCATGTAGCGATATGAAGTACCCTTGGAAAGACTTGTTCATTAATTTGTTAGGAATTAGTGTGTTAATCCATGTCCTTTCACTTATGCAAGCTGGTTGACACTGATGATGGTCGAGGATAAATGTCGAAGATCGGTTTATATGGGCATTTACTCTCAACGCCCAAAAATTAATTCTTAAACCTTATGAATTTTTTTATGTATGATCTATTCTTCATTCACTGGATGCCTTAACATTTTCCCATTACCATCTAGCCAAAAATTAAACCTCTGCTATTTAGCCATTCCGACACCTTTTTTCTATAAATAGCTATAACACCTCAAGGTTATATTCATTCGAAAAAAAAAATCTTTGAAGTTTAGCTTTCTTTCCATCCACAATATTGTATTTTTCTCTACTTCTGCAACCATGACTGCTGGTCTGGGTACTCCAGTTTGTCTTCTCCCATGCAGGCCACAATATGCCTTCACCGAGTAGATTACGAGTGAGAGAATTAAGTGCCTAAGGGGGTGCGACCGCTTGGGGGTAATTTCCTTTTGATGGGTCATTGGCATGGACTTCATTGATGATGAGAACCAAATGCAAACCAATTGCAACATCCTATCCCACTTCATGGCTTCTCTGTTGGACCTGAATATCACCAAAACTAAGATACTTGAGCTTTTTTGCCACATGTTCAAAATTTCTCTATTGGAAGGGCTCGGCGAAATAGTGCAATTTTCTATCCCTAGCGTCAGTCTTCCTAGCATGATGGACCTTCGTAGATTCGTTGACCATGGCATGGATGTGCGTTGGCTTCCCTTTCTCAGTGAATTTTACACCATGGAATTGAATAGCCACCCTGCCTTGTCTCTACCTGTTGCTACCTATCTCCCTTGGGAGTATGGCATTGATGAAGATCCTACTCAGTACAACTTCAAGAAATAGTTTGAGCTTGTCGTCTTCGGCCATATAGAATGAGGTCAGTGTCCATGAACTGTGCTCTTGCTGCCTGTGAGTGAAGAAGAAGATGAAGAAGAAGAAAAAAGAACAATTGATTATGGGAAACAATCCCCCTATAACAACAGCTAGAGGCCTTCTTTTTTAAAATTTTATTAAAATTCTTCCATTTTGTCTTTCTTTTTGTATTTTGCTCGAATACCCTCTTCAGGGTTTTTCTCGAAAGAGCTTTTCTGTTGAAATCTAAGCGTTAGGCTACCCCATATTGTAAATTCGATAAAGAATATACAATATATATAATATATTTTCATACTTCTTCTATTCTATTTCTTATTCTTAAATCTAAAACCTAAAACTTTTTACAAATTTCTTACATATGGTACATATCTGCGAAAATTTTAAAGAATGTCATAGTTTAATGGAATGGTTTTAGATGAATATCATTCACTGGTATCCCCAAATCGTTACCTTCCATATCTTCTAATTCATATGCATTCCTTTATTTGCACACACTGATTTGGAAGGGGCCCTTCCACAATGCTTCAAATTTGGTGTGTTATCTTGGTTATGTGGTGTGCTCATCATATTTTAGAACCAAGCTCCCTTCCTAGAAATCTGGGTTGGAATTATTTTTATCGAACCATTGCTTGACTATTCGCTAGCGGTTGATCATAGATTCAAAGGATTTTTCTCTGTTTTCCTCCAATTTGAGAAGTTCGGCTATTCATACCTCCATTTCACTGTTTTCCTCTATTTCTAGGGCTTTTAGTAATTGTAATGCAGGTAGTTCCATAGAGACAGGAAAGACTACCTCCTTTCCATAGACTAACTCCTAAGGATATTTCTTCAGGATCTGTTTTGGTGTGATTCGGTCTACCCACAGAGCAACCCACAAATGTTCGTGTCATTCCCTTTGTCATTCAAACCCAATACGCTTGATTAACCTAATTAGGTTTTTATTTGTTGAGTTTTCTAGACCATTCCCTTCTGGGTAGTAATTTGAAGAGGTTTTGAGATAGATCCTATTCCTCATAGAAAAATTTGACACCTTCAAAACTACGTAGGCCCTAGTATTATCGGATATGATGGTCTTTGGTGAACCGAACCTAGTCACCAACCCTTTTAGAAAGTTAACGATATCACCCTCTGTAGCACCTTTCAGGGCAACAAATTTTGTCCATCTTGTGAAATAATCAGTCGCTGTGAGAATCCACTTATGACCAACACTGGAGATAGGATTTATCATTCCAAAAAAATCCAAACCCCATTGAGTAAAAGGTTCCTCAGTTACAATGGGACTCAAAAGTAAAGCAATTTTTTTCCTCTTGCCAACAAAGAATTGGCACTGAGTGCATTTCTGCACCAAACGATGTGCTTCAAAAAATATTGAGGGCCAATAGTATCTTGCTCGCATAATTTTTTAGAGTAGTGGTTTTAGCAGAAAAGTGTCCTCCCATAGAGCTACTATAAAATTATGTCAAAATACTATCTGAGTGACAATTGTCTAAGCATCAGAGCAACGATCCCTCATAGTTTCTTATAAACAAAATCCCTTTGATTAATATGTACTTGGCACCTTGCAACCAGTAGTATCTTCATTTGTGAGAAGGAAGGGCCATCGAGTAATATACCTTCTGCATGTATAATGTTTGTTCCATTACCCAAGATTTTTCAGATTCGAACTGGTTCGAGAAGACTTGATCAATCTCCTTGTTGGGTTTGAAGCCTGACTCTTGTGCAAGATATTTGCACATGCCCCTTCCTTGCACCAGCTTGGTTGGCTTGATTTCCACACCATACTCTAGGATCTTGGTGATCCAATTGGATCTTTTTTCGGTTATCTCTCCCTTGGTGATATATTCCATTACACTTGGGTGAGCGACCACAATAGTGATCTTATTGGCCAACACTAGGTGTTAGAACTTTTTGAGACTCTTGACAATGGAAAACTCTTACTTCTCTACAAAGTTATATCTGGCCTCATAGCCTTTGAGAGTTCTTGAATGAAAATCTATCAGATGCTCTCCATTATCCTTTTCATCCTTTTGAGTGATAACAAAAGCTATGCTATGTTGGCCGTTGTATACATATAACAATAAATCTTTAGAGAAATCTAGATTGGCCAATACCGGAGCAGCAAAAATAGGCTTCTTTATCTGCTTGAAAGATTCTTTGCCTTCAGGAGTCCATTTGAAAATTTTATTCCTTTTTAGCAACAAGGTGATGGGCCTTGTGATGCTTGTATAGTTAGAGATAAAATGACTGACAAAATTTATCTTTCCTAAGAAATATTGTAACCCCTTTTGGTTAACTGGTAAAGGAAAATCCAATATAGATTTGACTCTTTTAGAGTCTATTGCAATTCCTTCCTTGGATGCGAAAAAACCAAGAATTTTACCTTAAGGTACTCTGAAAACACTTTTTTGGGATGTAAAGAAATCTTGAAGTTTTGGCACCTCTAAAAGATTTGTTCTAGGTGATCAAAGTGATCAGCTTCCACTTTTGAAAAGATAGTCAGATCATCCAGGTAAATCAAAATGATTGAATTAATCAATCCCACAAAAGTGATGTCCATGGCCCACTAAAAATTTGTGCTGACATTTGAGAGTCCGAAGGGCATCTTTGCATATGCAAACATGCCCCACTTGGTGGTAAACATCATCTTTTGTTGGTCCCTCTCCTTGAAAAGTACTTTATTGTACTTCAAAAATCCGTTGAGTAATGAGAACATCTCACAACCGATCACTGTTTGCAAGATCTGCTCCATGGATGGAACAGGGTAATGATCCTTCAACGAGGCTTTATTCAGGTCTCAAAAATTGACATAAAGAATGATGTCACTGTTCTTCTTCCAAACAGGTACCAAATTAGACACCCAAGTTTAGTATTTAATCAGATAAATGATTCTAGATTCGATCAGTTCAGTGAGCTCTTGTGCCATCAGTGCTTCGACTTTCAAATTGACATGCCTTTGCTTCTATCGGACAAGATTTGATCCCTCCACCAAGTCAATGGTATGCTGAATTATACCAAGGTCGTATCCTCTAAGATCATCATAAGAGCATGCTATAACTCCTTCATACTTAGAACACAGACTCTTCAACCTCTCTTTGTCTTGCCACTGTACATTCCTCCTGAATTTTAGCCTTTTGCCACTTCCGACATCCAAATATTCATAATCCTTCTCATCAGTTGTGAACCTTTGCTTTCCATTCCTCACATCTTCACAATCAAAAAAATTCTCCAGGGAAATGAAACCCTAAGGTAGTTTATTTCCCTTTAGCTGAATGAAATGTCCTTTAGATGGCTGAAACTCAGATTTTGAATGGTTGGAAGGTCATCAAACTTTTGAATGAAGGTGGCTATCTGGGCATCATCTGCAAATACCTGACAGTTTTGGTTGTTGTTGAGAATTGATGGTTGGACAATAATGCAGATTGCACTTTGTTTAGAATCAAAAATAGGCTCAAACTATGACTCGATGGAAGTCATCTAATCTCCTACATCATTCAGGGATCGGGGAATAACTCGCACATTGAAAGATTCAAAACCTTCAATTAAGTCGCATATCCAATTTCTATAGGCCTTCATCTTGGTATTTTTTTCCGCCACTTGGCCATGGACTTGTCTTACTATCAACTCAGAATATCCAAATATTAGTAATATTTTGGCACCCATCCTCTCGGTAAGAAAAAGACCATGGATTAATGCTTCATATTTTGCATCATTATTTGAGCATAAAAACTCAAAATGATAAGCCTTAAGAGTCTCAAATCCTATCAGAGATAGCAATCAGACTCCTGGTCTAGAACCATCTTTACATTTAGCGCCATCAAAGTACAAGGTTCACAAGCGATTATCCATCGGATCATCATAGCTTACTCAATCTTTTATTAGTTTTAGATGGACTGCATCATCATCAAATATGACATAAGTACCCAGTCCCATGGCATGGAAGTTTCCAAATGGGTCAGAATCAATGAACTGGTTAAGGAGAACCTCCTCTTCAACAATCAACGCACTTGTATCTTCTTCATCTTCTAATATTTTGACACAATACCCTTCTTCTTTTGAAAAAGAAGTATGTGCACCCTCAAAATAAAGGATAAAATTTTTCGCTATGTGTTCAGAATGTTAAGATTCTGAAAGAATCTTCATCTTTGCTCCATGCTTAGTTATTAGTATCAAATGGGACCAATCTAGTGCCAAATATCTTCCCAGATTTGTAGTGAAATCTCTAGAGAGACACATCTCAAAGACCGGGGGGATGTCAATTATTACTACGTCTTGTGAAACTATCTGGATTGGACATGAAAAAAGGGTTAAGGATAAATATTTTATCCATCCGACCATCATAATCTTCTTTCCATCCAACTACATGATTCCCTTTTCCAAAGGTTCATACTTGAGTATTAAGGCATCAACCACTTGGTTTGGCATGATTGTCATACTAGCTCCCGATTCAATCATATTATTATGCTGATGTTTATCCCCCACAATTAATGTTAAAAACAAGGGGTGGTCTTTGGCTTTCTTACCTCTCCCTCTTTCTCTTTCTCTATGTCATTCGTATAAGCTACAACCTTTGGAATTCGACGATCTAATGTGGGGACTTCGTCTTTATTTGGATTGCATGGCAGAGCTCAATTTCGTGTGTGACCTTGGTTCTTCATTTTTTAGTGCTCGTTCAAGCAATGACCTTTGCTACGAGGTGGATATTACATCCCATAGAGACACATTAGCAGGTTATTTCTTCATCTGATCTACTACATTCAACATTTTGACTGGTTGAACCTTGGGTCTAAATAATGGAATCTCCCTGGACTTCTATGGAGAGCGATCCATTATCAATGAATTCAATGTTTTATCAAGAAAATTTTTAGGAACTGACAAAATCTGTGGTTGTGGAGCCGACTGAATAGTTGACCAAATAGTTGGTTGGGCCAATGTGTTTCAGACGATGGCAGCTTGTGAGACTAAGAATGAGGGAGAGACTGTGGCACACATTCCTTGGTGAGTCTCCTGTTGGATCTGGTATTGTAATTCGACTATACTTGTAGAGGGCTAGTTGTTGGGGCTTCATTCACAAAAACTGAGTTATGTTCTTCCATCCAAGAGAAAAGTACCTGATCGGGTGCTATTTCTAGCTCTTGTTCCATGAACATCCCTTGCATCTTCACTCTAAATAGAGCGTTCTCCATCTTGAGAGACTCATATTATTCTATACTGGGTTGTATGCCTTTGTTCCTTTGCTCCGCTATTTTTTGCTGCAAGTTTCCTCTAGGGCGATTCTGAGGCATGTGGCCATCATTGCAAGGAAAACACAATGCATTTTCATCATCTTCCAATTTTTTTTGGCCTGGTACAAACTCTTTTCCATGGCTATCTTTGACCATTTGTAATGACATAGTAACGAGGACTATTTGGTTGGCGGAAGTTGCTTGCTGACCTCCCCGACTCAAAGGCCCTTGATATGTACTCTACTAATTCTATTGATAGAAAGGTCTAGCCCCTTGGTATGTCTGAGTTGCTTGTTTTGGAGGAGTTTCTTTTTGCCACTTGATGAGAACTAGCTCATTAGCGAAAGATTGCATCAGGCTTTACATATCATTAAGGTCCGTTGCCATAGAGGAAGAACCTGATGTGCTTGGTTGTATGGTAGGGTACACATGCATAGACTAGGGTGGAGCTGTAATCATCATATGGGTGGCTTGATTATTTAGAGAGGACTCTTCTCAGAGTGAAGTGCTTGAGATTCTGAGGAAAACAAGCATCAAAGGTCATGGCGAAAGCTTTCCTACATCTATCAAACTATTCTCCGTGTGAAATGCCAAATTGTAGGTATTAGGTAGAGTATCTCCTCCCATGGAAGTTATCTAGATCCATGCAAATTTGTACAGTTGTTGGGATCCTCTGCCAGGTTTTGTTAAACCTAGTGTTAAAGTTTCTCATAGCTTCTTGCAAGGCTCTCTTGATGGTGATAAGTTGATGTAACAATGAGGAACAATCTCCCTTCTCCGAAAATCATTCAAAAAGTTTTTGTTTGAGCCAATCGCGTGAAGTGATAGAACCTAAAGCAAGAGATTTGTACTAGTCTTGAGCCTTCCCTTTGAAAGAAGCAACCATCAATCTCATAGCAATATTTTCCTCTGTGATATTATACAACCTACATACCTCCACTACATCTTGAAGGTGTTCAAAATGGGCTTTAGATTCCTCTAAAAAGAAAATTGTAATAGCCTTGAGGGTGTTAGTGGGTATGGTGGGCCAGACATCAATTGGAGTAGGTGGTCACAGTGGACTACAACTATCCTAAGTGACAAATTTTCTAGGAGTGGGTGGGGATATATCGGCTATAGAGAAAATATTAGTATGAATTGGATATACTGGTATTCTTATTTGGAAACTTTGGCCTCCAGGCAAAGTAGACAAAGCTCTAAACTCCAAACTCCTACTTCTTACTCTTCTACTTCTCATAGGTGATACAAAGCCTATGGATCTTCTTCTCCTAGGTACCAAAATTGGTAACTGAGAGTACTAAAAGTTACCCTTTGAGGATGCTCTTGTTTGAACCCTGGGCATGAAACTTTTAATTTCTTTCCTCTGGTCTGATCTAGAGATATTTTTTACCTCTAATCAGGCTTTTTGAATAGGTCCAACTGGGCGTTTCAAAAAAAGAACTGCTGATCATAAAAGCTTGTACCTCTCCAATAGTCATCGGAAATTCAGCAAGTGGGGGACAATATATGCCTCACTAAATACCTCTAGGATTTTTATAGAAAAAGGGCTCTTCTCTGAGTTTGGGAAAAGGGAAAAGGAAATGTAAATAGTAAAACATGAAAAATTGTGATGTGCCAACGCTCTTACAACATTTCAAAATCGCAAGATTTCCTCTATGAGTGATATAAGAGACATAAAACACCACGTCCCTTCATTGACGGGAGGAGAATGAACAACAAAGCCTCGATACAAGCACAAATGTAGTCATTCAATCGACCCTTAGGAAATGCGTATTAAGATCTGAATCAAACATACAAGTTCCAAATTTAACAAAAAAATATCCAAAAGCAATAGAAACCCTTCCTCTTAATATAGCATACTATGAGAAAATGATAACCTTACAAAGAAAATGGAGAAGTCCAATGACATATTCTAGTTTCTAAATCTTATGATTCAGTCATATACACAAACAACATGGAAACCTAATAACCAAAACTATTTAGATCAAGAAAGACACAATATTCTATTTTGTCCAATGATATAATGAAACAAATATTGATAAAGACCATATCATGCACAGTTTCAAGTATTTCTTTAGAATAACTCGCTATTCAGATTCAAATGAACTTTATAAAAAAGATCATATCCCAATCTGACAATAGTTTGATCATAAAATAGACATAACATGCCAGAGTGAAGCAGTATTCTATAGAATTTTAAAAGTACTTCTATTAACTAAGAAAACTAAATAAAAATTTTGAATGAGAAAACTTCAAGAAACCTTGCTTCATGTTGTCATCTTCAATATATAGCTGCCCAGAAGAGAAAGTGTCGACCTCCTCCAGAATTAATGACTGCCAGATGTCCAAATCTGATAGCTTGGAAATCTGATTCTAGATCTTTTATTAGGTCATTGAAATATTTCTCATCAAATTCCAACTACCACATTTAAGTCATTTAGATATTTCAATAGGATTATCCCTTGTAATCACTCTGATCCTAGAAGACGGTCTAACAAAACCCTGTCAGTCACCCAAGTGGCTTTGGCGACACTGACTCACATCCCTTCACTAGAAAAAAGGTACAAAAGATTTCGACAAGCTCTGAGTTGAACATTCCCTTTATACAACTACATGGTGCAAATGGATGGCATGTCAAAAGCATGAATAATCTCATCTCTATGAAAAGTAGAAATGAGAAAATGTTCCTTGGATCGACACGTGGTCTGATTTCCAACTAGAGAGAAAATGATCGTTGAGACACGTGTAGCCACCACATGGCATATTGCGCGTCCATCGGAAATACAAGCTCTTTTCACATGGATCATCTTGAAGAAAAAAATATAGATGAATGACAAAGATATACAAAGGAAAAAATTTCTTCACAAGTCCCACCTAAGGGTTTGGGTCTCGATCTTGGTTTTACACCTTTCTAAGAAATTTTGAATTTGATCCCATACATTATTCCTAATTGGACTCATACCCCACCTTGTGTGTATGAGTCCTATGTGGCCCAAAATTAAAATTAATTGAAATTCTTGGCAAGATTTTATCCTCCTAGATATGATGTCAGCTTGTAGTGTTGTAATGTCAGGAGTTCTTGCATAATTAAGTATAAATGAAAGTTTATTTCACTCCTTTTACACCTACCAAGTTGAATGAGCATTCTTATAGAAAGTTTGAGTTCACAAGAGAATTTAAGTGTTTACAAGAGCATCCAAGTGTCTTCAAGAGTAGATTATCAAGCATTTCAGAGCATTATTCAAGCATAAATCATTATGTCAAAGACTTCATGCATCATGTTTATTTTTGAGCTAACAATTGTGATGTAGAGTTTTATGATTGAAGCTAGAATTTCACTCAAGATATCTCACATTCAAGAAAGAGTCAAGATCTACATTCATCGGTGCCATCTCATATATTTTTGCAGCCTCTTATTGCTAGGGTTAGGTGAGTTGCAATATCATATTTTTTTCACTCATAATTCTACATTATTATTTCATTACATTTCAAGGTTTTGATTACCAAAATAGGGTTTGACCAAGGCAAACCCCTATCCAGTAACAAAACAATACTTTCCCCTTTTTATTGTTTGATTTGTAGGTTTAGGTTGAAGACACATTGAGGGGTAATTTTGGAGAAATTTTTCAAAGTCTTCAAAGTTTTCAAAGTTGTCACCTTGCATTGGAGATACTTGGAGGATTTCTATAGGTTGAAAATTAGCGTTTCGAATTTGAAAATCAATTAAGAAGCACAAAGAAGACCTTGAAGACCAAATTTAGACCTTGAAGTTTTAGAAAACCATAACTAGACTAATATGCCATTTCTGGCATATGAGTCTAGTTTAGGTCAAACTTGAGTTTTTTATAGATTCAGATACCCATTTGCCAGATTCTTGTTTATACACAGAAAACCAGATCTAGGATTAATTCACCTAGCCTAGCATATCAATCCTAGTCAACATTAAAGTCATTTTTTTCAAAATTTGAGAGCTTCATTCAATCATCTCCAAATTTCCAGGTGCATATATTTCATGTTGCAACTTTCTATTTTGTTTTACATACTTTTCTAGGTCATTTAGTGAAAGTTTGCATCATATTAGGGTTAACCCCTCGTTAGTTTATAATAAACCCCTATGACAACCCTATTGCAAGATCTATTTCTCTTTTTCTTTGAGATCTCTAGGGTTATCCTTAAATGAAATAATTGGAAAGTGGATTTTCTCTATGTCCTAAAGCATACAAAAACACCTATCCCATTTGTTGTCATTTAATTTTGGTGAACCTTCATTAGAGCATCCTAATTCTTATTTTGAGTGCATTACCTTCCTATATCTTGCTTGCATTAACATTGCATTATGGTTTTTATTAGTTAATTGGAATTCTAGGGTTTCTAAAATTTTCATTAGTAAAAGTGCATATAACTTGCATTTTTTCATCTGATATCATTGAAAATAATACAAAATCTACATTTTCACTTAGGTTATAGATCATACAACATAAAAAGTATAAAAATCAATTGAAAATTTCTAAAAAGTTTGAAAAAACCCTCACTCAGACTTATACACCCCTCTGGATGAATAAGTCCTAGTGCATATTTTGCACTACACTCTTCAGAATTTAAAACATTGTTTCTGAGCTTCTATTTGTTTCTTATAACTTTCTATTTCTGTTTAAAGATTTTTTTTTCCATTCAATTCATTTCATTTAGTTTAATTAGGTTCATTGTGCATTTCTTAAATTCAAAATTTTATCTAGAACATTTCATTTCACATTGTTTCATAGTTTAGAATATGAAATTTTCATTAATTTCATCATGTATATGTTCTTTGGAAAACAATACTTTTGGAAATGACCCTAATGAAATTGAACTTACTCATGCTCACTCAAAAAATAGTGGATTTCCTCCTCATGATGTTGACATATTTGGAGTGGATGATGATAACATGAATACGTTCCTAAATGTTTTTCCTAACAACCTTGAAGATAATGCATCCTTTTATCCATCCGCAGAACAACCAACACCCCTATAATACCACCACTTGAGATGTTTGGTTATTTACATCCTAAAGTTGAGACAAAAGTTGAACCTAAGTTCCCTAAAATAGGTGAACCTAGTTCCTCTAAGATATAAAACACTCAACCATTCTATGTTAACAAAGTGACAAATACTCCCATCAACCTAGAAGAGACATATGGAAAAGGCTTTACAATCTTGAGTAGAAAAGGATGTGATACAAGAAGTGAACATTAAATTCATCAGCTCTTAGAGCAAATACAAATTGAAAATACAAAAGGGTTAGGATATTAAGATCATCCCCCTGATATGAATTTACTCCTTCCTAATGATGGTAATGATAACTCGGTCATCTCAGGTCCTCCTCCTCAACAATCAACTCAAAAATTTAGTAAATATAGTAAAACTAAAAGACCTTACAAGCTCAAACCATTACCATTCTTACATACTCAAAAAACAATTGAATGATAGATATAACACATTATAAACACGATTCAGCTTAAACTACCACTCCCTACTAGAAGAAAACTTCCTACTTGGATAACATGAAGTATCGTGCATACCATCCAACTCTAAGACATCTTACTGATGAATTTCATAATTTAATAATGATCCTTCAACAATTTGACATCATATAAATAGTCCCTTAAAGCAAGACCCTTTCACCCCTTGTCATGTAATAGTTGTCTCTTCCATGTTGACCCAAAAGCTTTTTCTTTATCTTTTATTTTTCTTGTGTTTTCATTTTTGGGATGACGCAAGGCATCGAGAAATTCATGTCTCTTCCATGTTGACCCAAAAGCTTTTTCTTTTTTTTCACTCTCTTTGTGTCTATAGTGTCAAAAAAATTCATCATTGGCATTTTCACACTTGTTTGGACCCTCCTTGCTGAATTGAGCCTAATGTTGCCTTGATTTATGTTGTAATGTGTTGACACATTCACATTAGCTCTTGGGACCTTGGAAACTAATGAATTTAAATGGTACCTTGCTAAAGTGTTGTGAAGTCTTATAACTCACTTTCACACTTTTCTTAGGTTTTATTAATTAATTACACCAAATTAACCTCTTTTTAATCTTAATATTTGCATTATTTTAAAGTGTTGTGAAGTGTTGTAACACACTTGCACACTTTTCTACACTTTTCATTAATAATAGGGTGTTATTATGCTTTAATTAGCCCTATTTTGCATCCAAAAGTCTCATTGAATGCTTCTTTTCAAAGATAATCATGACACCAATCATTAGCTAGTCATAATTCAAGTGTTTCAATCTTGAATGGGCCAAATTTAGTGATCTGGGGCTCATTCACCGTCTTGGGCAAAAGAGTCCTGTTTGGCCCAAAATCAAAATTAATTCAAATTTCTAGTAGGATTTTATTCTCCTAAATTTGATGTCAGCTTGTAGTGTTGTAATTTTGGGAATTCTTGCATAGTTAAGTATAAATACAAGTTTCTTTCATTCATTTTTCACCTAGCAAGTTTGAGTTCACAAGAGAATTGAAGCATTCAGAAGAGAATTCAAGGGAATATTATCAATATTTTTAGAGCAGCATTCAAGTATCAGTCATAATGTCAAGGATTTTATGCATCATGTTTGTTTTAGAGATAGCAATTGTGATGTAGGATTTTATGATTCAGGCAAGCATTTCCTTCAAGATCTATCCAATTCAAGCAAGATTCAAAGTCTACATCCATTGGAGCAATCTCGTACATGTTTGCAACATCCTATTGCTAGGGTTTGGTTAGTTGCATCATCACATTTTGTTCATTCATCATTATACATTCATATTTTATTCTATTTCAAGTTTTGATTACCAATAAGGGGTTTGACCAAGGAAAACCCTATCCACTAACCCAACAAATGTTTTCCCTCTCCTTTGTGTGTGATTTTTAGTTCTAGGTTGTATATTTCCTAAGTCCATCAAGATTACATAAAAGTAGTCAAATCATTCAAAGTTGTCAAATTTTTCATCAACCCTTGAAGATCATTGGAGAAGACCTATAGGTTGCAAATCATGGTTTCGAATCTAGAAACTTGAAGAAGTAGACTGAGTAGAAAAAGAAGAGAAGGATCAAACTTTGAAGCTTCAAAAAATCCTAATTGGACTAATTCACCACTTCTGGTAAACGAGCCCTCGTTTTAGTCAAAATTTAGATTTTTGTAGATTTGGATACCCATTTGGCAGATTCATGTTCCTGCATAAAAACCCATTTTTTGGACTAATTCACCCAACTTGGTGAATGAGTCCCAATCAACATTAAAGGAAATTTTTCTAGTGTTTTATATTTTCTTCCAATCATTTCCAAATTTTTAGGTGCACACCTTCTATCTTGCATCTTTCTATTTTTCTTTATTCGCATTTCTAGGTCATTTAAATCAAGTTTGCATCATATTAGGGTTTCACTTTTCATCTTGCTTTTCATTGTATTTTCCAGGTCTAAATTTGGTGGTGAACCCCTTACAAGTTTTCATTTAGCCCCAAGAACAACCCTCTTGCAAGATCTCTTTCTCCTTTGCATTGAGATATCAAGGGTTTGTTCTTGAGTGAAAGTTAGTAAAAATTGTCCTTCTAGGTCCTAAACCCTAGAAGAGAAAAAAAAAATTCCACCTTTCAGTGTCATTCTTCTAGTTCTATGAGTATTTGGGGAATGATGATAGTTTCGAGCTTTATAAAAAAAAAATAGCAAGAACATAAAGTCCCCAAATTCATAGATCCCTTATGTGTTTAGTGTTTTCATTTTGGGGCAACCCCTCACTTTTCTTTACATGATGTAGCTTTATCTGGAAACATATGACCTAGCATAGGGATTTCCAAGTTAGCTCTCATGTCTTCTTTATTTTTTGAATTTATCACTTGCTAATTTAAAGTAATTTCTCACAGTATGGTATTTAACAATTTCTTTAAAGTGGGGGCATAAATTTTCATTATTCTTTCGCATTTTTCCTTTTCATGGTTCATGTTGTAGTCTTCTTACTTCATGTGATGTTTTTTTTATTTGTGTATGAAATTGGGTGTGATGTCCCTCGGGAGAATGATCTCTCTTAGCATATTATATTCCTCTTAGTGGATTGATGTGGCACACTACATCCCCTAATTTTTTAATATTTGATTCTTGGATTGGTCCTCCCTTGGAGAAATTAGGCACAACGATCCCTAAGTTGACACCTCATGTGAATCAAGCAAGAATCCTTTACATGTTTCTTACTGTTGCATTTTAATTTTAGTTATATGGCCACCTTTCATAACACACTTTGCATGCTTGTGGAGCCATCTTTTTTGTTCATGAGTTTTAAGCATACAAATCTTTGCTTGCCTCGTGAAGCTTGAAGATCATTTTTGCATGGTGCCTTATCAAAGTTATTGGGAGGTATAACTTTGGTATGGTTTGTTGGGAAGCCCAACCTAGGCATGAATTTACCATAGCCACTCATGTGTGTGTGTGAGCACATACTAGCTATGTATGCATGTGTCTCACCCAATAGATAGCCTAAAGCTTTTCTGCCTCAGAATGAGTGTGCATTTTTTGGATAAATAGCCTAGATTTGTTCCACATCGCGATGGACAAATGGTTGAAGCTTGATCCACCCCTATTTTTGCTTTATCCTTATTTTCTATTTTTTATTTGGTAGTGTATTCTTGTATCTACATATTTCTCTTTATATCATTATCATGTGTGTTCTTTTGTGCCTATGGTTGTTTTCCATAGGACCTTGGTCTTGGGGGCTTGCACAACCCTCTTGATCATGGTTGTCCTATCTTACTAGCATTGGTGCATTGGTCTACTTTAGTGTGAGTTGGAAGCAGTTATCCCTCTCACTAAAGTGGGGGCTAGATGTAATGAAAGAAAAAGTACTCCCTAACATGACCTTAATTTGGTGTTGTAGTATGTTTAACCTATTCACATCATATCTTGGGACCTTGTGAACTAAATGAGTTTATTGATGCCTTATTTGGAGTTTTATAAAGTGTTGTAACAAAGTTTCACTCTTTTATATGGTTTTATTAAATAATTGGGCTTCTTTATGCTTTTAATTTCCCTTATTTTACATCCACAAGGCCCGTTTAATGCATCTTTTTGAAAATGATCCTAACACAAATCAACATCCAATCATAATTCAGGTGTTTTTAGGTTGTGTGGCCTAGATTTGGTGGTCTGGGACTCATATGCCACCTTGGGCATATGGGTCCCACCTAGGGTTTTGAGTCCCAATCCTAGTTTTACACCTTTCTAAGAATTTTTGAATTTGGTCGCATAAATTATGACTAATGGGACTCATATTCCACTTTCGGCGTATGATTCCTCTATGGAAAAAAATTAAAACTAATTCAAATTATTGGCAAAATTTAATCCTCCTAGATCTGATGACGGCTTGTAGTGTTGTAATTTCATGAATTCTTGCATAATCAAGTATAAATACAAGTTTCTTTCACTCATTTTACACCTAGAAATTTGAATGAAAATTCTTATAGAAATTTTGAGTTCACAAGACGTGTTTACAATAGCATTCAAGTGTCTTCAAGAGAAAATTATAAAGAATTTTAGAGCATTATTCAAGCATCAAGCATCATGTCAAAGAATTCATGCACCAATTTTTTTATGAGCGAATAATTGTGATGTAGGGTTTTATGATTCAAGCTAGCATTTCACTCAATATCTCTCACATTCAAGGAAGAGTCAAGATCCACATTCATTGGATCCATCTCATTTATGTTTGTAACCTCTTATTGCTAGGGTTTGGTGAGTTGCAACATCATATTTTGTTCATTCACCATTCTCGATTCTTATTTCATTGCATTTCAAGGTTTGATTACCAAAATGGAGTTTGACCAAGGTAAACCCCTATCCACTAACAAAACAAAAAATTTCCCTCTCTTTAGTGTGTGATTTGCAGGTTTAGGTTGAAGACACATTGAGGAGAAAGTTTGGAGAAAGTTGTCAAAGTTGTCACCTTGCATTGGAGATACTTGGAGGACTTCTGTAGGTTAAAAATTAGGGTTTTGAATCCAAAAATCAATTGGGAGACACAAAGCAGACCTTGAAGACCAAATTCAAACCTTGAGTTTTTAGAAAACCTTAACTAGACTCATATGCTAGTTCTAGTGTATGAATCCTAGTTTAGGTCAAAATTTAGGGTTTTTATAGATTCAGATAACCATTTTCTAGATTCTGATTTCTACATAGAAACCCGGATCTAGTACTGATTCACTCACCCTAGCATATGGGCCTTAGTCAGCATTAAATTCATTATTTTCAGCATTTTAGAGCTTCATTCAATCATGTCCATATTTTCAGGTGCATACATTTCATCTTGAAAATTTCAATTTTGTTTTACATACTTTCCTAGGTCATTTAGTGAAAGGTTGCATCATATTAGGGTTGAGCATTACATCTTGCATAATATTTGTCTTTCCAAGTCCTAAATTGGTGTTGAACCCCTCATTAGTTTACAATCATCCCCTAGGACAACCCTATTGCAAAATCTCTTTCTCTTTTGCATTGAGATCTCTAGGTTATCCTTGAATGAAATAATTAGAAAGTGGGTTTGCTCTATGTCCTAAAGCATACAAAAGAACCTATCCCATTTTCAGTAATTTCAATAAATTCAATATGAAATTGCATAAATTTATAAATGATTTGGAATACATAATTTTAATGCTACATATAATATTAACAATGCTACTTAAAGAATTTTGTCAAGTCTAGACATATAAATAATTGGTCTATAAGGGATGGTAAAGGAAGTTAGGAACATAAACTTGTGCAAGTGGAAGAAGAATACGTGATGTTCATCATTAGAGATATAATAACTCGAAGGAATGGGCCATATGAACTTAGCCTTATTAATAAAATCAAGGCAAATATTAAGATAATACCCTTAATATTGAAGTAGGATAGGTAGAAAAATAAATGATTTTCATAAAACATAACCCCGCAAGTAAAGAATAAGGGAAAATACATGCATAAAATTTAAATATTTCACAATAACAAAGAGACATAGTGTAACATTCAGCTCACATAGATGAAGATATATTGAAATAAATTTCATCATGATTAAATCTTAAATGTTACAATGGGTTTACCTAGTATTCCTTAAGGAAATAATAATTTTTAGGGAGAGGGAGAATGTTTATAGCATACAAGAGGTTTTACAATCAAATTAATGTAATTTGAGTCAATTTTGGATACATATATCCATTATACACCATTTAAATATCCCTAAAACACCTCTAATATTCCTAAGTAAGCTAGATAAAAGAGTAAAATTTAATAAAGGAAAGGTAATTTTTTATGAAGAAGGTAATCATGTGCAATTATGAATGTATATGATGGAAGGAGCAAAAATCCTATGAGGTATAGATGTGTGAGAAGAAGAAAGAACATAAGTTAGAGTAAATCATGGGGAATGAATTATAAGACATGGATAACCAATTAAAGTATACTAATATATGATTTTATGCATATTGGTGTATATATGCATGTGTATAATTTCTTATAATTTATTTTATATTTATTACATATATAATTTCCCCTTTTATTACATAACATTTAGTTTTACTACACATAAAAAAGTGTAAAATCTTAGACTCTAGTATAGGTTGTTTTGTTAACAATTTGTTTGCATATCTCATATTTGTGAGAAAGGTAAATTATTTATTTAATTATTTGATGAATTGTAAAATCATTAATAGAGGAGAAATAAAATTGAGATAACTATAACTACATAAGTGGTATATCCACTATCTAAACTAAGAAATTTCTTGTATATTAAGAAATATAATATTAAATTCTACACTAACATTCCCCCACTTATTACATTGTTTTTGAAAATGTATCCTTGAAACAACTCAAATTTCACTTGGCCAAGGGACTTGGTGAGTATATAAGCTACATGATGATTTAGTAGATAGTACTGGATTTGAATGTGTTTGTTCAATAATTTTTCTTGAATGTGATGACATTCAACCTCAATATGGTTTTTTCTTTCATGAAAAAATAGATTCTTTACAAGCTTCAACATACCCTAATTGTCACAATAAAGAATATGTGGCTTTTATTGAGGAATATCCATGTAACACAAAATCAAACATAACTAAATCACTTCACACAACTCCTCATACAAAACAATATTTAGCCTTGATATCTATAAGAGAGTTTTTTTTTTTACTAATCCTTGAGGTAGGTATATATTTGAGATGACAAATAAATATTGTAGTTGAATTCCTATCATAAATATATCTAACATAGTTTGAGTTAGCATAACCCTACAAGAAGAACTAAGGTTTATTCTTATATTCCATACCATAATCAATTATACCTCAAATATATTGAGAAATATTTTTGATACAATCTAATGAAATTTATTTGGCTCTTGCATAAATCTTGAAAGATAGCTAATAGAAAATCTAAATAATTTTGGTTTGGTATAAGTTAGGTTAAAGAGACTCCCAATAAACTACTTGTAGAGATTTACATCTACTTGGGGTAGAACTTTAAATCAAGAGTTACACCATTTCACCATTGGAGTGGACACAAATTTACAATCGGATATCCCAAACTTTTCTAAGAGTTTTTTTGTATATTTCATCTATGACATAAAAAAGTGATGCTTCTTTTTCCATATATCCAATCGAAGATAGTAGTGAAGTAGCCCCAAGTATACCATGTTGAAGGAGTTCTTTTGAAAATTATTTGAAACATTTATGAGATTGTCTAAGTTTATTGTGATCAAAAGATCATCCACATATATAAAAAAATGACAATCTTTTTTCCTAACTTCTTAATATAAAAATTTATATCTAATGGGATATGAGTGAAACCATGTTGTAATAGATGATAATCTATTTTAAAGTACCATATCCTAGGGGATTTTTTAATTCCATAGAGTGACCTAATGCTAGATGACATACATTTTTGAGGATGATGTCCATCAATGAAACCTTCTAGTTGGGTCATGTGTACTTCCTATTTTAGATCACGATTTAGGAAAGAACTCTTAACATCCATTTTTTGAAGCTTCCATAATTTTTGTCTTGTCAATGAATATACAAATTTGATTGTTTTTATCCTTGCACATGGTACAAAGGTCTCTTCATAATTAATTCCCTTATCCTAATCACATCCCTTTGCATTAATTCATGCTTTATATTTTTTAAGAGATCCATTTTCCTTGTATCTTGTTTTAAAAATCTATTTACAGACAATGGGTTTCTTTTGTGTAGGTAGATCAAAAATTCCCATGCCTAACTCTATATCAAGGATTCATACTAAATATTCATGGAATTATTCCACTATGGTTCACTATGTGCCTCTCAAACTGCATTAGGTTTTGTGTTGTCAACAATTGAACTCATCATTGTGAGATTTACCTGATTTCTCATGTATCTTCTCGATCTGACTTCTTATGAAATATACGAAAGAGTGTTCAAGTAGGAGTCCCTAATGGTTTTTTAGACCCATTTTATACATTGATGCTATTATTGGTGTGAAGAATTATTTTGAAACTTTCCAATATCAACAAATAATTATCCTTGTGTCTCATATTCTTTGTGTGAGGATTCTTCATTCTCATCATCTAATCGTTAGAGAAATATATCAAAGTTGATCAATTTTGACTCTCCTTTTTGTTTCAATGATAAAAATGGTGACTCATTATATAAAAAATCTTAATAAATATAAATAATTTATTTCTATGGATCTATGAGATGATATGCTTTTGAGGTAGTACAGTGCCCAAAAAAGATACACAAAAGTATCTTGGGATCTATCTTCTTCTGATTTTTATTTGGGACATAAATATTTATAGTACAACCAAATAATATAAGATGAGATATTATACGATTATGACCACTCCATAAATATTTTTGTGTCTTTTCTTGCAATACCTTTATAAGTTCCTTGTTGATAAGATACACAATTTTTTGGATTGCTTGTACCCAAAATAAATCCTCTAACTTAGTTATAGAAAGAATGCAATGAGCCATCTCCATGACAATCCAATTGTGATGTTCTACAATTTCATTTTTTTATGGGCATATAGGGCTAGTTAAGTTTTTTTTTATGTCATGATGATATATGAATTCCAAGAAATTATTTGAAAAGAATTCCCCCCTTTGATCTAAGAGAAAGAGAAGAAGATGAAATATTTTCTACTATACAACTCATTGGTAGAAGCCTTGAAATTTAGAATAGGATTCACTCTTCTTCTTGAGAAAGAACACCCATCTCTTATGAGAGATTTCATCCACCAATAATTTAAATTATTGAAATTATTGAAAGAAAGCAAGCACAGGTCAACACACATTAATATGCACAACCTCAAGATTTTCCTTAACATGGAAGGTACTCAATTCGAACAAATCCTGATGTTGTTTCTCAATAAGAAACCCAAAACTATAGGTAAATAATGGGAAATATGATGAATTCCTTGTACCATATATTTAAAACTAAGTTCATATTGGGAGCCAGTAGAAATTTTCCCATATTCGTAATTCCAAAGAGCAGTCAATTTTTTGGTAGAGGTGAAATGTGGGGAAAGTGATCCCCAAAGTTCTATTATGCATAAAACATAGGAATATCAATAGACCTTGTCTTTCCCTAACAAAGTTTAATTTTTAAATAGATCAAAAGGTGTAAATATTGAAGTTCAACCTTAATGGTAATTCAATTAGACCTGGATCTTAGTCCTTAAGATATTAGGGAAGATCTAGAAATAAATTAAAATGATTTGAATCACTCAAACTAATTGAACAATAAGACCTAATACATAAAATGCAAATTCTTGAAAGTATAGAAATAGAAATGATAGTTTACACACATATATGAGAAGGGTCTAATAGTATGTGGAACCTATGAAAATGGGGGAATGATGATGTATTCACACCCACTTTCAAGGATGTTCCACTCAAGGATAACCCTAGAGATCTCAATGCAAAATAAAAAGACATATTGCAATAGGGTTGTCATAGGGATTGAATATAAAATAATGAGTGGTTCACCACCAATTTTAAACTTGGAAAATATAATGAGATGTAATATGAAATGAAAAACCCTAATTGAATGCAAAATAACTCTAAATGACCTAGAAAGATAAACAAAATGCAACATAAAAATTAAAAAATGAAAGTGTCCACCTAGGAAACTGAAGAAGGTAGAATGGAGGCTTGAATCACTATAAAACCTACTTTCAAGATTGACTGGGACTCATTCACCAAGCTAGGTGAATTAGTCTAGTTTTTGGGAAAATTTGTAGGAACACATTTCTACCAAAATGGTTGTGCAAATCTACAAAAATCTTTGTCAGGCCTATATAGTGGGACTCATTCGCCACTTGTGGTGAACCAGTAAACTTCTACTCTTTTGGAAGTTCTTAACGTAATTTTGTTCCTCTCAGTTTTCTCTGCTCTTCCCGATTAGCTTTTGGATCCGAAACTAGAAATTTCCACCTGTAGGTCTTCTCCAAGTCTCTCCAAGGATTGATGAAAACTTTACCAACTTTGGATCACTTAAAAATTTTTCTCCAACATTGATCCTTATGGAATATGCAACCTAAATCTGCAAATCATGCATAAAGGAGAGGGAAAATGTTGTGGGGTTATTAAATATGGGTTTGCCTTGGTCAAACCCCTTGTTGGTAATTAAACCTTGAAATGAAAGCAAAGATGAATGGATAATTATGAATGAAAAAATAATAATGTTGCAACTCACCAAACCCTAAAAATAAGATGTTGTAACTATGCTTTAAATTTCTACAATGGATGTGGTTCTTGACTCTTTCTTGAATGGAGTTGATATTGAATGAAATACTTTCTTAAATCATAAACCCTACATCAGAATTTTTATCACAATAAAAACATGATGAATGCAATTTTTGACATGATAATTGGCACTTGAATGCTGATCTAATATCCTTGATAATCTACCCTTGAAGACCCTTGAATGCTCTTGTGAATTCTCAAATTCTCTTGTGAACTCTCTTGAATGCTAGGTGAGAATATGAGTGAAAGAACCTTGTATTTATACCCATTTATGCAATAATTCCAAAAATTACAACACTACAAGCCGATATCATCTCTAGGAGAATAAAATCTTGTCAAAATTTTGAATTAAATTTGAATTTGGGCCACATAGGACTCATTCACCCAAGGTGGAGAATGAGTCCCATTATGCATAATGTATGTGACCAAAAATAAAAAGTGCGTAGAAATGTGTGAAAACCGATTCAAGGCCAAAAGATCCAAGTGGGACCCATTCTCCCCAGCTGGTGAATGAGTACTACATCCCTAAATCTAGTCCACACAAGTGATAAACACCTAAATTATGATTGGTTACTGATTGGTGTCAGGATTATCCTTCAAAAGATGCAATAAATGATGCTTGTGGATGTGAAGTGGGGCCAATTAAAGCATAAATAAGCCCAAGTATTAATGACAAGACTAGAAAAGTGTGAAAGTGTGTTACAAAACTTTACAAAACTCCAAATAACACAAGACTAATGTTGATTTTGATTAAAAATAGGTTTATTATGTTTAATTGTTTGATAAAACCCTAGACAAGTGTGAAAGTGTGTTACAACAGTTCACAACACATTAGAAAGGTGTACTTAAAATCCATTCATTCACAAGGGCCCAAGACTTAATGTGAATGTTGTTGAATACCCAAGATACTGAGAGGGGGGTGAATTAGTATCTTCTTAAAATTATTTAACAAACACCATCCAATTATGCCAATGCATATAATAGTAAGAATGAGCAAGAGATTTAACAGAACGTAAAATCACACAACACACGAACTCCAGTATTTTTTTACATGGAAAACCCAAAGTGGGAAAAAACACGATGAGGATTAACTCACAATATAGTATAACCAGTTATAAGATATTACAAAGGGTGGCTCACTACCATGACTCGCCGTCTAAAAATGGGAGGCCCATTACCTACAAAAGATACAATAACAAGATGTATTACAACCAGAGTATGAACTGATGAAGTTACACCTAACAAGTGGTGATGCAGTTCCTTTGATGCTCAGACAACTCGGACACCAATAGACATGCACACCAATAGACATATATTCACATTGATTCAAATTCAAATTCATTCCACATCTTCCAATCTCAAAGCCATTCAATATATATATATCTAACTCATCCACAAGCATCAATTAGGTCGGCCTAATTAGATGCAACCCTTATTCACCAAAAAGATAATTGTCGATTTCAAACATGTACAAAATCTTTCCACAAATAATTCCAGCATGTAGCATGCTACAAAATATCAACATGGACCAAAGGTAGGTCACACATACATTCACAATACAAAAAATAATCCATTACAACATCAACTATACATTCGGTTGGCAAGAGATAGACCTAATAGAAAAATGTAACAATAGAGTAATTCCAACTCATCATACGAGCACCTGAACACATGAGATTCTAAACTTAGATGCTTTCAACATCCAAAAATCATTTATCAAAATTACAAGCAATTATATTCAATGATGGAGGGTCGTGGACCAAAACACTAGAGGACAATACCTACATATTGGTTCATAATACCATATCAACCTTAAACTTAAACTTGTAGTTGCAACTCATATAACATGATGAAATCAATGACAACACAAAATTTTCATAATGATATGTTCTTTTTCATTGATGGCAATATGTGCCAAAATAATTTACAAACCTCCTATGCACAATATTCTCTACCTTTTTTCTCCTTTTCTCTCCCCCTTTGACATCAAGGAAAAACGACGGTCCAAAAAAAATGAATATACATGTATATACAAGGACAATCTAGAACATTGTATAATCAAAAGAGTCAAAATTCTTAACCCCCCCTTAGGATTTTCAAAAATGTGTAAAAGGTATTACCTGGAGGAAGGTGAGATTTGAATCTCTTTGAGAATACCATACCATGTAGTCTTGCCATTCTCTCAACTTTGCTAAGAAGATATCAACATCCTATTGAGAGATTCCAACTCTATCAGAATTTGGTTTGTACCATCTAGAGTACCAAGAGCTAGATTGATCTCTAATTTTTCTGGATTCGCCAAGGCATTGGCAACCAGAGTGTACTCCATTCTCACACTTTCACCTAGAATTTTTTTTTTTCTAATGATATCTTCCTTCTGCTTTTGTAGCATGAATACTTTATCTCTATGAGTAGAGATGGAATAATAGGTTGTCTTTTCTCTACCTTTCGATGCACTGTATTTACTAGAGAGAAAATTCAACTAGTACTCAATGGATTCCATGAGATCCTTGATATTGTGAGTGGCATCCAACCACTTGACGTAGTAAGAATATATAGTATTTGCTTCAGACTCACAAGCCTGCACAACTTCCATATTATTTTCAACATTGGTTTGTTCCAGAGCACACTTATCATGAAGTTCCAAGAGCCTTTTCTCTACCAATTTCTCCTCAACCTCTTTCCTTGTCTTCTCACCAAGTCTAGAGGCATGCTCCTTAAAGGAGTCTAATAGAATTTTTAGATTCTCTTCCAGAGTGAGATAAGTATCCATTGTTGTACTAGGGGTGGCCTCCTACAAATATTTGATGGCATCATCAATAAGCTCTTTCCCTTTCCAATTTGTTTCCAGAATTTATCTTCTTTCAGATGCATGCAATGCATCCCCTAACACCAATTTATGAATAGGAAAAATCTTATCTAGACCCATACTATCTTGAATCATGGGGAGTTGTAGAATTTATAAAGGAATCACCAGCTGGAACTTGATCTACTTGGATAGAAAGCCTTTAAAAACATCATCATTGGAGGATTCTCTAGGGGAATTTTGAGATTCTACAACCTACATTTGATCTTCTTCATTCTTCTAAGTAGATTCCCCATTTCTTTCTCTGTCCTCTACATTTCCTTCTTCCTTTTATTATACCTTTTCATCTTCCTCTATTTTCTCTTCTTCTCCTTTTCCATCTTCTTCTTTTTCATCTTTATCTCTTTCTCCTTTGTCCCTTTCACCTTCATTTTTATCCTTTTCTTCTTCAGTATGTTTTGTCGGGACAACATCATGCTTCTTTGATTCATATTCTTTCTCATTTTATTTCGCTATCTCTAGGTGATAATCTATAACACCTGTATCTAGAGGGATATTTGCATCATTTGTTTCCAGAGGAATGTCTGTGTCACCCAGGTATGAGAAGCAATGTCTTCCTTAACCTTTGTGGAAACTTCTTATCCTAAATTAGGTGCAAAAATAGATGGGAGTTCACCAAGCATGCCATATTTATCATCCATATCCTTGATGGCCTCTACAGTTTCTTTTCTTATTTTCTTTATCTAATTTTTTTCCTTTTTCATCAAGGTATTTACTCTTTTCTTCATTCGAAACATCTTCAAGAAAATCTTCTTTAGGGTTTCCAAATCATTTGGGGTCAAAGAGGACCCAATATTCTCAAATGCATCATTTATTATTTTCTCTTCTAACTCAACAACCCTTGATCTCTTTTTCATCACTGCTTCCCATAATTTTTCAGGCCCATTGTTCTTAACATAACCCCAGCTAACTTCCAAAGTGATAACATACTGAATAATGGCCAATTTTTATTTATTTTTGTCCTCTCTGCCTACTTGATAATAAATTTATTCTATAGGCTACAACATATCTTGAAAATGTATCAATATATTTACCAAAGCTTCTAATATAAGATGGGAACCAAGTCTTACCAGAGAGGATTTTTGTTCTTCATGGTCTAGAGATACCTCTTTTGAAATCTTAGCCTTCTTTGAATCCATATCAAGAACACCAAGGTCTTATTCTTCATCTTCTTCAGAGGATGATACATAATGAAATATTTTAGAACCAACACTTTCTTCTTGTGAAGCACCTTCACCAGAGCACATGCTTCCTCTCTTCTTTCTTACCAATTTTGTTGCAAGGTCTTCCTCCTCTTCCTCCTCTTCCTCTTGTTCTTCAGTGATGCTAAGGTTCTTTTATGTTGTAGCATTTTCCTTCTTTCCTCGCTTGACAAATACAACAAGAGGAATTTATTTCCTTTTACCAGATCTTGTAGCAGCTCTAGAAGGAGTTAGGCCTTTGCCTTTACTAGAAGTATTGGGTTCAACTTTAATTGTTGCAAGGCCAAAAGTTATTTTTGAAGGAGCAGTTGTATTGGATCTCCTTAGACCTGATGATTTTCCAATATTATACTCTCCCAAGGCTCTTCATTGTGCAATCTACTCATCAGTGAAGCTAGAATTCCTAAGCATTTCATCTACCTTCTTTCTTTTCATAGGCTTCTTATGCTCCAAGTGAAATTCCATAGATTTTTCTACATAAGTGCCAATTCTAGGTTCACATGTATCTTTCATAATTTTCAACAAAACTTGTACATAGCCTCAAATTCATCCTCTCTAATTTGATACCCAAAAGGTTGAATCCATATTGTCTAGGGTTCAATAGCTTCAATCATCCACTCATAAGAGGAGACATGGAATATAATGTCATCTCTGTATTTCTCAAAAAAAATTCTAGGGATCCTTTCCTGTTCATTCATATTTCTTTTGAATACAATAAAGAATGCTATTAGGGCATTATCCAAATTCTTCAAATCACCCAAACTATGCATATAATTAAAATTTTGATGTGAAACTGATCTAGATGTGTCCCAAATCACAACATCATATCTTTTGAGAAGTCTTCTAAGAAAGTAGAACAAAAAGCAAACAATCAAAGAGCCAAATTTAAATGCATATTTCTTCTCCCTTGACATCCTCAGATTCTTAAACAACTACTGCCCAAGAAGTTCACACAAATCATAATCAAAACCATTAGTTGTCATTTCATAAATGTTGTAAATTGTCATAGTAGACACTGAATTTTCTCTATTTACAAAGTATATCTTGTTTCATATCATTATAGTTAGATACTTCACAACAAGATTAGTAATAGGATTCATTGCAAGATCCCTTATATCAAATGTAGCTTCGGTGAGTTCCATCACCACTTCATTTTTCATAGACTTCAACATTGGTATTGGTCTGGTGTCACAGAGTCTAGTAACTACCTTAATCACCTCCTTATAATAAGATGAGGTCTATTAGTCCACAATAAATTGTCATGCATTCTATTGAGAGCTGGTTTAACATATTTATCATAAAAAATGGAGCTAAAGTTAAGGAAGTAATTCCATCGATCCAACTTATTCACAACAATATTTGAATAATCAATTTTTATCAATAAATCATCCCTGGTGGGCTCATTGTGCCACATATCTATCAAATTGTTCTGATTGAATTCCTCATTTTTAACTCAACTGTACATCCTAGTGTCTTTAGTGGGCATGACACCATGAGGAATTGATGAGAAGGTGCCCAAAGAGTCATCTTCAAACACCTTCATAGAATATTTCTTAAAGGAAGGTCTAGGTGTTTCTGATGCTTTTACAACTATAGGGGTTGCCATTTTTCCACACATTGAGCTTTAATGCTTTCAAAAAGAAGATTTACACAAACCCACAATAGCATGGAAGAGTAAAATACCCTTTTCCTTCTTGAGAACCAAAACTAGGGTTTTCTCGACTCGCACTTCAAATCGCCTCAAGATTGCTCCAATTCGCTCTTTTCTTTCTTCAATCGCACAAGTGATCAATAAAACTTTACATTTTTTCTTTATAGATCAACGTGATGCCCTAATTCACATTAATGAGATGGAATTTGAAAAGATGATAAAATCCATTTTGTTGCACTAAAAAACCTAATTTCCTCCACAAAAGATCACGCCTACATATTTTCTTCCAGTTCCTTTTGCATAACCTTTGTTTATGCATTCCTTACAACATATCTTTGTGGCAAAGATTGACACACCAAATATTGAGGGGGTTCAAATAATTTTATGTTAAAGCTCTCCCTAAGACCATGCTGGTTCTAATTCCCAGAGGAATTATTTATACTAGATGAGGGAACACACACATTTGATGTTTCTAGATCTTTTTCCTTTTTCCATATCTTGTTCATTTCTTTCTTAACTTCATTCTTGTTAGTTTTCTTCACTGGTTCATTCTTCTTTATTGGACTAGGGACTAGGTTGATTCCCCCTTTTACTTTTGCAAACTCAAGAAATGTGTTTGGGTTTATTGCAGTTGTAGAAAATAATATTTTTTTGATTTGTTTGACCTCCATTAACCCTTGATCTACATTGATTTTCTTTATGTCCAAACTTATTACATGTATATCAGTATCCAACAAAATATTGATTCAGTCTACCTCCATTAAACCAATTCATGATCTAAGTTTTGCATTCGCTAGATCTATGTCTAGCTTTTTTGCATGCAAAACATTGTTCGGAGAAGGATCCAACATACTAGTTTATTATACTTCTACAATATGTTGCAATGTAACCAAATTTATTGCATGAAAAAAAAACCATTGAAGGATGGATACCTTTGAGAATTTGGTTGTCTGATAGGCAATATTCTAGCAATTTTTTTTGGATTTCTTGTCTAATTCCCTTTATCTTGAGTCTTTTGATTATCCACTATGTTTGAGATCTTCGTAGTCTTTGAAATTTCACCTACTTCCAATCCCAAACCACCTGTCTTTAGTTGGTTTTTGTCTTGTAATTAATTCATCAATCTTGGTGGAGCTTGTTTTGAATCTATCTTCACAAACTTTTGCTTTCTCCATATCTACTCTTAGGTATACCACTTCTTGTTCAAGCCTTGAGCATTCATCAGACTTGCTTTGCACCACTGTATTTAGAAAATATTCAATTCTCTTCTTTTCCTCCACTTGCAACTTCAATCCAATGATCTCTTCATTTTATTTTTTTAATTGTTCACTCACTTCTCTATGTCTTTCTTTGAATTTCTTCAATTTATCTTTCAATTTCCAGATGCATTCATTTTCCTCATCAAGATTTTCTTTCAAATCTCTATTCTCATTTTCAGCTCTATCAAGATCATCAAGAGTTGTTTGGAGTTCTTTATCATCCATTTGTCCCATATTCAAGATCTTACTCAAGTTGTTAGGCTTCTTCAGAGGAACTTGGCTCTGATACCAATAATTGAATACTCAAGATACTGAGAGGGGGGTGAATTGGTATCTTCTTAAAATTATTGAACAAACACCATATAATTACTCCAATGCATATAATAGTAATAATGAGCAAGAGCATTAATAAAACATAAAAGAACATAACACATGAACACCATGATTTTTACGTGGACAACCCAAAGTGGGAAAAACCACAATGAGGATTAGCTCACAATATAGTATAATCAATTATAAGATATTACAAAGGGTGGCTCACTCCTAGGACTCATTGTCCAAACATGGGAGGCTCATTTCATACAAAAGATACAATAACAATATGGCTTACAACTAGAGAATGAACTGATGAAGTTACACCTAACAAGTACTAATTCAATTCCTTTGATGCTCAATCAACACACACACTAGAAAACATATATTCACCTTGATTCACATTCGTGTTAATTTCACATCTTCCAATCTCAAAACCATTCAATATATATATCTTACTCATTCACAAGCATCAATTAGGTCTTCCTAATTAGATGCAACCCTTATTCCCCAAAAAGATAACTAGCGGCTTCAAACATGTACAAAATATTTCTAAAAATAATTTGAAGTGTGTAACACACTACAAAATCTCGACATGGACCCAAGATAGGTCACACATACATCCACAATACAAAAATTAATCCATTACAAAATCAAATACACATTAGGTCAGCCAAAGATAGACCTAATAAAAAAATATAACAATAGAGTAATAACAAGTTATCGTACAAGCACCTAAACACAAGATTTTGAACTTACAAGCTTCCAACATCCAAAAATCAGTTCCCAAAATTGCAAGCAATGATATTCAACGATGGAGTGTCCTAGAACAAAACATCGAAGGATAATACCTACATATTGGTTTAGAATACTAGATCAACCTTGAACTTAAACTTGCAGTTGCAACTCATATAAGATGGTGACATCAATGTGTACTAACGTACTTATTTCCACTAGGGCATCTGAAAAAATCAGAATTTTTTTTAATTTTGATATCAGTGACATCATTCTTTGAACCAATGCAACGAGTGCATTGCTTCAAAGAGGGGAAAAATATAGATATACAAAATCAACATTATTGATTAATATCATTGATTAATCATATTTCATCTATCATTGATTAATCATATTTCATCCATCAATTAAACAAATCAGGTTTAATTAAATAAATCACTTTTTATCTCCTAAGGTCTCTTGGTTTAATTAAATCACATGTATTTGATTAAATTATTAACATTCATTTTCCTCTCATTTGATTTAAAACAAATAAAAAAATGAAAATTAAATGTCACACCACCTAATCACTAGCTTAATTAGTCAAATGTCTGATTAATGCTAAGACTAACCCATGTCCCATCCACTTGCACAATAAATCATTTAATTTGATTTATTAAAACCCCTATTTTCCTCACAAGGCATATTCCATTCCCAAGGAATATGCCCTCATTAACTCCCCTTGTTTTATTTTTTTGTTCAAACAAAATTCCCCCCAAATTCCTCAACCATATGCATTCATTGCCATTTTCAAATTTCAAATGGGAACATTGGCCAAAACTTGCACAACCCTCATCCTCTCACAGCTTGACAAATGACATCTTGTCATTGGCTTATGAATGATCCCACAATCATTCAAAATCACTCAATCTTACAACCTTGAATCTATAAAAGCAAGGCATTTCAACACCACAACGACAACAAAATTTGAGAACAACACACTCTCATGCAAAGTTATTCTCTTGATTTGAGAACTAATTTTGTCCGTTATCACATGCATTTGCATTATCACTATCATCTTGGAAATATTTCTTATCAGGGATTGGGAAAGGGCTCTCTTCCCACATCAAGGGGCACCAATCCCCCTATGGGATGGTGATTGGTTAACTTAGATTAGATTTACATATTTTAGGTTGCACATGTATTTCTTCATGTTTTTCTATTCTATGTTTGATCAACAATTTCATAGGGAGAGGTTTATTTCAATATGCTGACAATAGCTAATCCATCTATTGTTAGGAATTGCAGATTTTTCCTCTCTCATTATGGCGATAGAAGGAGGGATTTGTTGTGCATTGGCTCTATAATCCAGTTTTGTATCACTTTTGTTGTCTATATTTATGATTTAGAGCACCTTGAAAATTGAGTTGAAGTGCATTAATCAAGAAAACTATTTTCTGGTTTTAGACTAATCAATACTGAAAATTTTTTAACAATAGTATTGTTGATTGAATGCACTTGTGTTCCTAGTGAATTATCAAAATACATGGATAATATCTGATTGTATGATGTCTTGATCCTCCGTGATCAATAGAATAGAAGGCTTTGTGATCATTAGAAAGACAACACACTATCTTTTATTTGTATTCTTTGGTTTAAGATTTTGCTAATATCTTGATTCACTGCTAACATCTTACTGTGAAAGATACTGAGAAATCTGTGCTCATCCAAACCTTCATCGCTGAAAGTGGTGAATCTCTAGAACAAAGGCGTGGCATTCACCAAAGTTGTAGATTTGGATAAAAATCATGCAGGAGCCAGAAAAAGACAGGAGAAAGGCCATGAGTTTCTTCTAATCACCAAAGCAATGGAGAATTCAACACTTGATCCTAAATATTGAAGGTCCAATGAAATGGATAGAGGTGCCCATGTGACCCATCATAAACTCAGGCTCTTCCCCACTCCAGATGCCATAACATTTTAGGAGTGTATGACAGGTTGAAATTAATGAAAGTTATGTTGAATTATTGTTCTATTTTGTTAGAAATTTATTACATTATTCGGTGCCACCAATATGGTAAAGTAGAATAATTTATTTTTTAAATTGCTGCAAACAATAATTTTATTTTTTTACAAGATAGAAAAGTACGTGCACCCTATCCATGGATTCTTAAAGAAAAATAAAATAAATGACACTATCTCTTGTATGTGTGTAGACTTGGGACACACATTACCAGGTGTAGCCAGTCAGAAGGTAAAGCGGCATCAAGAGATTTTGCTCCTTATTCCTCTCACTTCACAAGAAAAGAAAGAAAAGAAAAAAAAACTCAGCATAAGGGCCACTTAAGAGAGGTCGATACAAGGTTGTTGATATGCAGTAGGTGCCACTTAAGAGGGGTCGATGGTGTGAGTTTAGGTACCACAAAAAATTTCATTGAATGCACACCCACGAAGAGGTCATTGGCAAAGTGGTGAGTCATATTTTGTGTTTGTGTTTGTTGATCTGCTATGCAGCTTGCAAATATTGATTGGTGCAATGTCCAACAATGGCTCGAAAGGGATTCTCACCAAGCTATATTTTCCTTCTACTTTTCAATCCATATTACTCACTATGATCTCCTTCAATGCCCGCAGATTCTCAATGAGAAACTTCATAACAAATGTCATGACTGTCAACATCTCTTTAAGGAATTTCATGTGCCTTGTCTATGTTGTTGCACTTTGCACACAGGCTTACCAGCGCACTTTGCTACTACAACATCTGACAAATATTCCTTTGTAGATACTAAGTCGCTATAAAGCCTGTGTTTGATTTTTTCAAAGCATTTTTTCTTCTATTAGGAGTTCAATAAAAGCTTTGCAGCCTCATTAAAGACATCACTATCTTTTAGCCATTCTATCAATCAGTTCACGTGCCTAGTCTATGCCTCCCACGACAGTCATTAAAGACACCACTGTCTTTTAGCCATTCTGACAAACAACTCAGTGACTAGTCTATGATGCCCTCAATCGTGTCCATTCCGCATCTTCTACATGTTTTTTTATTTCAAAAATGTGTTTGGTGGCATATAAGTATTACCGTGATTTTGTGTATCTTCCTAAAAAGTCTTCATTGTTTAAAATCAGTACTGCATTCCATTTGGCACACCGAGTAGAGATAAACATACGCAGATTTAAATCACTAAAATCAGGGTGTACGTTGTAATTTACGAGTCTTGTCTAGTCGCGAATATTAGTCAGCGCTCACAGTGACTCGAAATATTTGCTAATAATCATGACTCCAAATCTGTATTTAATTTTTCTTCTATTGTTTTGTTGCAGACAATGGTCGGTGGATATGCTATTGATTTGTTTTCCTTTGCATATACAATTAGATTCGATCCTGGAGTATATCTACTCTACCAATCTGCAAGGCATGACTAAATAGTTTGAAAGTGGAACTTGGAGATTTGAGAGCTACTAGTATAGGTTTGGAAGATAAGTCAACTCAGACACGTTATACTGAAGTCTCTGGCTGCAACTCGATAAGACCATTATTATTTCGAGAGATGATAGGTGTAATAGTAGAAGCTTAAAATTCAAATTTTGGACATGTAAACATATCATACACAATGGATGTAATTTTTGTATGAAATAATCTTGGAATCCACAATTGCAGAGGGAAATCAGGAATGGCCTATCAATATCGAAGCTTTAAATTTGATACGCTTCCTCATAAATTATGCATTAACTAGGACAAATTTAGACTGGATTCTGAGGGCAATGACTAGATAACAAATTTGTATGGCTGCTAAAACTGACTACTAAAGAATACAAGGGTATTCACTAATCTTGGTGAGCGACATGATAGGCACAAGGACTTTATATCGGTCAAAGATATATTTCAGATTGCACGTCTTTTAATGCATGTTGAGAGAGTTTTCTTTAACTATTTTTTTGTTCATTAAGCCTACTAACGTCCTTAATGTAGGTAGTTTAAAAAAACATATTGCAAATTAAGGCTTTCTTTGAGAAGAATGTTTATGAAGATCAACCTCATGTATCATGGTTACAAATATTTCATCAATACACCTATTTATCATGTCATATGCAAAGATTCACATGTCTTTATGTGTGTCAAGATACAATTATAATAGCATGAAGGTATTCATTACACTTAACATATGATTTCAAAAAAAAATTCTTCTAGTTTTGTAGGCGTGGCGGTTAAGGGGCAAACAATAGGGGATCATTTTTTTTTCTTTCTTCATAGTGTCTTTCTTTTTTTTTATCATTTATCGGCTTATGTTAACACATTTATGTATAAGAGATTTTGTGGATTATCTTACTCATTATAATTTTTTAATTTTTATAGGTTGACATCGGACGGTGACATTGGGATCAAACGAAAATGAAGGCGAATGAAGTGGACTTGGAGATTTTTTGAAACCAAGACTTGGGAAAAATCATTTCTTAATTCTTGTTGAGCTAGATCTTCCATTTTCTATCCTTGTTTTTAGTTTAAATCCAACTCACCTTTATTTTTGGGTTTAAAATTAACCATTTGTCTTGATCTTTTCAAATTTGGTTAAAATTGAACCTAGAAACTCACTAGATTTTGATTTAGACATAAATTTGAACAAGAAATCTTCCACACTTGGTTTTGGTGCTATAAAATGAATTCATTATTGCTTGAGGATTAAACTGAACATGTGTTTTTCATATTTTGTAATATTTTTTACAAACTAATACCTTCGAAATACGTATGCGCTTCTCTCGCACTTCATGAAAACCTTGAGAATCAAAAGCATTTCGGTGATATTAGGTTGTCTAAAAGATTGCCTTCACATTTCATTTGGGTTCTAAAATTGAACAAACTTGTCTAGTGTGATAAAAAGGCATTCCGAGTGTTCTCTCTTTGTTGATGCAAACAAAGATGATTGAACTACAAATTCACTTACTCGCTTTTGTTTATCTTAGAGGGACTACCTTGTGGGAAAAAGTACTCACCCAAGGGAACAACCCAACCGGTAACACACTAATGCCAAGTGTATTTCCAGTCGGGATATAAAAGTGGGTATTGGAACAAAAGCCAGTATCACATAGTTGGCTCTGACAAGAAGGGCAGCAATGGTCTCTCGCCACATGGGTCAGCCTCCACAAATGGAAATTCCAAATTAAAACCCTTGTTTAGAAGGCCAAATCCTTATCTATTTTGTTGGTGCAAAAGGTCATGTCCTTTGAAGCCGCCCCACATTTTATATATGGTTTTGTTGTAGAGATGAAAAGTATGCCATGGGAGATTCATGGGTACTGATGCTTGGCTGACCAAAGAAGTGTGTGCACTATAAGGGGGATCCTATGTGGTCAAGAATCTAGTCATCCACACAAAATATGCGTAGCTGGATTTGTCTAAGTGGGAACCCAAAAAAATATTGTCTCTTCATCCTAGGGTTCTACATGTTCTTGGAAATGAAAAATAAATTGTTTGGTTCTCAAAACAATTGAAAAACAAACATTCACAAAGAGCTTCAAATTTCAAACCCCTGGGAGGAAATAAATATCCTTGAAAAATTCAAGTAATCTTGCTTTCCTTAGGGATCACATCCTTAGAGGTTTCTAAGTGCTTGGATTTTATCATCATTTTTTTTCACTAAGGTCAACCTAGGAAACTTTTGCCCTAATTTCCTTGATTTCCACATAATGGACCTTGTGGGATGAAAAAGAAAGTAGGACATTAGACATGCAGTTTGAAACATAATCAAGCAAGTGATTTTGGTAAAATGAATTGACTAAGGCAAGGTAAAAGACAAATTGGACCTCATATGTGTTGCCTCAAATGATTTCTCGAAAGGTCAAAATCCCAAAACCAGAGTTCAAAAGGATTAGTCTCAAAGCCCACGAACAATGTCTTGAAATGCTCCTTGAAGTTAGAGAATGACTAGTGTACAACTTCTATAAGAAGGATTCAAGAAACAACCCAAATTTGTATGCATTCTACTATCAATAGAATCCTGAGCTTTTTGAAAGATTTTCTTTCCTGCATAGGAAGTGTAGCATGTTCTTCAATACCGAGGTTTTGTAAAAAAGAGTTGTGTCTAGGTCAAGGTCTAGGATCAAAGTCTTCACTCTCCTCCATCTCTCCATTAATAAAATCTCATCCCATCAATGAAATCTTAGGAACTTTAGAAAAATCATTCATGCTAAACTTAAAGGCTAAATTAGCATCATTCTATCTTGGCTTAACACACCTAGTCAAATAGACAAATCTCTTGAACCTATATAATTTTAGGATAACACAACTTCCTGAGGTGTACTAGTTTATGATCACCTTGGTTAGCTTGACACACTTAGCCAATCCATTCTCATGTGCGATTTTTCCCTAGGATAACACAACTTCCTAGGGTTTACAAGTTTCACCACAATCTTGTTTGACTTAATACAAAAAGTCAAACGATCACAATCAATCCAAGCCCTAAAAATTTCTTCAAAGGTTTCACTCATTCACCTCATTTGTTTATCTCATCATTACCACCCATTTTTGGTCCTTGGATTTCCCTAGTTCTCCTCTTTTGGGCCTAAAAATCAAGATCAAATGATCCCTATTTTTATGGTCCAAACAAGATCACAACACAAGAGGAACATGGAAAACACCAATGGAATATCAATTTCCAGTGACTTGGGTTAAGTAACCATCGAAGTAAACCTTGCGAGATAAAGAAATACCCCAAGTAGTTCTTCTCTACCATCAGAAAATCGTCAAGAGGAAAGCTATGAAGAGGACATCACAAATGAGGACTTGGGGATGACACAATCATAAATGATCGAAATGGTTCAAATCCGAAGAATCATAAAATTGTCAACGCCATGTTTAAATACTTATGCACGTTAACAGAAGGAGGGATCCCGATTCCTTTTGACCTTGACATAGGCACTAGTATGGACATGCCTCTTATAAACACATCCCCAATGTCAACTCCGAACATCACTCAAGAAATGCCTCGAACCATATCGACAATCACACCAACCTCACAAATTGTGAACAAGGGAAGTGCAATATTTAATGAGTTACAACAACATCGCCTTGTAAACAACAAAGAGGTAAGTGTTAGCACCACACCAAAAAACTCTATTCCAGTGAATCCATCACACCCATATGCCCCACTCACCTTCCATAATCATGCAAAATCATCCTCATTTCGTGCAACATCAGCCTATCCATTAGACATACAAACTTCTCTATCGCAAGGAGAAGGTGGTTTATTTCGAACAACTGGAGTCACTGACCCATTCTCCTTCCAAGGGAGCATAACATCACTCCCTCCATTACCATTTGCATCTGTATCACCTCTAGGTTTGGGTCTTCCCCCCTACCCTCACCAGTTTCTCAAATCAGGGCAATCTGAGCACCACATCGAACCCTCTCCTTTTGCTGACAACATCACCACAACAAGTGGCAACCACTCAAGCCAGCATCGTCAACACATCAACCAGTCCCCGAACCCCTCAAAGAATATCTTCTCAAAGACCGAGCATTGCAACCACCACCACAACTATTTCGCCTATCACCATGGATGGCATCATTCCTAATCCACCACCAATCCCTCCAAAATCTAACATGGAAAATTCATTCATCACCATGATCTAAGCCATCCAAAAAGCTAATCATCAAATGGTACTGAACAAGCCACACAAGTCTAGCAAGTTGCACAAGCCGTGCAAGCAACCCAACAAGCACAGGCTCAAGCTTAAGACCAACATGAGGCTCAACAGGCGTAAGAAAAATACCGAGAACAACTGAAATACCAACAAGCCCTGCAAGATTTTCAAGCACAACAACATGCTAGATAACAAACTTCATTGGCTCAACAGCAAGCTTTTTTGGTGCAACAAAAACTTGACCAATAGAAATCCCCGTTGGCACAGTAGCAACTCGAACAATAACAAGCCTCGTTGGTGCAGTAGCAGTTCGACCAATAACAAGCCTCATTGGCGTAGTTGCAACTCGACCAATAACAAGCCTCGTTGGCGGAGTAGCAGCTCGACCAAGAATAAGCCTCATTGGCACAATAGAAGATCGACCAATAACTATAGACATGGAAAATGTACAAGTTTGTTTTGGCACACCTGATCTCGATTACTAACAACATTTCCTCTTAGATCAAATTCTCAGCATTTCATCACTTTCTATCCTTTAATTCAATAAATCACTGTTTATGGGATTAAGTCTATCACTTCCTTTGATTAAATTAATCAGTTTAATTTAATTAACCCTACATTGTTGTTTAATTAAATAAATCATTTTATTTGATTAAAATCTCTAAAGTCTTTCTATTAAATTAAATAAATTAAACCTTATTTGATTTAATCTAGCACATTCCCTTCTTTATTGAATAAATCAAATCATTTATTTAATAAAACATTTCCTCTCAATTCCTAACTTAAATCAATTCATAAATTTAAGTCTAAATTGTCATATCACCTAATTCTTCATTAAATTAATCAAAACATTGATTAAGTTAACCCTTCTCACTAAAATCCTCTAGAGAATGCAACTTGCACAATAAATCAATTACTTTGATTTATTAATTCTCCTATTTTTCCTCACAAAGCATCAAAAAGGGAATATTCCTCTTTTGAATTCAAAAAGTCCAAGTGGACTTGGTCCTTCCAACAAGGCATTAAAAGCCTCTTACATGTCCTTGACCTTGAGCCAAGTGACATTAAATTCATTTCTTTTCCCTCTTCAACATGTCATTTCTCAAGTTTGAAATGCCACCTAATTGCATTTATTGGCACATTGGCCAAAACTTGCACATTCCTCATCCAATCACATTTGGACAAGTGGCACAATGCCATTGAACTATCTTTTATCCCACATTGCTTGTTTTCACTCATTCTTCCAAGATTGAAATCTATAAATTGGAGACTCTTCTCCTCAATCTTCATCCACAACTCATATGCAAAGTTACTCTCTTCAAGTGAGAACTGATTTTGCAATCTTCATTCACCATTCCTATCAATTTCATATTTGCACCAAAGTTATGCTCAAATCTCTTTGGAGATTTGACCATTTCTCCAATCAATCAACATTTGCAACTTAGGAATTGGGAAAGGGCCAATTGCAACATACCATTGGCACCAATTCCCCCATAGGATCATAATGCTATTTGCTTAATTAGGATTTAAATGTTAAAATTTCATTGTGTTCTTCATTTCCTAGTTTAAGTTTTAGATAGATGGATTTTATGGGGAATCCCTCTTTGTTACATGCATATTTGAACTAACATTAACAACGTTTGACTTCCTTTGTGTATATGCAGGTTTAGGGGTTCACATTTTGGCACTATAAGGAGGGCTTGAGGCTTTTTGACACGTTTTTCCTCAAATTTCTGTGGTTTTCTTCACATTTTTCTTCATACACAGGAAACTGCACCATGTACCAGACACGCGACATCATATTGCACCGCGGCCTCATACGCGGTGCTATATTGAACCACACCTTCCAAAGCCCGCGGCACCATATAGCACCGCAATCGCTTCCCACGCATCAAATTTGAAATTTTGCCAAACATCGCTGCTGCCAAACTCCACCGCGTGTAAAACTCTGCCGCACCCGCGGTCTCTGTTTCTGCAGAGCACCGCATACAGTCGACCGTGTGGCGCTATCTAGCACTGCCTGTGTTTTTTAAATAGCACCGCACCCATTAAGGAGCACCGCATTTGCTAAACTCCACCACGGGATCAGTCTGGTTTTTTAAAATTTGAATATTTTTTTTAATATTAACTTGATTTACTATTTTTTTTCCTTTTTTCACTCTCTATTTTTTTTGTTATTTTGCAGGATGGAGGCAAAAGGAGAAGTTCATAATCACGTTACCTTCACAAACCCAAAGTGTTTCTAAACACTAAAAGTGTTCTTTAACACTTCTTGAGAAATTTTTTCAAGTCTTTGGCCTTAGGAAAAAATAACTTTACTTTGGGCTTTAAAAAATGTTTAAATTTTCATGTCCATCTTGTGCAAAGTGTTTCTAAACACTTAAGTGTTCTTCAACACTTCTTCAAAATTTGTTAAAATCTTTGACCTTAGGCTACTAATTTTTCATTGGGATCTAAAAAGAACAAACAAACTTTGCTTTTTAAAGTTGCCAAGGGGCTAAAAAGAATTTGACACTTTCTAGTTTTCAATTTGGATTTAAAATTGGACAAGGCAAACTTCACATTTCATTTTGGTGCTTCTAAAATGAACTCATCATTGCTTTGAAGGATAAAATTGAACATGTGTCTTTTATGTTTTGCAAACTTTTTAACAAATTAACAACATTAAAATGCGTATGCGCTTCTCTCACACTTTATAGCGATCTTGAGAATCAAAAGCATTTTAGTGATATTAACTTGTCGAAAAGATTGCCTCCACATTTGATTTGGGCACTTAAAATTGAACAAAACATGCGAGTGTGAGCACGATATATTGCGGAGGTTCTACCCTTTGTTTTTCAACAAGGGTTGTGTGAATGATGGGATATGTTAGCTCGCTTTTGTTAACTTAGAGGGCCTGCCTTGTGGGAAAAAGTAATCACCCAAGGGAACGACCCAATCGGGAACACGCTAAAGCCAAGCGACTTCCACTCGGGATATAAGTGTGGATATTGGAACAAAGGCCAATATCACGAGGATTGTTCCGACAAGATGGACAGCAATGGACTCTCGCCGATGTTGGATAATCCCCCACGAACGGAATGCCCGAATTAGAACCCCTTGTTTAGAAAAAGGCCAAAACCTTGTCTATCTTGTTGGTGCAAAAGGTTATATCCTTTGAAGCTGCCCCATGTAACATGCGGTCTTGTTGTGGAAATGGAAGGTATGCCATGGGAGATTCATGGGTACTAATGCTTGGTTGACCCGAATAAGTGAGTGTCATGGAGGGGAGCCAGTGTGGTCAAGCATTTAGCCATTCACACAAGATATGCGCAGCTGGATTTATCCAAGTGGGAACCCAACAAGGTATTGCCTCATCAACCTAGGAGTTTAAAAGTGCTTGGAAAAAACACATTGCTTGATCTTGAAAACATTTTGAAAAAAAAACACAAAAAACCTTGAAATTTCAAACACCTTGGGGGAAACAAATACCTATTGATGAACTTTCCCACTCTTGCTTTCCCTAGGAATCACATTCCTAGAGGTTTCTAAGTGTACAAGTTCTACCATCATTTGTTTCCAATAAGGATAAACATAGGGAACTTTTGCCCTTTTTTCCTCAATTTCCACACAAAGGACCTTGTGGGATGAGAAAGAAAATGGGACACTAGACATATAGTTTGAAAACCTAAGCAAACAAGTGTCTTGGATAAAAAGAACCTCATTTAACCAAGATAAAGAAACAAATTGAATTTCACATGTGTTGTTTCCAATGATTTCTAGCAAGATCAAAATCCCAAAGCCAAAGTTGAAGAAAGTGAGACTAAAAATCCATGAGCAATGCCTTGAGATGCTCCTTGAAGTAAGGGAGAGACTTGTATACAATTTCTACAAAAAGGCCTCAAGGAACAATCCTACATTGTATGCATTTTATTGTCAACAAAATCCTGAACTTTTTCAAAGGTTTGCAATTCTCCCATAGGAAGTCTAGCATGTTCTTCAATATCGAGGTTTTGTAGAGAGAGTCACATCTAGGTTAAGGTTCAAGATCAAAGTTGTCATTTCCATTCATTCCTCCATCAAACCAAATCTCATTCCATCATCAAACCTTTTTTTGAGAACTCTAGAATCAATCATCACACTAAACTAAGAGGGCTAAATCAACATCATCATACCTTGGCTTAACACACTTAGCCAACATAGTCTTAAAATATTGGACAAATTTTCTTTGAGATAACACAAATTCTTAAAGTCTATTAGTTCTCAACCACATTGGCATAACACACCTTGTCAATTCATCCATTTGTGCAAGTTCCCTTAGGATAACACAACTTCCTAGGGAAAACAACTTCACAAACAATCTTGTTTGACTTAACGCATCTAGTCAAATTATCACAATCAATCAAATCAAAAGCCCTTACAAGTTTAGCGCATACCTTCAAAAAGTTCTCCAAAGGTTTCACTCACTCATCCCATCCATCACCATTATCACCATCTTTGATCTTTTAGCTTCCTTAGTTCTTCTCTTTTGGACCTAAAGGATTAGGATCGAACAAATCCCTATTTTTATGGTCCAAACAAGATCTCAATACAAGAAGGACATGGGGAATATATCAGAGAAATATCAGCTTCTATGGACATGAGTCATCTAAACACCGAAGTGAACTTAGCAGAATCAAGCAATCCCCCAAGCAACTCTCCCTTATCATCACAAAATCCTCAAGAGGAGAGTCATCAAGAGGACAACACAAATGAAGACATGGGGATGACACCAAATGAAATCATGGAAATGGTTCAAAATTCAGAGAACCACAAAGTTGTTAGTGCTATGTTCAAATACCTAAATACGATAGCAAGAGGAGGGGTCATGCCCCCTCCCAACCTTAACATAAGCACTAGTACATATACATCCCCATCGCCAATCATCACACCAACCTCCCCGAATGTGAACAAGGGGAGTGCCATGTTCCAGGAATTGCAAAAACACCACCTTGTGGCTAATAAAGAAGAAATCATCAACCCCACACCAGCTACATTTATTTCAGAAAACTCATCTCACCCATACGTCCTGCTCACATTTCATAACCCCGCTAGTTCATCCTCATTTCACACCACACCAGCCTATCAATTGAACATACCAACTGCCCCACCGCATGAGGAAGATGGCTTGTTTGGAACAACGGAAGCTATAAATCCTTTCTCATTCCAAAGTGGTGCATCATCCCTTCCCCCGCTTCCTTTTGCATCCGCACCACCTCTTGGAATAGGTTTTCCACCTTTACCCATCAAAAAATTTGCCAATCCAAGCAATCCGACCACTATTTTGAACCCGCTTCTTTTGCCCATATCCTCACAACAAATTGCAACTATTCCCATCACCACGGTTAATCCATCTATTGGTCCTCAAGTCTCCCAAAGCATGCCTCCTCAAGGACCAATTATCTCAAACACCCCTCCGATAATCCAAATCACAGTCACCACCACAATTCGTCCACTCGCCATGATAGTTGGCATGATTCCTATTCCACCACCAATCCCACCGAAATCCAACACAACAAATTCATTCACCACTCTAATCCAAACCTTCCAAAAGGAAAACCAACAAAGAGCGCTCCAGCAAAAGTAGCAAGCACAAGCTCAAGTCCAAGCGCAAGCTCAAGCCCAAGCGCAAGCACAAGCTCAAGCTCAAGCTCAAGCCCAAGCACAAGCTCAAGCTCAAGCCCAAGCACAAGCACAAATGCAAGCTCAAGCTCAAGCCCAAGCGCAAGCTCAAGCCCAAGATCAAGCTCAAGCTCAAGCCCAAGCACAAGCACAAGCTCAATACCAAGCGCAATTGCAAGCAATCCATCTACAAGCCTGCCAGCAAGCCCTGTAAGACTTTGAGGCACAGCATCAAGCTAAACAACAAGCTTTATTGGAACAATAGCAGCTCGACCAACAACAAGCATTGTTGGCACAACAACAGCTAGACCAACAAAAAGTGTTACTAGCTCAACAACAACTTGACCAACAATAGGCTTCATGGGAACAACAGCAGATGGACCAACAACAAGTGCTATTGGAATAGCAACAGCAAGATCAACAACAGGCGTTGTTGGCATAAATGCAGGCTTACCAACAAACCTTAAATGCACAGCCAAGCTTGTAGCAAATGCCCACCAGTACTCCTCCCACCATGCGCACTCCCCAAATGCCTTATAACTCATTCATCCCACCCCCCGACCCAAGCAAGGATGTCGCAACACAAATCAAACTGCTCTCACAGCAGGTGTTGGACTTGCAAGCAGGAAAAACCACAAGGACACCAGGCAACTTGTGCCCTTATCCGTTCGATAGAAGTCTCACCATGGTACCGTTTCCAAAGGGATTCGAGATCCCCAAATTTGATAAATACAATGGAACAGGCAACCCTGAAAATCACATCAGGGAATTTCAGGTGCACTGCATGGAAGTCACATATGATGACACGTATCTAATGCGGCTCTTCCCCCGAAGCCTGACTGGTCCAGCTATGGAATGGCTTTCTCGCCTACCCATGGGCATTAAAAATTTCAAGGAAATAGTGGAGGATTTCCTTAAGAATTATGCTTTCAATATGGGTGCGGATGTTAGTTTAGAAGAACTATCTGCACTCAAACAAAGAAAAGGAGAGTTATTTGCATCCTTCTTGCAAAGATGGCAATCCAAGGCCAATCAGAGCAAGTGGACCATGCCAGAGGAACAACAAGTTTGCACCATCATAGCCAACCTAGATGAAAACTTGGCATTCTACCTAAAAATGCAGTGCATCACATCTTACGATCAATTAATTCTAAAGGCGCTCAACATTGAAAGAGCCCTTATTGCGCGAGGAGGTGCACCAACATTCACTCCACCACAAGATAACCGCCCATCTAACAACTACAATGATAAACCTCGAACATGGTCGAGGAACAAAAATATCATGAACGACGGTGTGGTTGATGCTAAGGTAGTCATCAGTGCTCCTAAGCAAAACCATCATCAACCACAAAATCATAATCACAATAATGTGCAGACTAATGCGGTAGTGGCACAACCACCTTCCACCAACCAATTCAACAATGTGGGTAATCAAGGAGGACCACCTCCTCACAACAAGTTTCCCCCCAAGAGGAAGTTCACAGCCCTTGGTGAATCGATTGAGTCTGTCATGAAGAAATTGGTCAAAGAGAACCTAATCAAGATCTCTAACTCCGAACAATACACAGAGCCCATGACCAAACCACCGTGGTACAATGAGAATCTCTTGTGTGACTTTCACAAAGTCAAAGGACATACCACCACCAATTACATGAGACTCAAGAATATCATCCAAGACCTCATCAAGGATAAGGTCATTAACATCGAGTAGCCGGCCAGAAACCAAGACCTGAAAATCTACACGAATCCGATGCCGAATCATAACCAAGGGAATAATAAGGGTAAGAAAAAGTATGGTAGCGCTAATCTAGTATATGAGGAGATAGTCGGATGTGTCGACGAGATGGTTATTGTCATAAATATCAAGGGAGCCAACAATGACTATGGAGTCACCACACGAGGTGGAAAGGTTACCATTACTTGGGCACCTGCTAAGACCCGCATTACCAACAAAAAGGCCATCCCTTATGACTACAATGTAATTGACCAGTTGAAAAGAACACCCACACAAATTTCCATCATGGAATTACTAAAAATCTTCGCCGCCCATAGACAGATCCTTGATGAAGCACTAGTTGCATCCACCATTGCTGCCACCCTTGACATAGAACAATTTCACGCTATCGTTACCCCAAATCTCATAACATTTTCTGACCAAGATTTCCCCCCGTAGCCATCTCATAACCATGCACTCCACCTCCAAGTCTTAATCCATAAAAAGAAAGTCAAAAGAGTCCTGGTAGATGGTGGTGCAGGTCTAAATATTTGTTCGCTGAAACTCATAAAAAAATTGGGATTCACCGAGGATTCCATCAATAAGAACAAAAGCATCATGATAAGAGCATATGATGACCAGGAAAGAGTGTCTCAAGGTACTATCAAGATCCCCATCCAAGTGAGGCTAGCAACCATGGAAACAACCTACCAAGTTCTTGACCTTGATTTACCCTACAACATCCTCCTGGGATGCCCATGGATACATGGAATGAAGGCAATGGCCTCAACCTATCACCAATCCATTAAGTTCTCATATCAAAACGAAGAGGTTACTATACATGGGGGTCCTGAACCTTTCACCTATTGCAAAAACTTGGAAGCCAAGTTTTACAAGATCCTTCAAGTACCTAAAAATGATGAAGGAACATCCACTTCATACATAGACCCAGCTAATCTTGCCTCCACTTTTGCGACAAAGACACCTGCCATCCCTGATATATCCGAGATCAAAAACATGATACAGGACAATGGATGCGGTGATTATAGAATGAAGAGAAATGCTTTTGTTGTAGGAGAGTTACCACAATCTCCTAGGTCACATGGGCAAGCACAATTGATTCAAACACCTGTTCGCACTACAACAGAACCTGCTGGATTCCACCATTGGGGGGATCTCAGTCGAGAGAATGTAGACGAGGAGGACATCACAAACATTCTGTACCAAGATGAAAGACCCACTCCGACCCTACCCATGGAGGAAATAAACAGAGGGTTACAAATGATGTTCAACATGGGCTATAACAAGAATGAAAGCCTAGGAAGAACAGTGATGGACGGTTGGAGCCCATCATCATAAAAAGAAGAATGCAGAACCTTGGCCTTGGCTGTACCCCTCCGAGTATAACCATGTGTGGCATAAGTGTTCCTAATAGGGCAGTCAGGTCCTCTCCTCGGGTCTCAGCAACTAACCTTAGATTACCCGTATCCATAGGCCTACCTCTCGATAACTTCACATTTGACATAACTGAGGTTTGTAGTAGCAGTGACGACGATGACACCATAGGTGGCTTACCTAGGCTCTTTGAAGATACCACCCTACTGATGATTAGTGTCTCACCCATTGAGCCAATCCAACGAACCCACCAAATCCACTTAGTGTACCCCCAACTCATCGATCACGACCAACGGGGACCGCCAATTCTAGACTCGTTCGAAAATGATGAGGCTCTCTTGGAATTCATGGGACTAAGGGATACAATCCCATGTGGAGATCACAAGGCTGGATTCGACATCACACTGGATACACAAGCATACTATGGGGAGATGATTGAGTCCTTCAGTCGCAAAAGAAAAAGATCGAGAATAAGCTTAGAGTTATTGAGTGAAAACCACAATGTGGCACACTCTAACCATAAAATAGTAAAAATAAAGGACGCATCCGACGGTGAAAACCTCCCCGAGGTGCCAGAGGATGAAGGATTCAGTCTCCCCCTCACTACTCTACATCAGGAGAAGTCAGCAGTATTGGCAGAACAGTGCAACCCTGTCAACCTGGGAACAGAAACAGAGCCACAAATCACCTTCTACGTAGAATCCCTCCTAGAAGAAGAACAAGAACTACTGGCAGCATTCCTAAAAGAAAGAAAGGTGAATTTTGCATGGACCTATGCAGACATGCCAGGCTTGGACACTGAAGTAGTAGTTCATCATTTGACTATTTAATCCGGAGCAAAACCAGTCAGACAAAAGCTAAGGAAAATGCACCCGCAAATAGCCTTGCTTGTAAAGATTGAGCTGCAGAAACTTCTGGATGTTGGCTTCATATGCCCAATTGACTATCCAGAATGGGTATCTAATCTTGTGCCAGTCTCAAAACCGAAAGGGGGCATCCACATCTGCACTGATTTTAGAGACCTAAACAAAGCATGTCCCAAGGATGACTTTCCACTACCCAACATTGACATGATAGTGGATATGACGGCCGAACATGAGATGCTCTCCCTAATGGATGGCTTCTCAGGGTACAATCAGATAATGATCGCAAAAGAAGACCAATAGAAGATAGCATTCACATGTCCTTGGGGCACCTACTGTTGGAACATAATGCCATTTGGGTTGAAAAATGTAGGAGCTACATACCAAAGAGCCATGACATTAATCTTCCATGACATGATTCATAAAATAGTCAAAGATTATGTAGAGGAGATACTAGCTAAATCAAAAAAGAGACAAGACCATATAGCAACTCTAAGTGCTATCTTTGACAGGCTTGAACAATATAAGGTTAGACTCAACCCAAAGAAGTGTGTCTTTGGGGTACAATCAGGAAAGCTGCTAGGATACATATTTTCAATGAGAGGAATAGAGGTGGACCCTGCAAACGTAAAAGTAATCCTTGAAATGGAAGCACCAAAGATGTTAAAACAACTAAGAGGATTGCAAGGTAGACTCCAGTCCATCCGGAGATTCATAACACAATTGGCAGATAAACAGATTGCCTATTCACACCTACTTCACAAGGGAGTAGCTTTTAGATGGGATGACAAATGCAAGCAGGCATTCAACAAAATAAAAGAATATCTACTTACACCACCTGTGTTGATGCCACCAATTGTGGGGAAATCATTAATCCTATATATCTCTGCAACAATAGCTGCCTTGGGGGCCCTTTTAGCCCAACATGATGAAAAGGGAACCGAGCGGGATATCTACTACATCAATAGAACAATGGTGGGACATGAACTCAATTACACTGCAATAGAAAAAGCTTGCCTAGCACTGGTATTTGCGGCTCAAAAATTCAGACACTACATGCTAGCGCACCAAATCAAGTTGATTGCCAAAATAGACCCTCTAAAATACCTATTGTCAAAAGTAGCGCTTACAGGTAGAATGGCTAAGTGGGTAATGATATTATCTGAACATGATATCGAGTATGTAGAGCGAAAAGCCATAAAAGGACAAGTCATTGTAGATCAGCTGGTAGAAGCTCCCCTCTACACAGATAACCCACTCATATCAGAATTCCCAGATGAGTCCCTTTTTAACCTTGGTGCAGTAGACCACTGGAAGTTATACTTTGATGGCTCTCACACACAACATGGATCAAGAGCTGGTGTGTTCTTCATCATGCCGCAAGGAGACTGCATACCTAGATCATACAAGCTGGCATTCCCTTGTACTAACAATATTGCAGAATACAAGGCTTTGACCATAGGCCTCAAAATTGCAGCACAATGGTGAATCATGGCATTAAAAGTCTATGGGGACTCACAACTTATCATCAACCAAGTCAATGGTGAATACCAAACGAAGGATGATAAGCTCGCACCATACAAGAAGGTCATAGAAAGTCTCAAGGAATCTTTCATTGACATTACCTTTGAGAAGATACCAAGGACAAACAACGGAGCGGCCGATGCAATGGCGACAATTGGATCCTTACTGGACATACCTCGTAACGTCTCAAAACATGAATTCCATGTAGAGAAGCTTCTCGTACCCACATTCGAGGTACCAGAGTCAGAATACGTGTGTGACCTTGTTGGTCCCGGTGATCTTTGGTATCATGATATATACACCTACCTAAAGTTAGGAATCCTCCCCACTGACATCACTACGAATCTAAAACGCACTTTTGTCAAAAGGATTTCATGATTCATCATCCTAGGATAAACCCTCTTCCATAGGAGTACTGACGGAACCTTGCTATGTTGTTTAAAACCCGAGGAAGCCTTGACTGCTCTAACTAAGGTACACAATGGCACATGCAGGTCACACTCAAGTGGTATGACCTTGGCTAAAAAGTTGCTGAGAATAGGGTACTACTGGTCGACGATGGAAAGAGAGGCACACAACTTTGTTAGGAAATGCCTACAATGTGAACATCATGGAGACCTTATTCATGCACCAGCTCAAGAACTACATCCCATTGTCACACCTTGGCCCTTTTCACAATGGGGGCTCGTTCTCATTGGTAAAATATCGCCCACCTCATCCAATGGCCACAAGTTCATCATCACCGCCACCGAATATTTCACAAAGTGGGTCGAAGCAATTCCCATGACCTACATCATAGGAAAATAAATATCCAAGTTCATCTTGAATTACCTCATTTTTTGATATGGTGTTCCCCAATCCATTATCTCTGATAATGGGATGCCCTTCAAAAATCAGGATGTCCGTGATTTGTGTGAAAAATTCAAAATCCAACATCGTTTTTCCACTCCATATTATCCACAAGGCAATGGCCAAGCAGAAGCTACAAATAAAACCATTTTGAAAATCCTCAAGAAAACAGTTAATGACTTTGGTCGTGACTGGCATTTGTAGTTAAATCCCACCTTATGGGCCTACCGCACTAGCATCCGCATGCCAACAGGCGCCACCCCATTCTCCCTAGTCTACGGATCAGAAGCCATCCTCCCTATCAAGATCGAGCTCCCGTCACTGAGGATATCATTGCAGAATCTCATCACAGATGAGGAATACAGGGTCACGAGACTCAATGAGCTGGAATTACTAGATGAGCGGCACATGGATGCCCTTAATCATCTACAAGTGTACCAAAATCGCCTAAAAATGAGCTACAACAAGAAGATCAGACAACACACTTTCCAAGTTGGTGAACTCGTGCTGAAAGAAAACCAAAAGAACGTGCCAAATACGGATACAAAGGGAAAGTTTGAGCCTAACTGGTTGGGACCTTTTCCCATCACTGCAAGTTACAAATTGGGGGCATATCAGTTATTGACACTGGAAGGCGAACCCTTGCAGGAGTCCATGAATAGCTCGCACCTCAAAAAGTTTTATGCCTAAATCTTGCAAGGTATAGAACCAGAAAATACAAAAACAATAAAAAAAAAGTCCTCAAAAAATGGTTACCTTGATGAAAACCTGGTAAATAGGCATCTTGGCGACAACAAAAAAAATCAAAAAATAAAAAAATCCAAAAAAAAATTAAAAAAAAAATCAGAAAAGGATTGAAAATAGTAAAAAAAGAAAAATGTCGTCCTCTAGTGAAAACCACTTCGGTGGCGCTTTGGATAAGTACCTTGGTGAAAACCTGGAAAATGGGCACCAAGTGTAAATAAAGCACCTTCCCCATCTACCAGGATCTGCACGACTCATTCCATCATTCATTCATCCACTCATTCGCTCACATCCATACCATAGTTTGCATTGGTGTCTACACCATGGAACTACTTGGCATTTCTAAGGTCAGTCTGTCCTGCCTTTATCGAAGTAGTCTGTCGCACCACACTAGGGGCACGTTCTCACAACATCAGATCAGATTCATGTACATTCTCATGATCTTTTTCAAAATCATCAAAAATCCAAAAACATCCAAATCATTCACCAAAAAAGAAAAAAAGAAAAATCATGTCGAAATATCAGAAAATCATCAAAAAATTTCATCATTTAGTCTTGTCAGTCTTCTACCTTGTCGAACTACGTCATCTCTGAGCTTGAACGTAGGCAAGGTTGATCTTTGATCATCCCCTGAGACAATTAGAGTCAGTCCTTAGGCATTCGTCGCATTGGGAATCCGTTTGCCCATCTAGTCTGCATCTTAGGTCAGTCTCTTAAGTAATAAAAAGGGGGGGCAATCCATTTGCCCATCCATCTTTTCATTAAGTCAAATGTGTTGTCAGTCAAACTACGTGGTCTCTGCATGTATAACGTAGGCAAGGCTCATCTACGGATCAGCTCCCAAGACCCCTAGGATAGGTCTTTAGGTTAGTTTATTGCAAGTTGGTCAACTCAGAGTATCAATAGCTTATCACCCAATCGGTCCCACCAAAACCCTAATCACTACATGTCCTAGGATGAAGCTTTCCTGCGATGGACATAAGCATCAAGTAACCCTCACAGTAGTTAGTCTTGGCTAGCGGTATGAAGAACATTAGCGTGCTTGTTTACTCTTTTTGGTCTTTGTTGACTTATCTTAGTTTGCGCTCATTCCAAGGACCTCTCGATGATGCCTAAACAAAAATAGGTTTAGAGAGAAAGGAATGGGGCAACAATCATTATCTTTTTATCTTCTATGCTTGTGGGATACGCTTGTAAAATAACTTCCTCATGCATACTTTTTTTTGTTTGTAGGAGGGATGTTTTAGGTATCTTGTTGACCACATAAGAAGGCTTGCCTACTTATGTTTTGGTCCGAGATGCTTATAATGTCCGAACTACATCCTGAATAAAGTATGAATGCTAAGTGTGAACAAGAATACTCCTATCTAATTTTCAAGTCAAAGTCCATCACACTAGGTACAATGCCATCCTGGTTCTTGATACCTCGATGCATCGTACCTATGTGTGTTATCAAACATAACGCAATTGACCCTTTGAAAATCTCAATTCCTATATGCAAATGTAAAATCACCATTATCATCCTCACTAACTCATTAATTCTACGTTTCTTCTACCTTCTTTCCACACTAACATGGTATTATAATAGTAATCAAAACATCACCCATGCATACATCCTGCATCCACTAGATAGTTAACATTAGAAAAGCATTGCATCATATCAATATCTTAAGTTATGAGGAATAATATAAATTTGTTATTCTAAGCATCTTAAGACATCATTACATCATACATTATCATCTGCAACCATTACCATTATCATTTGCATCCATTACCATCATTAATACACATTACATCATTTAAAGCATGGAAAATACAAAAAGAAATGCATTCATTACATACACTGCAGAAACATCTCATAAACATCACATATTTGCATTCACATATTTATATGTACATCATAAAAGGGCGAATCATCTCATATATATCATCAAAATCACTGTTATAATATAGAATCGGACCAGGTGTCCATCAGATACATAATACAATAAGGACAAAATACTGTAGCCCGTATATAAAAAATGAAGCAAAACTGTAAGTGATCAAAAGGCGGGCGGGCCCTACTGGCTGCTACCCTCCCCATCCTATCTCTCACCATGTGCCTCTACTGGACACCTCCTTGTCTGCTATGAGAAGTCTGGCACCCTACAGTCTGAGGGCACTACCTGTCGATAGTACTCAACCTCTCTGGTAGCCTCTCTGTAATCCTGAATATCAATCGATCGGGCTCGAGATGAGGATGCTGCACTCTCTAACTACCGCCACCGGCCTATCTCTTGATCCCTCTCAGATCGTGCCTGGTCTCTTTTTGTAGTTAGAACCTATACTTGCCCCTGTAGCTGCTAAATCAGCACATCTTGATGATTGGGCTGCCCTGTCGGCTGTCCTGCTGGCTGCTGCTGGGGATCTACCCTCGACTGCCCATCCTGATCTCCTACTCGGATGGGTGACTGCTGAGCCCCATCCTTGGGAGGTGTCTGATGAGGAGGAGCCTCACCTCGTCCTCTGCCTCACCCCTACCACCTGCTCGACCGCTGCGTCTGCGTCGTGCGACAACTGTGCCTGGAACTGTCAACCTGGGGGGAGGTCTGAACCATGCCCTGTAGGCTGCGGTAACTCCTGCATCTGCCGGCCCCTGATCATATGGCCATGGCTAGGCCACCAACTCCCTAAACGAGGTCACTGCCTTGGCTACTGGGATGGGTTGGCCCCATGCTGTCTCCCTGGTGGTACGTGCGAAGATGGCCACATACTGGTCATCGGGCCTATCCTGAACCTCCCCAAACTGGCGAGCAACCCTGTCTGGAAGGTACCTCTCAATCATAGTATGCTCTCAGCCCTACATCAGTCTGTCCTGTCGAGTGAAGAAGAGCTACTGGACATCATCTCGCCATGGACCAATATCCATCCATGGTCTCCAGACGAACTCTCTCATCTCATCGAGAACTCGCCGCCAGTGCGGAATACCACTCACACCAGTAAATGAAAAACGCATCAATGCCCCACCATACCACCAAATGAGGGGATCATCTGTCCCCAAAGGAACTGGTGTGATGTCTGGATGAAGCACTGGGATCTTCTCTCATCCCCACACATGCAGTAAAGTGCCTCCTACCCCAATAGACCTACTGTCTAAGTAGACAAACTCATGAAGATCCCTATAAAGAGACGCTAGTAGTACCAATCCCCAAGCAAAACACTCCCTCTGATGGACCATCCGATCCCATGCAAGTCCCCATTCTGGACTGAAATATCGGCCCCTTCGATCAAGTACCACAAGGCCTGAGATAATAGCAACAATGATCAGTCAGTACATATGCACTCGGTCATGATACAACTCCAGGTCAATCTGACCATCGCAAAACTCAATAACATTTGTCTGCATCACACCATAACAGGCCTCTCTACCAGCATCTGGATCATACATGACTCAAGTCCCGTGAATGGGTAATCGGAGGATGCACCATACGTCCTCAAGTGTGATGGTGGCCTCGCCAGTAGGAAGATGGAAGAAAGAGGTCTCACTATGCATTCGCTCTGCCGAAGCTGTAAGCATGCCTAGATGAGCCCGAACAGCAGGGGCATACGAAATGTACCAAAGGCTAATGGCACCAAGATGCTCCTGGACTAGCTTGGGCATATCCCCTAATCTACTAAGTACTGGCCATCGGTGCTCCCGTGAATAGAGTACGCCAGGCTCCTCCTGCACAGGGAAGGTTGTCGCGTCAGAAAAAATTAAGTTTAAAAGTCAAAATTTGCCTCAAACTGGCAAGTGCGGTGCTGTTTGCGGGTGCGGTGCAGTTTGGAAAGTTCCAAACTGCACCACCACGGTGGAGTTTGCCATTTTACCGGTTGCAAAGTGACCCGCATGGTGCACTTTTCATATGCGGTCCTGTTTGACGCAAATCCTAATTTTCTAACTAACCCGCGTGGTGGGGAATGGAAGGCGATGGACTTTTGGCCAACTAAATGACAAATTGTAAACTGCCCCGTGCGGTGCAGTACAGGACCGCACGGTTGCAATAAGGGACTTTCCGCGGTGCCATATGGCACCGCACAGTTTGAATAGACTCTTAACCCTATTTAATGCATGTAAAACGATGAAATTAAAGGATGGATAGGGGTACATACCACGAGTCCTGTGCCGACTAGCCACTGATGTGTCCGAACCCTCCGTCACGTGCCTGGGAAGCTGTCGTTGCGCCATTTCCACTCAAACTCAGAGCTAAAAGTTGAAAATTTATAAAGCCTAAGATTGCAAAATGAATTGAAAATGACCCCTCGCGGTCTATTTAAGCCTCAAAATTAGGGTTTTTTGACCTAATTTGACCTTCCAGCTTGGGTTTTGGTCCCCTGAGCCCGGTTTTGTCCAACTGAGAGTCGTTTTGCATCCCTTTTGGCACTTTAAAGCAGTTTTATGGCATTCTGGGGCATTTCTCGCCTGGCAGGCACCTTGCCATCTTTTTTGCGAGATCATCCAAAAATTCAAAATTTTCGTCCGATCTCTCGAGGGGGCAATATCCAGCAATATCCTTCTGCTGGGTAGCAGTGGGGCATCTGAAAATCAATAAAATTTTGAACTTTGATTACAACAGTTATTCTTTGAACCAATGCAACGGGTACATTGCTTCAAAGAGGGGCAAAATGTAAACATGGAAAATATACAAGTTCGTTTTGGCACACCTGATCCCGATTACTAACAACATTTCCTCTCAGATCAAATTCTCAGCATTTCATCACTTTCTATCCTTTAAATCATTAAATCACTGTTTATGGGATTAAGTCTATCACTTCCTTTGATTAAATTAATCAGTTTAATTTAATTAACCCTACATTGTTGTTTAATTAAATAAATCATTTTATTTGATTAAAATCTCTAAAGTCTTTCTATTAAATTAAATAAATTAAACCTTATTTGATTTAATCTAGCACATTCCCTTCTTTATTGAATAAATCAAATCATTTATTTAATAAAATATTTCCTCTCAATTTCTGACTTAAATCAATTCATAAATTTAAGTCTAAATTGTCATATCACCTAATTCTTCATTAAATTAATCGAAACATTGATTAAGTTAACCCTTCTCACTAAAATCCTCTAGAAAATGCAACTTGCATAATAAATCAATTACTTTGATTTATTAATTCTCCTATTTTCCCTCACAAAGCATCAAAAAGGGAATATTCCTCTTTTGAATTCAAAAAGTCCAAGTGGACTTGGTCCTTCCAACAAGGCATTAAAAGCCTCTTACATGTCCTTGACCTTGAGCCAAGTGACATTAAATTCATTTCTTTTCCCTCTTCAACATGTCATTTCTCAAGTTTGAAATGCCACCTAATTGTGTTTATTGGCACATTGGCCAAAACTTGCACATTCATCATCCAATCACATTTGGACAAGTGGCACAATGCCATTGAACTATCTTTTATCCCACATTGCTTGTTTTCACTCATTCTTCCAAGATTGAAATATATAAATTGGAGACTTTTCTCCTCAATCTTCATCCACAACTCATATACAAAGTTACTCTCTTCAAGTGAGAACTGATTTTGCAATCTTCATTCACCATTCCTATCAATTTCATATTTGCACCAAAGTTATGCTTAAATCTCTTTGGAGATTTGACCATTTCTCCAATCAATCAACATTTACAACTTAGGAATTGGGAAAGGGCCAATTGCAACATACCATTGGCACCAATTCCCCCATAGGATCATAATGCTATTTGCTTAATTAGGATTTAAATGTTAAAATTTCATTGTGTTCTTCATTTCCTAATTTAAGTTTTAGATAGATGGATTTTATGGGGAATCCCTCTTTGTTACATGCATATTTGAACTAACATTAACAACGTTTGACTTCCTTTGTGTATATGCAGGTTTAGGGGTTCACAATAACAAGCCTCATTAGCACAGTAGAAGCTCGACCAATAAGAATCCTTGTTGGCTCTATAGTAGCTCGACCAACAACAAGCCTCATTGGCACAACAATAAAAAAGATCAACAAAAAGCATTGCTGATGCAAATGTAGGCATATCAACATGCCTTGAACGCATAATTTTTTTTGTAGCAAACTCACACCAATACCCCTCCCACCAATCAAGCACCCCCAACACCTCACAACAAATTCATTCCACCTCGTGATCCACACAACGATGTCACAACACAAATCAAACTGCTCTCGTAGCAAGTGTTGGACCTCCAATCAAGGAAAACAACTAGAACAACAGGCAACTTGTGTCCCTATCCATTCAATAGAGATCTCACAATGGTACTGTTCCAAAAGTCATTCAAAATCCCCAAATTCGACAAATGCAATGGAATGGGAAACCCTAAAAATCACATCAGGGAATTTTAGGTGCATTGCATGGAGGTGGCATATGATGACACATATCTAATGTGAATTTTCTCTCAAATTCTGACTGGTTCTACCATCGAATGGTTTTCTCGCCTACCCATAGGCATTAAAACATTCCAGGAAATGGTGGAAGCATTCCTTAAAAAAATATGCCTTCAACATGGGTACAAATGTTAGTTTGGAAGAACTATCAACGCTCAAACAAAGAAAAGGAGAGTTGTTCACATCCTTCTTGTAAAAATGGTGATTCAAAGCTAACCAAAGCAAGTGGACCATGCCATAAGAACAACATGTTTGCACAATCATATCCAATCTAGATAAAAACTTGGCATTCTATTTAAGGATGCAATGCATCACATCATACGATCAATTGATCCCAAAGGCACTCAACATCGAAAGAGACCTTACAGTGTGAGGAGGTGCATCAACATTCACTCTACCATAGGATAACTGCCTGTCCAAAAATTATAATGATAAACCTAAAACATGGTCGAGGAACAAAAATATCAAAAACAATGGCGTGGTCGATTCTAAAGTGGTCATTAGTGCCCCTAAGTAGAACATCCAAACCCATCATCAACCACAAAATCATAATCACAATAATGTGCAAACTAATGTAGTAGTAGCACAACAACCATTTCCACTCAATCATTCACCATTTTCACAATTCATAGCTAGGTTATGCTCAAGTCTCTTTGGAGAGATTTGATTAATCTACAATCTTCACATTTGCAACTTAGGAGTTGGGAAAGGGCCAATTTCAACATTCAATTGGCACCAATTCCCCCATGGGATCTTAATTTTATTGGATTAATTAGGATTTACATGCTTTTTTATATTGTGTTCTTCATTTTCCTAGTTTTATTTTTAATAGATGGATTTCATGGGGAATCTCTCATGCTTGTTTGCATATGATCTAACACGTTGACTTGTTTGTTTTTCTTGTGCATTTGCAGGTTTAGGGGTTCACACAATGACAACACAAAAGCTACATAATGATATGTTATTTTTCATTCTTCCAACAAATGTGTCAACCAAATTACAACACTAAATCAAGGTAAGATTAATCCAAAATAAAAACGAGGACTCGAATAGTCTAGAAAAAGTAGAAGGGTTACATTTTTGGTGACTCTATGCACCTATCACCAAAATCAATTTTTGAGATCCACTAAAGGACCGGTTCACCCCTAGGTGAATGGGTCCTAGTTAGGGCTTCAAAAAACACATTTAACAATCCTCTGATGTTGGATCTTGGCTTCTCTTTAGCAAGGTTCCACTATCAGAAAGTCAAAAATGCAGTCTACAACCTAGTTTCTATTGTTTGAGAACAAGGATGACAAATTGTGCAACAATGCAAATTTATCTTCAAGACTCTTTAGTTCTTCTTCAACCTGTAAGTTGCACATACACAAAGAGGAAAAATTATTTTGTTTGAATGAGGATTTTCCTTGGTCAAACCCTAGTTTGTTAATTAAATCTTGATAGAAAGATAATGACAATGAAGAAGGAAAAGATGAATGAACAATGCTTTCTACAACTCACCAACCTTCAATGGAATCCCTTAGAGGATTGAAGACAAACACATCTCTTGAAGGAATCTGATCTTTCTTTTCTTGATTGATATGGATACTTGAAATGCTTGGACTCATTAGGATCAATAATGCATATTTAGCCTTCACAAGATGACATGAGCATACATAAGATTGAACATGATATTAGGATCTTGATTTTTACACAAAACGACTAATAAAACTACTCTTGAATTGTCTTGACAAATATATTTTCTTCTCGAAAAATTTCTCTTTGACTTTTAGATTTGAACTGACAAAAATACTATGTATTTATAGGTGTTTATCTAATTTCTCAAAATTTAAATTCCAAAAGCCAAAAATCACAAGTTGAATTTGAATCATTAAAATGCCACCAAAACATATTTAAAATTGGGTTGGCACTTAAAGGGTACCCATTCACCCATGGGAAATTGGGTCCTATCCTATAATTCTAGGATACACATAATACATGGTGATTAAAATATTAATTTTATTAATTAAATTTTAGTTCCTCTTTCAGAAAATAAGAAAAATAAGGCTTTGGAATGCATAATTTGGTATATTAGAAGCTTAATTAAGTTCAATAAATCAAGGGACCCAAACATAGTGTGAAATTGTAAATCTATATAATTTGATTCACTACATTTAGCCTCCACTTTAGTTAGACTATGAAATTACGCTTAGGCTCACACTAACATAGACAAATATGTGTCAATAGGGGTCCAAATGCACGAATCTTGAAGAGATGTGATGAAAAATGATCAAGGAGGTGGAAAAGTCCCCAGAGTCCAAAATCCCATGGAAAACCAATATAAGCACAAAGGGACACATAATATATGTAAGATACATACAGCAAGACAATATATAGAAGCATACAGTGTCAAAGTTAATGCAAAAAGGAAAAAATATGGAAATGTTAGATCAAGCCTAGACAGTTCATCCAAAAAATAGGCTCATGAGGGCTAGTGCAGTCTAGTATCTACTAGGTGATCACCAAGACAAAATGAGAAACACACACTTAAGTCATCAGAAGATGTGTACCCATACATCAACCATACCAAAATTTATGCTCCTTGATAACTTTGATAAGGTGCCACAAAATGATTAATGTCACCAAAAATCTTACCTTAGGGGGTGCAGATAAATAATACTAAAATAAATTAATGGCAACTACCAAAATTATAATGCTAATGTATGCCCCCACTTTAAAGAAATTTTTAAACACCATGCTATGAGAAATTACTTGAAATTAGAAAATTTTAAATGCCAATTGTTAAAAGGGAAATGAGAGATTATTTGGAAAGCCCTATGCCAATGATATGTTTCCAAATAAATTCACTTCATGAAGAATGGAGTTTCCCCCACATGCAATCCAAAAAGATAACACATTTAAGGGATTCATGAATTTGGGTTCAACATATGTCTTTGCTACAATGATATAATAGAGCTTGAAATCGTTATCATTCCCCAAAAGGAAAACACAAGAAAAATGAAAAGATAATATTTATGATAGATAGAAGAACGAAGATATAAATAGAATAATGTCACATCATATTCTCTTCCTTTGTATCCTTGCACCAATGGAGTAACAAGGGTCATCCAACGAAATCTCACAAAAATAAAGACACACCAAGTGACACAATATGGGGGAATACATTACATACCATAGAGAAGGGGGTCCACCACCCTAGGACTCTAGGTCACGAGAGAGTTCTAAGAAAAGGGATGTCCTAAACTACCTTGGGTTTGCTGTGAATTGAAAGGGCCAAGGTAATAAGGATAAAAAAGGAAGGACAAATGGCATGTCACTTTCCTTTTGCTAAAATTGGATGTTCACAAGGTCAAAAGAGACGGTTTCCAAGGTTTTATCTACTTCCCAAAAAACTCACTATCTGAGGACAACAACATAGATCTTAGACTCTAGAACGATGCACACCTTTCTCAGGGATATGCTAGCATTTGTATGAATAGACAGTCCCGAAATAAAACTGAAACATCGAGAAATATACTAACTCTCTAACTCTAAGATGCTTTATGTGATGAAAAAGAATTAAAAGTACAAATATAATGAATATGATGAAAATAATGTGGGAAAAAATCTATTACGGAAATGATGAGGAGAGTGAGAAAACAATGATGAGCTTCTCACAAGTTGATGTTTTATAGGGATGCCTTATTCAATCCCATGCTTTGATTTTTCTATCTCCATGGATAGCTAGATAGCCACAAATTTTAGAAAGCGATAAAGAAATACAAAAGAAGTAGTATTGCTAAGAGAAAGCACAAACACCAAGTATGCTACTTGATAAACTAGATGATGCAATAAGAAAGAAATGATGAGCAATATCACCTTTGTAGATACAGGCACTCAAGGCAAGTAGTGGAAGGAAGGAGCTTTAGAAACCTCCAAAAGCAATATTGTTGTAATGAGAATGTGGTGTAGGATTTCAAAAAAAAAACTTTCAGCCAAGAAGAGGTGGTGTAAAAGTTGTAGAATGAACTTTGAATGCCAAAAAGTGAAGTGAAACTAAGAGAATGAAGTGAGATCTATAAGGAATGAAGGAATGAATGAATGAGAAGTCAGAGAATTTGAATGGAAAAAGGGAGGAAAAAGACCCATTGTTTTTCAGTCAAGGAGGTAGGAGACTTTACACTTCGCCACCAATGGAGAAAAATAACACATCTATGGATTCTAGAGGCAGGAATCATGTCAGGATGATAGTGCAGTGCACAAACATCCACATGGAATGCATGCATACTCAATAGATATTCCTCCACCGATGTGAAAAGAAATCACAAGGTGGATGAAGAGAGGTATGGGCAGTGGAATTGCATCATCAAATTTATATTTTCTAAGGTAGGGGTGATGAAAGGAAGAATTTTCCTAGAGGTGCAAATTCACTCCATTACACATACATGCAATAAAAAAGAACATAAAAATAAAATAAAAAAATTATGTCACATGCAAGCCAACCTAAAATGGGTCATCTACATCCCAATATGGGTATGTGCAGGATCATCATGGAAAAAAAAATCCCTTAAGTGACAATAAAATTCAGAAAAATCAAAGTTAGAGGGTATGTGCAGGATCATCATGGAAAATCGGGCCCTTAAGTGGCAATGAAAATTCAAAAAATCAAAGTTAGGAAACTTAACGTAAAAAAATTGAATAAGTTATCTATATTATTTCAAAAATATGTAAGAATAGAATATGTAGAAAATTGAATGTAGTTTATAAACTACTAGGTTTATTTAAAAAAAAAGAAAAATCTATTCGGTGAAAATTTGAAGTTTCAATGCAGTAGTATTTAAATGTTAGGGAAAAAATAAGAAGTATGTGTCTATCTGATCACCCTAACCACAATAAAATGATAATATTTTCTTATAAGATTTTAGATATAAGTAGAGGACTCATGTCCCAATGTGATGCATTTTTTTTTAAACTTTTTTCCAAGTAAATAATTAATTATGATTTTTTTATTACAAATTTTAAAAAATATAAAAAATCGTATGTCTGACCACCTTAACTTGGTAAAAAATTCATGATTTTTATTTTTTTATTTTTAATCCTGTAGTATACAAAGCATAGAATGTGACACATATTTTTGATTCAAAAAATGTGACACCATTTGAAAGCTATAGATTTTTTTCAATCAACCTATCAATCAGGACTTTAGTCATAATTCAAATAGAAAATGAATAATAATTATTTATTAGAAGAGGATTTGTTTTATGATATACATTATGTGATAAGAAATAAATATGCCTATATAGAATACAATCCATCAATATTCTGAGAAATTCTATACCAACCGAGGGGATTGCGTTAATGAAAAATTTAGACCAATTCTTCAGATGTTTTTTATCAAAATGAGTCATAATTTATATTGGTGGAAAGTTGAGAATATCCTTTAAAAACCCTTTTCATTTCATCAATTTTGGGTTAAAAAAATGTCATCAGCCACATGGACCATCTTATCACTTACATATCGCCACTTTTTTGCCCATCATGATCTTGCACATACCCATAAGTTATCTATATTATTTCAAAAATATGTAAGAATAGAATCTGTAGAAAATTGAATTTAGTTTCTAAACTACTAGGTTTATTTAAAAAATAAAAAAATCTATTTGGTGAAAATTTGAAATTTCAAAGTAGTAGTACTTAAATTTTAGGGAAAAAATAAGAAGTAGATGTCTGTCTGACCACCCTAACCACAATAAAATGATAATATTTTTTTATAATATTTTAGATATAAGTAGAGGACTCATGTCCTGATGTGATGCGTATTTTTTTGTAATTTTTTTTCAAGTAAATAATTAATTATGATTTTTTTATTAATTTTTTTTTAAAATATTAAAAATCTCATGTCTAACCACCTTAACCTAGTCAATACTTCATGAAATTCAATTTTTTTTTTTTAATCCTATAGTATGCGAAGCAGAGAATGTGATGTATGTTTCAGATCCAAAAAATGTGATATCGTTTGAAAGCTATAGATGTTTTTCAATCAACCTATCAATTAGGACTTTAGTTGTAATTCAAATAGAAAATGAATAATAATTATTTATTAAATTCAAAGTAAAGCATAATTTATATTAGTGGAAAGCTAAGAATCTCCTTGAAAAACCCTTTTTGTTTCATCAACTTTGGGTAAAAAACAAGTCGTTAGCTAGATGGGCCATCATATCACTTACATATCGCCACTTTTTGGCCCATCATGATCCTGCACATACCCATATTTCTCATCATATATGGAAGGAAAATAACAATCGAAAGGGGAAACACCAAGTTTCATACTAGGAAAATCAACAAGCTCAACATGTGGTGGGTCACTGGCATTAGGAGGATCATCATGGTTGCCCTCATCTAAATTCATAAAAGTGGAAAATAGAAAATTAAATTCATTATGCACTTCTCCATCAATCTTTGCAATCTCACCATCATCATCCAAGTTAATCACAATATGAGGTCTAATGATAGTTTCCATTGTATGCTCTTGTTATTGTTGTGGTGAATGTGAAAGATCATCATGCTTTGTTTGAGTTATTTTTTGACTTTGGATTGTTGGTTTATTCTTTTCTTCTAACTAAAAAGAAATAGCACCAAATCGACGCCTATGCTCTTTAGAATTATGGTTTCTTCTTGCATGGTTTTCAAATTGTGATGGTGTAGGAGTGCATTTATCAACCATTGGTTTCTATTCTTCCCATAAGGGAGGAACGAAAGGAAGCATCAAGGGTTGGGAAACCACTATCTCTTTAGGTCTATAGACTTGTTTGATCTTAGGAGGAACAAAAGGAATTGTCTTAAGTATGGTCTCTTTACAGTATTTTGTAGGAAATAGATGGATGAATTGTGGATTTATCTTGTTTTCTTGGAAGGGCTTTTGGCTCAAGCATAGGTTCATCAATGATTTGGTGGGAAGGAGGAACAATCACAGACTCGTGAATATTGCTAAGAGATAATTTTGCTATGTGCTTTTCCTTGAACTTTTGATAGGATCTACAAAAGAAATCTTCATGAGGCTTTATAGGTTCCATGGGTTTGGGCAAAAAGAAATCCGATGAAAAGTTCCCACAGGAAGACAAATGATTGAAACCACTATGATGCAATGTAAAAATTTGGTTGTAAAATAGAAATGTCAAACACCTGTGGATGATCTTTGTGAGATGAAATGTTCAAGGGTTTCATCTAACATGCCAAATTCATCACTCCTAAAGGTCTTGAGGGATAAATTAAGTTGTAGAAAGGGATATAACATGATCATATGACTATGCTTTCTCCAAGTTTGATCATTTAATGTATGATTGTTAAATGAATTAGGATAGTCAATGGTTTTAATTGTTTGCAAAATGGAAACTAATCTATATAGACTATATAATGATTCAAAAAATTAAAGAAAAGTGTCTACATATCTAAAGCCATCAAATACTAAAAAATAAATATTTTCCAATATTTTTCTAAATTTAAGAAAAAGGATGTTTTTTAATATGTAGAAGTATTATTCCAAAATTTCAAAGCATAAATTTACGAGATGAAATAGAAAGAAAACACAGATACCAAAATGCATATAGAAACTTTTCAGGACACTTGTAGAAGGAAAAACTCACCCATAGGTGAATGAGTCTTTGCTTAGGGTTCTAAAAATGAAAAGCAATGTCTAAGTTATAATTCATATTTATTGTTTTTGATTGAAAAGTGTTTCTAAAGTGATAGTATTTTCTAGAATTATGATGAAATATACATGCAATTATATGAAAATATATGAATAAAATGTATGTTTTCTTGAATGCAAATTTATATGTAATTATGATCTAAATGACTGAAACACTGGTTCTTTATGCAAGCTATTGGGTAAAATATATGCAATATTTTTGGTTTTTTATGTGTTTAAAAGATGCAAATATGCAATATGTAACCCTAAATATAATGCAGAATAAGATGATGCAAAACCTAGATCTAGGGTTTCAAGGACTTCCAAATTAGAAAAGTATGATGTATAATGTCAGATTCACCAAAATGAAATGTGGGAAAAGGGATCCCAAATTTTTTTATTATGCATAAAACTTAGGATTTTCAATAGGTAATTTTCCCTAAGGGTATTTCATTAGGAAAGAGATCACAAGGTGTAAAGATTGAATTTCAACCTCAATAGTGAGTCAATAAGACATGGATCTCAATCCTTAGGACAATAGGGGAGATCTGGAAATAAATTGAAATGATTTGAAGAACTCAAACTAATTGCACAATAAATAATACATAAAATACAAATTCTTGAAAGTACAAAAATGGAAATAACAGTTTGTAGGTAGATTTGAGAACGGTTTGCTAGAATGCACCTACCACCAAATTTTTTTTTGAGGCCCGTTGAAGGACTAGTTTAGCCATGGGTGAATGGGTCCATGTTAGGGCTTCTAAAAACACTTTTGATAGTCCTATAATGTCAAATCTTTGCTTCTATTTGGTATAGGTTGGACACTATCAGAATGTCAAAAATAACTTGTTGGACACTATAAAAATAGTCCTATAATGTCAAATCTTTGCTTCTATTTGGTACAGGTTGGACACTATCAGAATGTCAAAAATAACTTTTATGCAACCTAGTTTTTGTGGTTTGATAATGATGACGACTTGTGCAACAATGAAAAATTTCTCTTTATGATCTCTTTAGTTCTTCTTCAACTTATAATATAAAAATATGTATATGCAGGATCATGATGGGCCAACAAGTGGCAATATGTAAGCCATATGATGGCCCATGTGGCTGATGACTTTTTTTTTACCCAAAATTGACGAAACAAAAATAATATTTAGAGGAGATTCTCAACTTTCCACCAATATAAATTATTCTTTAATTTGAATTTAATAAATAATTATTGTTCATTTTCTATTACAATTACAAATAAATTCTTGATTGATAGGCTGATTGAAAAAAACCTATAACTTTCAAACGGTATCACATTTTTTGAATCTGAAACATGCGTCAAATTCTATGTTTCACATACTATAGGATTAAAAGAAATAAAATTGAATTTAATGAATTTTTGACCAGGTTAAGGTGGTTAGATAGACGAGTTTTTATATTTTTTAAAAGTTGTAATAAAAAAATCATAATTAATTATTTACTTGGAAATTTTTTATAAAAAAATATGCATCACATCGGGAGATGATTCCTCTACTTATATCTAAAACATTATAAAAAAATATTATTATTTTATTGTGGTTAGGGTGGTCAGACAAACACCTACTTCTTATTTTTACCTTGAAATTTAAATACTACTGCATTGAAATTTCAAATTTTCACCAAATAGATTTTTCTTTTTAAATAAAGGTCTAGTAGTTTAGAAACTACATTCAATTTTCTATAGATTCTATTTTTAATTTTTTTTGAAATAATATAGATAACTTATTCAAAATTGTACGTCAAGTTCTCTAACTCTGATTTTCTGTCTTTTTATTGCCACTTAAGGGCCTATTTTTTCCATGATGATCTTGCGCATACCTTACACAAAGATGATTTTTTTTTTGTTTGAATGCGGGTTTTCCTTGGTCAAACCCCAATTTAGTAATTAAAAACTAATAGAAAGATAATGGAAATGAAGAGGGAAATGAACAATACTTTCTACAACTCACCAAACTTCAATGGTTTCCCTTAGAGGACTGAAGAAAAACACATATCTCCAAGGAATCTAATCTTTCTTTGTTTGAGGGATATGTATACTTGAAATACTTTTGATGCTTTAGGATAAAAAAATTCATATTATCCTTCATAGGATTACATGAACAAACATAAGCTTGAACATGATGTTAGGATCTTGATTGCTGTAAAAAATGACTAATAAACCTACTCTTGAATACTCTTGAAAATAACATTTTCTTCTTCAAAATTTTCTCTTTAAGTTTTAGATTTTAATTAATAAAAATACTATATATTTATAGGTGTTTATCTAATTTCTTGAAAATTAGATTCCAAAAGATGACAATTGTAAGATGAATTTGAATCATTAAAATGCCACAAAAAACATATTCAAAATTATGTCTTAGCACTTAAAGGGGGCCCATATTACCATGCGTGAATGGGTCCTGGCCTATAAGTCTAGGACACACAATCCATGGTGATTAAAATATTAATTGCATTAATTAAATGTTGGTTCCCCTTTCAAAAAATGGGAAAAATAAAGCTTTGGAGTGCATAATTTGGAAAATTAGAAGTTTAATTAAGTCCAATAAATCAAGGGACCCAAACATCGTTTGAAATTGTAAAGGTATACAATTTCCTACTCTACAAGATGAAAATAGACAAACTAGAGAGGATGGGAAACCATCTAGCATAAATAAATAATCCTTCATAAAGGATCTAAATTATCATACATTCTCATGAGATAAAATAGGATTTGATGCCTTCTTGTACTTGGAAATCCACCTTAAAACTATGTTTCAAAGTTGACTTGTAGAGAGGAGATTGATTGTTAATCTAAGTATATAGAGCACCTTCATGAGGGTACAAATTCTTGATGTGAGAGTAATGATGAAATTTTCAATGCTTTATACAACACAATCCTTATTTTCTATGATATAAAAATAGTCTCTAGTGGGTTTATTAGTTAGTAAATCCAATAGCTCTTGATTTCTTGTCATATGCTTGCTAGCACCAAAGTCAATCAACCAAATATTCCTCATTTATTGTGAGGTTTGGGAGAGAATAACAATATTATAATGGGTATCACAATTGGATATTTTTGGTATGTTCTCATTAGATTCATCATATTGTTGGGGTGCAGTATTTCTGATGTGCTTCCTTTGGTGAGGATGTAATTTTGATTATTTATAATCGCTAAAAAAATGTGTACCTTCTTTATTAGAATCACCTTGATTCAAGTCATTATGCCAACAATTATTAGCGTCATGCATGTTTTTAGTGTAGATGTGACACAATTGATTCACCTTTTGAGGATTTTCTTATTGTTTTTTCTTTTGTTTCAAAAAAAACTTGGCCACATTGCTATCTTGAGATCAATGCTTTATCTTCAAACTCATCTTGCACTAGCTATATGGATTCTTCCTATTAGAAAAAAATTACCATTTCATAAAATGAGACCACTTGCTTTGTGATTTTTTTGGGAACTAGAAAGGAAGAGCTCTTAGAGTGATGGGGACCAATATTTTTTCCTCCACCTTCTCTTTGAGCACTACAAGTTTTACTTGTAGTTTTTCCACTCAACAAAAGAACTCCTCTACCTTTTGGCCATATTTCATATTAAGTGCATAAAGCTTTCACTAGATATGTAGGATCTTTATCTAGTTCATCACCTTGTATATGGTGGAAAAAGTGTCCTAGGCCACCTTTGACATTGTTAAATCCAAAATGTGTAGCTAAACTTCATTGAAGATATTGAGTGTGATCAACATCAAGGCTTTCACATTGGCCTTATTAGAATAATTATTCTTGTCAACACTAATTCCACATGGTACTACACCATCAATGGTCCCCCATAGCTCTTTGAATTGGAGAATCATGTGCACATCTTTATCTTCCATGCTACATAGTTGGGCCATTTTAGGAGTTGCGCATCTAAAAGGAGTAACTTTGGGGTTGGCATGATACTACTACATAAAAAACATTTATTCTACAAAAAGATATGCACACACACACACATGCTTTTACGTACCAAGAAAATCTTGGGGATGAGCTCAGTATGCTTATGCAATGAGATGCAAATGCTTGCATGTGGGCATTCTACAGGTCACATTCATCATCTACATCATATCCTTCCTCAAACTTGGCATGGATATTCTTTTCTTATCATCACTTTTCAAACAAGAAGTACTCCACTAGCCCTTGCCAAATTTTTCTAGTTAGAAATTTTCAATGTTTGAGAGTTTCTAGCAAAGAAAACTAGAAGTTGATGCTCTATGGGGCTTCATCTCATCTTGTGAATGACTACTTCATGGTTTCTCACCATGCTATTAAAATTGACTAGTATAATCGACATCCACTAGGAATTTGATATCCACACGTCTTTCTAATGTCATATGATTACCTCATCAAGTTCTTCGATACTTGTGCGAGAAGAAGGTTCCAACAAGGTTTAAAGAGATAGCTAATGGAACTTTTCTCTTAAATATCTACAATGATCTCTTATGTCTATAATGTTGCACATCGCCTACTTTTGGAGGCTTTGATCAAGATTCTCTGATACAGTAATGAGAAAGTTAAATGCTTTATTTGATTATTTGATGAGTTGTTAAATCATTTATACAAAAGAAATACGGTTGAAATGACTAACATAATTGCTTAACTGACATAACCATTGTCTGAACTAAGTCGTTGTTTATTTCTTAAGCAATGTAATAATAAACTCCCTCTATATATATTTTTAAATTATAATCATTTAAGAGAATAATATGAATTTTATAGAAAAAATTTCTTGCTTTTTTATTATAAAAGTTTAGATTTTTCTTCCCTCTTATTTTTTTCTAATTTTTTTTTTTTGGGTGAGAAAAATATATTTCTCACAAATTAATGTGGAGGTGGGCATCATGACTTATCTATAATTAGCCAATAGGCTTTACCTATGAGATTTCCAGTGTACTGTTTCTCATGCCTAAAACAAGAGCGCCCGTCATCAAGCAGTGTCCGGTTCACTGCAAACCATTCATGGCTCTTGATTTTGTGTCGCCGGTAAAGTTTACTGACTGCGTGACCATCGTGACCACTGAGGGGGTAAAATTTTAGTCCTGCTGGCATCCTTCTGAACTTGCTATGGAGCTGCTTGTTGGGCGGCGATATTGGAGTTGCTTCATCACCACCTTTTACCTGCTAGCAGCTATGGCTAAATCCACCACATTCTTTCTGAACCTGCTACGGAGCTACTTGTTGGGCGGCGATATTGCTTGGAAATTTGCATTGGATTTTGCTTCATCATCGCCGATATGGGCTATAAATATGTTGCAGACTGTTAACCCTAAATCACGATAGCTTGCAGGTCAAATTTTTGTTTACTATGAATAGATTGAAGTAATAGCTCTAGGGAGATTGATTTCAGTTCCTCTCATTTAAAAAAAAATCTGCTCTTGTAGGGTTTCGTAAGCTTTTTCCTACGAACTCTGCTCATTTTGGCTTACCACCACCGTTGAGAGCATGATAGAATTTGTGCAGAATCTCATGGTTTGGGTAATTCTGTTGGATGTCCATATCTTGTCCCAAAGCTCCCATTTGGCGTAGATAGGTGTGCTTATTGTGTTAACATAGGTCAGGGTAATGATTGTGGTGATAGCCATTATATTGTTGTTTATTCAGATATGCATTCTCATTTTTATTCATCTCATTTGTTAATTCTAAGTTTGTAAAGTTATGTTTGTGCCGACAGTTACCATAAACATGTTCAACATGAGTCAACCAGTTACGATTATTCATTATGGCTAATAGTTAAATGGTTTACAATTTTACCTGGCAGTATAAAATGGGATGATAGGGTTAACATAAATAAAGTTTGTACAAACCCTCTTCTAGTATATCTGACTTTTATTGTCTTTGATGTATGTTCAATTTCAGTTAAAAGACAAGAAATTCTTCTCTCACGAGTCATAATAATATATTGTCCTTATTTCTATACCCTTGAATTACATCTGTAGCATACACCTTGTGTGAAAGACCAACATAAATATGGTTCAAAACCCCTGGTATACAAAATATCCCATTTGCTGACTTTAGTGCACAAATGTGGACAAAAATTACTTTTTTTCACTGCATAGTGCATACACGGGAATCCAATTTGAAACTGAACTAATATGGCCAAACAGATACAAACAAGGGAATTAAAATTTAAGTTGAGCTATCCTAGCTACAGAGATACAAAATTGATAAACTACAATACAGATTCACACAACATAGTGCAGATATTTTCACATCTAAAAATGAAATAGACAACATTTACTTATTCCAATGTTCATTAATATTGCATAAGTGGAAAAATGCAAAGGATTGGCAACAAAGTATGTAGTTAAAATGCACTAAGAAAGATACAGAGGATCCAAGTTTGATATTGTACTACATTTTCAAGCTTCGAAAAAAAAAATGTCCCCATTTCTGATATCAATGCTTGATTCTAAGCAATATTTTTCCTATTGATTTCAATTATAAGATGAATAGCATTTCCTTCACTAATATCTCTATATTTCTTTTCATAATTATCACTTTACCTATATACTCTTCACATTTAAATAAAATACCTATATAGTTCTTACCAGAAGCATTCTCAATCATTCATAAGGACTGGGAATATTATGTATGTTATACTCTAGTGCATCAGTGCTCTTTGCAAGGTTCCCTCAAACATGTCATTAGTGTTTTTCCACTATTGAGCTATCGAATTATCATACCATAATATAGGATCAAGCAACCTCAACATCTATCAAAAATCAATCCCAGTGATCATCACTATAGGACTCCCTACAATATTTTAAATGTATACACCACCAATATTTGAAGATATCGCCAATATTTTAAATGTATGCCCATTACAAGAGAAACAATAAATTTCCCTATTGCTTTGTGCAAGAAGGAGGAATTTTTTTGCCAGCACTCTCTATCCTCTCATCTACAAAAGGGAAATCTTGGGGATTTTTCTCATGATAATCCTTGAAAAGGTTGTATAAATTGTTGAACAGTTTACATTTGAATTGAATAGAAATGTATCTCTATATTCAATGTCCAGTGGTTCCTTCTATGCTTCTTGGTTGGTCTTCTTTGGACCTTCTCTTATGTTTCTAGGTGCAATTGAACTGGTAAATCTTTTAACTCAGCCTTAACTTTGTTGTTTTCTTCTCAATTCAACAAATTTCTCTATAAGTTTTACCTTTAATATGAGGCATTGTAGTTATGGAATTTTCCTAGACTATACTCATGATTGCAAATTCATAAAATCCAGATTTCATCGACAGTTGTAAAATTTCATTGTCAAAGTGAACTTTTGCTTTTAGATTCTTCAAAAAATTGATAATACTTGGAATAGTGATTACAGGCATTAGATTTTTTCATTGTGGAAGAAAGAAGAAATGGACTTAGGTTGATTTTCAACCTTGTTAATAATATCAATGCCTATGGTGGGAAGGAACAATATGTACAATGGGCTCATGCATCAGGAATTGATGTACGATCTTCAATTGACTCTTTTTTTGACGATCCCACTACAAATTCAGCTACTTTTATCAAATGCCAATTTGAATTTTAAAAGATGTAAATGCTTTGGTTGGATTCTATTTCCATACCTCAATGGACATGAAAAATTAAAGAATCAGACTTGAAATTTGATTGGTGAGGAAGATACAATCAACAACTTCTTCAACTTGATGCTATTAACAAGGCTGAAAATCAACCTAAGTCCATTTCTTCTTGCTTCCACAATGACAAAATCTAATGCCTGCAATCACTATTCCAAGTATTATCAATTTTTTGAAGAATCTAAAAGAAAAAGTTCACTTTGACAATGAAATTTTACAACTGTCATAATCAGTGAATTCCATTTTATTTAAAAGAGGAAAAAATTCTTTGCAGAAGAGAATCAGATGTCTCCATTTCAAATAGTTGGTCCCCAAGAAGAACATGAATTTCTCAATAAAAGCGCACAATAATTCTTAAAACAATCCATCTCAATAACACATTCAAAAATGAGAAAAGCTCACCAGTGTAGCTACCAAAAAGTAACTACATTCAACATTTAGATTTTTGGAAACAATTAGAAGCAAACAAGAATCATCATACAACTTAAACACTCTTTGTGTCGTTATTAAAAGAAAAATCATGTGGCATCTCACTAACAAGGGAAAAATTAATTAAAATAACTTGAGTGTTGCAACGTTTTTCGTCTTCATTTTCACCTTCGCTAGCAGTCTCACAATCAATAGGTTCAAAATCAAGCTGAAAATTATTCAGGGCTCCTCAGACTGCCATCCACAATCCATGCATTTATCAAATCCTAAGGCATAAGTATAAAGAAAAAAGATGGACCATCAACAATCATAATTTCCTATGTTCCATGAAGTCATCTTTTTGGGCGATCAAAGAAACAGGGGACGTGATTTGAATACAGTTGTAAACCCAAGTCCTAGGAAGAAAGGCATAGAAAAAAACATAGCAATGGCTAAAATAATAAAAATATAATAAGTATTAAAAAATAAATTTCAACACAAAATCCATTTTACAATGAAGGAATTTTCGCTTGCTTATTATCTCACTAACAGTGGAAGAAAAAATGATGTGAGAATAATGACAATTCTCTTCTTATGGACAATGATTTACCTCAAGATTATGCACAAAATGTGTCGTGTTGTCAACGATACCGATGAGAAAAGATGGGTGAAGTTTGCAGGAAAAATTTGCAAACCCTAATACTCTAGATCTTTTCAAATGAGTCGAATCCACCGACATATTGACACGATTCTAAGTAATATTTTTCCTATTGATTTCAATTATAAGCTGAATAGAATTTCCTTCACTAATGTCTCTATATTTCTTTTCATAATTATCACTTTACCTAGCTTATCTTAATAGTATTTTGTAGTAGATTACCTTTTTTTTTTCCGTTAACCTTTTACCAATTAATAGTCAAGCACCATGTAACATACATAACAAATGCATGTAAAAATTTTAGTTCTTCTATAAGCATTTAATTATGTCTTTCCAGTTTTGATGTCTTTACAATGTGAAAGAAGAAACCAAATAATCCCAACTACGATGCTTTCAGATTGCATGCCTCTTGTGTATGGATAATAGTTGTTCATATAAATCATATCCTTTATGTTTGTCTATAGATTATCTTGCTTATGCCAAAGGATTTTGTTATGTCCCCAGAAAATTTTGCATATTTTGTATAGGATTTTGTGGATAGTGGTTATAGTTAGTGTAACAATGTTTTGGTTATCAGTTGTAAGCTAAACTCTTAAATTTTTCAGCTGATAGATTTTCTGGGCTAGCTGAAAAGTAATTGTCTAGAGAAAGTAAACTTACATATTGCGCTTGCCCTATTATATAAGACCTTCTAGCAAAAATATGGTTTTGTTAATACCTGCACATGTGTGTTCTATGTGCATGTTTGTTGATAACATAACAATTATATTTCTTTTTTACCTATATATTTTTTACTAATTTCTTCTGATAAGATGGGATATTCAATGCTAACAATTTACTGTGCACTCTAGTATTTGAACTGCACACACCTAATGACTTAGGCAGGTGAAGCCCAAAAGTTAATCAGACTGCACATTGTTTGATATTTGGATTTTTTTTGTTTCTATCATAGATACAAAGAAAATCTAACTTATTTCTTTTTTGATTTCTCACTATGTTTTATACTTTGCTTTCACAGGATTCTATTTGATTTTTAACAAATCATTCATACTAAAGACCGCATCACTATTGTTACCTATAGGCTACAGGTATGTTCCTTGAACATATTTTTTTGCACTAGCTACAACACTAGTCATTGTAATAGATCCCTTGTGTTACAAGCAATATTTTATCCATTTAATAGAAAATTCTCATCACATGTTGCTTTTTCTTTCATGTTTTAACATAAAAAATCAAAGGAGATTCAAATAGCATTTTTCTACTTTCAAACCACAAGAGAACTTATTGACCTATGAACTTTTATAGGGATATTCTAGACCCATTCAGATATGTCTCTATCTTTGACACCCAATGCAATCACCTTGTTGAAAAATGACACACCGGATGTACATCCACATCTCCAAGTCTCCAATATTTCAAATTTTGGACAAGCCATTTAATCCACACCTAGATACAAATTAGCACTCTCTGACGGGCTGCACCTCCAACAAGCCACCTTGCCAAAAAAGTATAATCATTTAGTAACTTCAAATACAATACAGAAGGGCTCTATACTACAACTCACAAGATTTTCTTGCCCTACTATTTGTCATGCAAGGTGAGCCTACAATTTCAGTGACTATAGTCAACTATTACATGTTTGCATTTGTGGGTTTCATTATCCCTATCTAATAATCCATTTTCCTTCAAATCAATGGGTGGATTGTAATCTCTGAGCTAGAGATTGCATGCACAGAACATGACATCATAGGTTATCCCACCTTTCTCTACAAAGAAGAAGAAGACGAACCTATACAAAGAAATGTGGAGCTTTCATCTGAACCATGTACGAACTTAGATAGAATTGGCACATCTACAAAGTCACCTCCTAAGAGATTGATGTTTGGAATACATGCATCCCTACGCAAAAAAAATGATATCTCAACTATCACCCCTGTGAAAAGCTTGAATCCTTTTCAAACAAGGTGGACAATAAAAGGCCATGTAACTATGAAGAAAGAAATCCACCAATTCAACACAAAGAAGGGACATGGCCAAGTATTCAATTTTGACATTGTTGATAGAGAGCACACTGAAGTAAGTGTCACGTGCTTCAATGAAATTGCTGACCTTGATTTCAGGCATGTCCAAGTTGGTTCAGTATATACACTATCTGGTGGGACCGTTAAAGCAGCAAATAAGTTTTACAATAAATTGAATAGTGAAATAGAAATCACTTTAATGGATGATTCAAAGGTCATTCTTTGTGATGATGATCTCCTTATTCCAGTACATCAATTTTCTTTCACACCCATTACTGAGATCATTAATAAAGCTAATAGTTCTTCTACTGATGTTATTGGAATTGTTATATGTGTCGACTCTGCCTCAACAATACGAAGAAGAGATGGGACAAAGATTTTAAGGAGGAGCCTCAAATTGGTAGACTCATTTGTGTCCATTATCAATGTCACATTGTGGGGTCGAACAACTCAAATGCAAGGTTTTGAACTTCAAGAAATGTACCACCCACAAAACTTAGTTATTCTTGCAATAAAAGATGCCCATGTAACTGAGTATAATGGTAAGGTCATCAACACTCTAGGCACCTCTCAATTGTTTATTAACCCTGATATCAAAGAAATAGAAGAGCTACGTTGTTGGTTTACAAAGAATGGAAATGAAATTACCATGCCAACAACAACACTTCTAGATGCACCTCTTCTTCTTACATGCAAGAACATTGCTAACATCCAAGGACATTCTTTAGATCTAACACAACCCTTGCAATGCATTCTCAATGCAACAAGTGTTTTCATCAAATCAAATTCATTTTGTTACCTAGCTTGCCCTACTGAGTCTGAGGGAAAACAATGTAAGAAAAGATTTGTACAAAATAATGAAGGAAAATGGTATTGTTCAAAGTGTGAAGCTACCTTTGAAGATTGTAATTATAGATATGTTCTTCAGATCAAGCTTGAAGATCACACAGGTACTCTATGGGCAATTTCCTTTGAAGAAGTTGTAAGTAAACTCATCGGAATGCTTGCAAAAGAACTATATCTACTTCAATTCAATCAGGAAGCAGAGACAACCAGTGAACAAGTTATACAAAATGTACTGTGCAAACAATTTCTATTCACCCTATCAAATACAAATGAAACATATAATAATGAAGCATGGCTGAAATCAACTATTTCAGAAGTTGATATAATAGATTTCACAACCGAAAGCAAATTTTTGTTGAGTCAAATAGCTGAGGTCTGCACTGGGAACCAAAAATGATTAGTTAAAATGTTTTCCTTTTTTCTACAAGCAACCTTCACACTCTTTACAATGTCAAATAGCTGAGGTCTGCATTGGGAACCACAAATCTCTTTAAAATGTTTTCCTTGTTATGCGATCAGCCTCTCCACTGTACATAATCTTTTGCATTGTACAGGGTTTCAAGACCCCTTCAAAACTTGTTTTTCATGTTTACTATCAATACAAAACATATGTAAATCCATTTACTGTTCTTGGCAATTCAAAACAAGTGTTTTCCAATGTAGATAGTTAGCAAAATCATATTTACTATTTTTTTTTCCATTCCAGATGATGAACTCAAATCTGCAAGATTCTGAAGGACAACTAGTCCAAAGTAATTCAGGAAAATTGCAAGCTTGTAAGAGAAGTCGCTTGTACTATGCTAGTCACAAAGAAGAAATAAGTGTTCATCGTACCATCCAAAGAACACACAACTTACAAAAACCATTACAACCATTGATAACTCACCACGTAGAAACTTCTACAAGTTTCTCCCATCAACAAAATGAAGCACATCTGGATACACAGATGCCACAAAACACAAGTTCCACAACCAATTTGGCTATTGATTGGTCTGCCAAATTTGTAGAGACATCACAAAAAAATAGAAATAGAATAGATGCATTTTCAAGCATACAAACATGTACTGTTTGTAAGGAATGATACCCTGGTATTCATGTTTCTTCAACAAGCAACAATCCTATTTGTAGAAGATGCATTGCTAAGAAAGGCATACATCGATTCTCCATCAATAACAATATGGACCCATGTGAACAACCAAATGTGCTTAAAATTCTCACCCAAGAAGAAGAGATGCTCATTGCACGTGTGAATCCAATATTGCAAGTTACTCATGCTCATGGCGGACAATACAAATATAGTGGTCACACAATTAGCCTCCCCCAAGATATCAAAACAATTGAAAACTCTTTGCCACATAGACTTAAAGACTTGAATGTTTTGATAGTCCGAAGAATTAGTACACATGGAAAGCATTATGATTGCTATGTTAGTAGACGTCATGTTCAAAATGCACTTGCATACAAAAAAAGATATGATCCCTACTACAAGGATATTGAAATCAATACCCATGCATTGGCAATACTCCCTGATTCAACTACAAATATTCTAGACATGCTACATACCATGGAATGTGAAAATGAAGAACCAACAACAACACATGTTGAATTTGAAAATAATCCCGATCATGAAGAAACCGAAACACAATATTCAACATCATTTATGTTTAGCCTACCAAATAAGCGTCGTGAGTTACAAATCATAAAGGAATCTATACATATCAAAAATGACAATGCTCCCATCATTAATTGGCCTCACATAGGCTCAAACCCCATCAATGAATACACTACTGAGGGCCTATTTGATATGGCATTTCCCACTCTCTTTCCAAATCGAATTGCACTACCCATGCAACCTCGAGCTAGGGAGGTGCAACTTCATGAATACGCCTTGTACCTTATGCGATACCATGACAACAGATTTGGATAACATCCACAATTTAGATACTTCATTCTCAATCTTATGATGCACCATCGTAGCCAAGCACTTGCATCAGTATTTATCAAAAGAAAAGTAGATGACCATATACCAACCACTATCGAAGACCTTCGTGACCACTTACATAACCTGCCTGACAACCAATTAGCTGAAGAGCTCATGCATTTTGGATCAACCATACGAGGCACACGGTCATATTGGAACAAGTGTCGTTCTGATCTAACAAACATGATAAACCAAATAGGGTCCCCAACATTGTTCTTCACACTAAGTGCAACAGACACAAAGTGGCCTAATTTACACACATTGTTTTCATCGAGCACATCAAATGTAGTTACTTCCAACAAAAAACGTATAGATAACATTATTAAAACCCACATACCACATACCTTTATCTACATCAACATTTCACAATCTTTCGTGAAGAGTTCATTGACAAACTCCTCAATGCCACAAATTATTGGTATAGATATGAATGGAAACATCGAGGCTCTGCACACATACATGGATTTATATGGCTTGAAAGTGCACCAAACATGGATACCCTTAATTGGGATAATCAAATAGAAGTTGATAGAGCAAAACAGTTCTTCGACAACTATGTCATTGCTAGGAACCCTTGCAATAAATTTGAAATAAACAATATCATACACAGAAACCCAATGGATGATCCATGTCTACTAAACACGTCTAAAATATTAGCTACCGACCCATACACTAATTATGAAGAACTAATCAATTGTGTTCAAAGACATACTAAATGTACAGAGAGGACTTGTCTACACAAAAAAGGACAACAACTACAATGTAGATACAAAGCTCCTTGGAAAGAATGCATAAAATCCACCTTAGTGTGCGATGAATCTGGAAATAAATCCTATAAGCCAATAAGAAAAGATTATAGATTAAACATTCACAACCCCCAAATGCCATCAATATGGAGAGCTAACATAGCTTGCCAACCCGTCATCTCACGGCTGCTTGTTCTCAAATACATTGCCAAATATGCATCTAAAGCTGAAAAAAATCAAAGAGTTGCATTGATATACTATCAAGAATATGTTCAAATGAAAGATTGGAAGAAAACGCATTAAAAGAATATCAAAAGTTTGTGACAAAGATTGTTGCAGAATGAGATATAGGAGCACAAGAAACATGTCATATGCTTCAAAAACTCCCTCTTGTGATTTGTAATCAAAATTTTATATCATTGAATGTAAGAAAATAAGTGCTCCATTGATTGAAGAAAACAACCAATGGTAATGAGATACAATCTAACTACATACAAGCCTACATGAACCGGCCAGACCACCTTGAATTGGTTTCACTAATTGAATCAACAAGATCCTTCACATACGTTGCTAGTCGTAAAGGATGCAAATGGAAAATTAGAAAAGAAAAAGAAATTGTATGAGTTTTCCCATGTTTTCATTCAATTCCAAAAGAAGACTGTGAATCTTTTGAATCATTTTTTTGCAGTGAGTTACTTCTATATAAACATTTTCGACAAATAGACAAAGATATAGGCCTCGACAAAGAAGAAATCATTCAAAATTGGAAACACATGCATGCACAGCAATACACTCCATGGCATGTTGACCGCATAGATCAAATGGAAGCTTCCCTTGAAGAGGAAGACTACTCTGATGACAATATGGATATACAAGATGGTCTACCAATGAATGAATGAGAGTTATTATCTCAACTAGGCCTTTCTAATAGCCACAATTTGAATGAACTTGAAATGCTTGGTCATCGTGATTATGACAACAACAACATATGGGATGCTCACACTATTCCTACACATTTGCACTAGAATGCAATTCAATTTGTAAACACAAACAAAATGTCTCGACAAAATGTTCAATCAACTGTCAATTTCAACAACCAAAACTATACATTATCATTGAAACAACAACTAGCACTTACTATATTTCAAAATCACTCAATTCAAAATCACCCTAAACAACCACTGCATATGCTAATACTAGGAACTGTAGGCACTGGAAAATCCTACCTAATTAGTTGCATAAGAAATGCACTGCAAACCAACATACCAATTGTGGTCAACCCACTCCTGGTTCTTGCACCATCAGGCATTGCAGCTTTAAATATACAAGAATCAACTATACATGCAACCCTCAAAATACCCATTAGAGAAATGTAACCACTTCAAGGAAAAAATCTAACAACATTTCAAGAAAACATGAAAAATACACAATACATTCTAATCAATGAAATGAGCTTCATCGGCCCAAAGTTACTATTAAAAATAGATAGCAGGTTACATGAAGCAAACCCACAACAACATCTTTGTTTTGGTGGCATCTCTATAATTCTTATAGGAGACCTAGCACAACTTCCACCTGTTCTAGATAAACCTATCTATGCATCCCACACAACTGAAAAAAACCTATGGCACAAATTCAATACAATTGTTACATTACAAACAATATTTAGACAACAAGGTGACAATCCAATGCAAACTTAGTTTTGTACTACATTGCAAAACATGCGCAATGCAAAACCAATAAAACATGATTGGGAATTATTAATGACTCGCACAAACAAGCACCTCACAACAACTGAACAAGAAGATTTCAATAAATCAATACACTTGTTTGCTACAAATGACCTAGTAACTTTACACAACAAGAAAAAATTGCAACTGCTAAATCTACCTATTGCACTCTGTATTGCTATAAATACACAACGTACATTATGTATTGCTACCAATGATGAGCAACTACCCCAAGAAGTACTACTAAGAAAATCTCAACGTGTCATGTTTACAACAAACCTATGGATCCAAGGTGGACTTGTAAATGGATCTCTTGGAGAGATCAAAGAAATTGTATATCCCCTCGGATCTAAACCACCCGAATTACCAGAATATGTTACAGTCACATTCGATAACTATATTGGACCACCATGGGATGAAACAAACCCAAAAGCTATACCAATACCTCCTTTTACTTGAGGCACCCATAGACAAATACCACTAACTATGGCATGGGAAATCACTATACACAAATTGCAAGGCCTCACACTAAATAAAGCCACAATCGATATTGGAAAAACAAAAAGACAAGGCCTCACATTCACAGCAATGTCTAGAGTCAAATCCATACTAGGCCTTCACATAGAACCTGCATTTTCTTTCAAGCGCTATAACAAAATGAAGAAGAATCCATACAACATTATTAGAAAGAAAGAAGAAGCTCACCTTCAACTCCTTTCCCAATAAAATATTCAGGTAAGTACATTTAGTAGTTTTCTTAAGAAGTTAAAGAATTCCATATAATCCCTCCTTTGTTAGAGGACACCCAGCCAAACTAATCAATTACAATCTTTTCTTGTTGTACAGGCAGCCAATCAGATGCAGAACACAAGAACAAATCCAGATTTGAGCTCTTCATCCAAACAATCTTTTGATTTCTTTTTACAATCGCTTTAATTACATATGTCATAGCATCTTTAGAAGCAATGCATTCTACACTTGTGAATTCCTACATAACAAGTTCCATTGACAGTGACATGGCTCTATATACATATAATCTCAATCACAAGGGGAATCAATGCATTATGTTTTTTGTACTCATATGGACTACATAACAAGTTCCATTAACACTGGCATGGCTCTATATACATATAATATCAATCAAAAGGGGAATCAATGCATTATTTTTTTTCTACTCATATGGACAATAATATGCATGGACAGCAATAAACTATTCATATGACATTAGATCCATGCATCTATTTACATTTCTAAAGTGCACATGTTGTGCTTGCAAACTATACTTGCCAAAAAAAAAAAAAAATTCCTTTATTTCTCTATTATGTCTACTCAACATTGCATTGGTGGCCACAGGCTGCATCTTATAGCTATTCCTATACAGGATACATTCAAGCTTCAATTTCTCAAGAGACCATGTCAAGTTTGGCAACTACTCTACCTGTTTCGTTGCCTGCTCCAAAACTGTTTGTGTCGTCATCAACAGCTAAAACGGAGATGCCTTCATAGTCAGAATCCATCATGTGCACCTCCCATATGTTCAAATCTGATGATAGCCTAGGGAATGTAGAAGATGATGCCTGAGACAATTTTCAGTTGTTTCTAGTCTCCACCACAATAGTTTTTCTGAAGATACATATTGACATGAATTTTCAATCATTTTCTGGATCTTAGTTGATTACAGATTCAACTATCATAGGGGAAGACCTAGAAGATAGATAGGTACATTAATTTTCTATAGCTTTTGAAGAGCATATCATAGAAAAAAAGAGAACTGAACAGAAAGAGGATCTCCAAGAAGACAATGTAAGTAAATCCAGTGAAGATAGCAGTCACAAGCATGATGTGGAAGCTTCAGCGGACATATTAACTCCAAAGTCAAATCCTTACAAGCTAACAAAATCAGAACCTCAGAGGTCTAGGATCCTGACATCAGAAACAGAGAAGCCTCGAGAATTTGTTTCAAAACATTCTGATTTATACTGCATGCTAGAAAACTCTCATGTTTATCATCTCATGTTCGAATAGTACATTTTGAATAACCTCTACACTATTTTCGTCAATAATAAGTGTTTCTCAAAGAGATTGAATTTAGATGATCATGCCTTTGAGATGATGAAAATCATATATATTAGAGTCACCTACAACAAGGTATAAATCCATGTAAATGGATATAATCATCTAATGCTTTTTAGAAGGAAAAGTCCTTATCCATTGGAGATGAAATTTTGCAGAAACGTACAAGTACAAAGGACTGTAAGAATAGGAATTTGTACACTAAAATTGTAAGAAGCTAAACATGTCCAACCTTGACTTTTTGGGCAACTGTCTGTGGGAAAGAAAACAAGGTGCAACATTTCTCTACTATTTGAATTGTATGTAGTTGTGGATAAACAAATTCTAGAAAACACGGGTTCCTAATATCCCACCTCTCAATGAAATATTGATCAAAAAAACTTAGACAATCAATCACTCATTTGCATCTACTATGGAAACATCGTGTCTGCTAATTGTGAAAATTTTATTATTCACTTTTTGTGGAGAAAAACGCTTTTGAACTTCATTTGTTTTACATGTCAATCCCACATTATCTTGTGGGTTTCATGCGAGGTTAAAATGGGATATACAGTTTTAGTGTGTCTTATGATCTCCTGAATTGAAGCAGTCTCCAAAGAAGAGTTGCACTTAAAATACAAATGCTTTTCTGTTGAAAGTTATTGAATGCACTTCTTTTAAAATACTATTTAGAGTTTCATGGTCATGGCTGTGAATGTGTTTTTATGTATTATATATGGTTGTTGTAATTTTTAAATTCTTTGAGTATACAGTAAGCAGATTAAGCCAAACATTTAATGCAAAATAGATTTGATGCTTTGGCAAAAAATTGCACCGTCATTCTATGTGTAACATGAATTTTATAATTTTTAATGTCTGGAGATTTCTATTTTAACTAGTAAGATGAACTGTAGCATACTTAATGCATATGATCCTTCTGAATTCTTCGAATGAAAATGATATAATGACTATGTAACATTAACTTTTTTAATTTCCATTACCTTGACTTTCCTATTGGCGTTTTCCTTGAACCCCCCACGGGTGCAAGTGCTAGTGAATAGTAAATTGGTGAAGATTAATGTAGAACAAGGCATGATGAATAATGAATAAGAAAATAAATTAAAATTTTTTCTCTTGTAATGATATAAATCTTGAGATGTGAGCATTATTTTTCTCTATTGTTTTCTAATTATTGAAATTTAGATATATTTATTTGCCTTTATTTTTCTCCGTTTAGTTTATATATTTCAAGAGATAAAATTGTGGATTGAAAAAGATGTACATGGAGGTGGAAATGATGAATATGAATAATGAATTATCAATTGAAAAATATGAAAGTGTCTGACGATGAGAGTGACAGATGATGGATAAAGATTTATGAATATGTAGAATGAATGTAATAGTGGGTATTGATGAAAAATAAATATTTAATCAATGAAAATTAATTTTGAGGGGTAGGTACGTTCAATATTTGTGGTTTTCAAAATAATGTAGTGGATGAATCTATGAGACATACTATTTTGTTTAACATATGGAAATGTAGATGTATAAAAGTTTTTTCAAAGCATAATGTTCATCATGAAGTAGAAATGTTAAATTTTTACTCTAATATCATCTTCCAAATTATCTTTTTGTGCTCTCAATTATAGGAGGTCCCAAAGGAAATTTTAAAGATGAGCAATCACTTAGACATGATAATGCTACAATTGTTGCAACTACATGACAAGGATTCCTTATGTTCCAAACAACTTCAAAGCATGGTTAAATTCAAAATCTAAGGCTATGTATTGTGTTATATGAAGTATATCCTGATTGTGATGGTATATTTTAGATTGTGTTTACTTGTGTGGAAGCTTGTTGACTACTCATTTATTATTTGTATATGTAATTTTTTGCATCAATTCTTTATTAAATAAATTACAAACCTCATTTCAAAATTACTATTTCCCTTGCTTTGAATTTGATGAAAGTACTTTGACTGCAACATCATATCTAAAAATTCTACCATAAAATATAGATCCAAAACCTCCCTTTGCAAACTACTATTCTTCCATGGTTACGATTTACAAATTTTTGAGTTGGCTAAACAATCAAACTTAAAATTTCCTTACCCTTGCAAAAAAATTTACTGTGAGACTTGGGTTGGAATATCCAAATCTACAATTAAAAACTTGTGAACTTAGCCTATCCTCAATGGCTCACTCTCTGAGAAAGTAATTGGCATCTTTGATTGGTGGCTTTAGATCTGCATTTATTTGACAAAGTTTAATCCTCCCGATATTGTTAGAATGTAAATTAATTGTCACCGACCAAGCTACAATGTCCAAACACTATCTAGAACCATCCAACCATCTAAATCACTTCTTGAACCATCCAAATTCAATGTGCACCAACTTCTATTGTCTTCCTCCCTTCTAGATCATTCATGAAAAGTTCATTTTAACTTCTCATTGTAAATATTACAACTAACTCACATTCTATAGTGTAAAATAAATTTAATTCTATTTGATCTATAAATATACTAGTTAGACTGACCTATGTTTTGCAGTGCTTGAGTTTCAAATTCTATGTTTATTGGTTTATGCTCTACCAACAAACTAGTATCAGAGCTGGTTATTAGATTTCATTTGCAAATCATGGAAGAGATGAAGGTATGAAGATCTTGAAGGAGTCATGTTGGATTGAGCCACATTGGATTGAAGGATTTTGCTTATTTGGATCTACATATTTTTGTAAGAGAAGATTTTAGCCGTTGCATGAAGGAATGAAAAAGCTACAAATTGTGATTAAATTTTGAAGAAAAGAAGAAGTTGTTTTTGGAGATTATATTGTTGAAGGTAAAGGAGATGCTAATTTTTTGCATCTAAGCTATTGCAAAGATATCACAGATCTCAAAGGGGCACCATAGATTAATCTACTATATTGTGATACAAATATTGTTTGATGTGGTTATTGGTCTCATTAATGAGTATGAAGTATATTTGTTAGAATATGTTTTAATTTTTTAATATTATGAAATGTGAGTTGTGAATTTTTGTATTCTTTTGTTGCTAGTAATGGTGTTATGGTTCAACATGGAGGAAAATACAATTTTACTGGATAAATAAAAAATGGTTATCTTTGATAAGATTTGTGTTTGAATAGTTTATGTTTTGTGAACTACAAATTGGCCTGATAGTTGGAACAAGGAAGGAGAAAATTTGTGGGTGAAAAGATCCAATGAGGATCACATAGATTGCTATCAAGATAAAGTGAAGTCTAGTTTGCAAACATGGCATCCGATAGTAGTTTAACTCAACCTCAGGTTTCATTATTTGTAGGTAAGAATTATGATACTTGGGCAATATAAATGATGACATTGTTTTTTTCACAAGATTTATGGGAGGGTGTCACCAAAAATAGTATACTCTTGAAGAAAGAGACAATTTTGTGCCTATTTTAGACACCCTAGCCCTATTTACCCTTTACATCATCATTAATAGGTCCCTATGGCCCCATATTTTGCATCTCAAGGCTTATTTTGATCAAGTACTCAACTAAATCAACATATAAACTTAATTTATGCATTCCCTAACATCCCAATAGGAAAAAAAGCCCATGTAGAGCGAAGTTACCCATTTGGGTGAATTAGTCCCATCCAGGTGGTACTAAGTCACCCAACTTGGTGACTTAGTCCTATTTGAGCTATTTTTAGGGTTTGAGTGGGAAAAATTAGGTTTTAAGTTTAATTTTTGTCCATGTTGGCCTTGGGGATGAAATTAATGAGAATTTTAGGTGAATTGCCTATATAAAAAATCCTCTAAACCATAATTTACATCTCATTCATCATTCATTCATGATTCATCTTCCATCTCAACTCAAGCAAGCTAGGGTTTTAGCATTCTAAGTCATCAAGACATCTTTCCAAACCTTTCAAGGGAAAATTCTTCATCTATTACTATATAAATTCAAGATCTATCATCATGGAAAGTTTCTAATCCCTTAATTCATGTTCATAATTCATTATATTATTTCATCATTTTGGTTTAATTACCTAAAAAAGGGTTTTGACCAAGCCAAACCCCTATTCTCCAACCCTTCAACCATTTTCCCCTCTCTTTGCATGTATTTTGTCGGTCTTGTTTGCAAATTTGTCAAAGAGAAAGATTGGAAAAGTTGTCATCAAAATGTCAAAGCCCTTCAAGGTTTTCAAAACCCTAAGAGAAGCTTGGAAAACACCTACAGTCCAAATTCTATAGTTTCAGATCCAAAAACTTATCAGGACCAGAAGTGCAAGTCAAGGGCTACATATTCCCCTTTCAATTTTTTAGAAAATTCAAAGTGGACACTTCCCCCCGTTGTGGCAACTTATCAATTTTTCCATATTCTTTTATAGATTTGGATACCCATTTAGCTAAAATAGGCTCTGGTGCAGTTTTCTAGATCTAAAACTAGGTTGCCTAGAATGGCGAATTAGTCCCAATAGGCCAAAATTTTAGAATCAACAACATTTCCAGAGCTCCTCTCTAGTTATCTCTAGTTTCCAAGTGTATCTCTCTATTTTCATTCATTTCTATTATAGTTTACTTACATTTTTAGTTCATTTTGCATATATTAATGTGTTTTCAAACAAAGTGCATTTTTTAGGTTTTGCATTAGCATTTGATCTTTTTCATTAGTTATTTGCAATTAGGACCTTTCATTCAGGCATATTTCAATCATATTAGCATTAGTATTGAATGAACCTCCAATTTTTTGGTGGAAAATATCTCTCCTTTTAGGTGAGAAACCCTAGAAGTGTAAGAGAGCACCCTTTCCCCTAAAATTTTTGGTTTAGGGATTTTTTTCAAAATGGGTTTGTAGAACCTCAAGATCTATCTACATTAACTCAAGCACAGAAAGATGAACTTAAGGAAAAGAAACAAAAAGATTCTAAATCTATTTTATAGTCAACAAGAAATGAATGAATCTATTTTTCCTATGATTTTTGCAGCAACTATTTCTAAACAATCTTGGGAATTATTAGAAAATTCATAAATTAAAAGTTGCAAAATTATATCTATGTTAAGAATAAATTTTGAAAATCTTCAAATTATTTCATCAGAATCTATAGATCAATTCTTCAATAATTTAATAAATAATGTAAATCAAATGAAATCACATGGAGAGGATACATTTGATCTAAAGGTGGTAGAAAAGGCTCTTAGAAGCCTTCTTAGAAAATTTGATGCAATAGTAGTTGCAATTGAAGAATCAAAAGACATCTCAATTGTCAATAGATGAATTGATGGGGTCCTTTCTTTCTCATGAAACTAGGATGAACCAAAATAATAATTCTTCTTTGTATAATTCTTTTAAGACATAGGTATCAATTGGAAGAGGAAGACAAAGACAAAGAGATGGACATATGAGTCCAAATCAAGGAGAAAAAACCAATCAGTCCAATCACAATGTTAATAATAGAGGATGAAGAAGAAATCGATCTCAAAAGACATAAAGGTTTGATAAATCTCACATTCAATGTTATAATTGTAATAAATTTGGCTATTTTGCAAATGAATGTAGAATTCAACAAGATGATGAGGATAAACAAAAAGAAAACTACATAGATGTATCCGATAATAACTCTAGAAGTTTACTTACTGTGGATGCTGAAATCTGCAACAATGTTAGACTTGGACAAACATGGTCAACCTAAATCTGTAAAAAACTAAGCATCCCTATAAAATATTCACTCATGCTACCTGGGTATGTGCAGGATCATCATGGAAAAAACAGGTCCTTAAGTGGCAATAAAAAGATAAAAAATCAGAGTTAGACAACTTGGCGTAAAAATTTGAATAAGTTATCTATATTATTTCAAAAAAATATAGAAATAAAATCTGTAGCAAATTGAATATAGTTTCTAAAATACTAGACCTTTATTTTAAAAAATAAAATCTATATGGTGAAAATTTGAAATTTCAATGCAGTAGTATTTAAATTCCAGGGTAAAAATAAGAAGTAGGTGTTTGTCTAACCATCCTAACCACAATAAAATGATAATATTTTTTTATAATCTTTTAGATATAAGTAGAGGACTCATGTCCCGATGTGATGCATATTTTTTTATAATTTGTTTCCAAGTAAATAATTAATTATGAATTTTGTATTACAATTTTTAAAAAGTATAAAAGCTCGTCTGTCTAACCACCTTAACTTGGTCACAAATTCATGAAAGTGAATTTTTTGTTTTTTAATCCTATATTATGTGAAGCATAGAATGTGACACATGTTTCAGATTCAAAAAATGTGATACCGTTTGAAAGTTATAGATTTTTTTCAATTAGCTTATCAATAAGGACTTTATTCGTAATTCTAATAGAAAATGAATAATAATTATTTATTAAATTCAAAGTAGAGCATAATTTATATTGGTGGAAGCTGAGAATATCCTCTAAAAACTCTTTTCATTTCATCAAATTTGGGTAGAAAAAAAGTCGTCAACCACATGGGCCATCAAATGGCTTACATATCACCACTTTTTGATCCATGATGATCCTAGACATACCCACCTATGCAAACAAGAAAAATAGAACCAAAAAACTAATTGAAAGCATAAACAACAAGAGAAAACTCTATTCCACAGTGGGAGTGGTGCTCCTCATGATGTGTAAAGAAAGCCCTTTCCCCCCCCTGATAAGAAAGATTTCCAAGATGATGATAATGCAATGCCAATACTAAGATTGTGCATCAATTTTGTGTTGTTGTGTTGTGTTGAAATGATTTGCATTTATAGATTCAAGATTGGAAGATTGAAATATTTGGATGAATGTGGGATCATTCATGAGCCAATGAGAAGATGCCACTTGTCAAGATGTGATAGGATGAGGGTTGTAAACTCCTTTCTTATAAAAATGTGAACCCCAATCCTATACCTGCATAAACACATTAGTAAGCTCATATGCAAGTGAGAATCAAGATTCCCCATGGAATCCATCTACAATGCTTAATAATAGGAAAAACGAAGAACAAACATGAAAGAAAAATGAAATCCTAATTAAGCAATGCAAACTCTTGATCCCATGGGGGAGTTGGTGCCAATTGGTGTGTCAAAATTGGTCCTTTCCCAACTCCTTTGTAAGCTTGATGATGATTTTGTGATGGTTGTAGCTCCTTGATGAGATTTTTGCATAACCTAACTATGAAACCATGAGAATGATGAACACTTGCTATGAAGTAGACAAAATTAGCTCTCAATGTGAAGAGAGTAACTTTTCTCAATTTGTGGATGTTAGAAGGAGATGAAGAGTCTCTCATTTATAGATTTCCAAATTGGAAGAAAGAGTGAAATTGAGCAATGTGGTATCATTCAACATCCAATGACCAAGTGTCACTTGTCAAGTTGTGAATGGTTGAAGGTTGTGCACATTTTGGTCAATGTGCATGATAAATGCCATCAGATTCGAATTTGAAATTTGAAAGTGACATGTTGGATGGAGAGAATAATGGAATTAATGTCACTTGGCTCAAGGCCAAGGACATGCAAGAGACATTAAATGTCTTGTTGGAGGTACCAATCCCCTTTTGGAGGGATTTTTGAATTAGAAGAATATTCCACAAAAGATGCCCTTTTGAATGGAAAATGATGATTGAATAAGTCAAATAAATTGATTTATTGTGCAAATTGCAAAATATAGAGGACTGGAGTGATTAGGATTACATTAATTAGGATTTGATCAATTTAATAGGAGATTGGATGATTTGACAATTTTGACTTAGATTTATGTGTTGATTTAAATCAAAAGGATGAGAGATAGATTTAATTAAATAAAGGGATTTGATTTATTTAATCAAAGAGGAATGATGATGTTAGATTAAATAGAACAAGGTTTAATTTATTCCATTTAATAGGATGACTTTAGAGATTAATTAAATAAAATATATTATTTAATTAAATAGAGATATAAGGTTAATTAAATTAAATCGATTAATTTAATCAACAAGGAAGAATGATTTAATTAGATAAATAATGATTTATTTAATTAAAAGCGATGACAAGCCGAGAAGGTGATTTAGGATGAAATGATGTTAGTGATTAGGATTAGGTGTGTAGGATCGAATTGTATATTTTCCATGTCTACACTTATAACTTGTAATGTGGCTCAAGAAAGTTCTAATGATGTATGGTTCTTAGATAGTGGTTATAACAAGCATATGATAGGGAGTAGAGAACTATTTTATGATTTGGATGACTATATAGAATCAAAAGTAAAATTGGGAAATTATAACAAAGTGTCTATAACTAGAAAAGCTATTATTAATATTCTAATTAAGAATGCTGAAAAAAGGCATACATGTTTTCTTTGTATCCGATTTAAAACACATTTTTTTGAGTGTTGGTCAATTAGTGCAAAAAGGGTATAGAGTTCAATTTAAAAATACTAAATGTATAATTATGGCTAGTGTAGACACTTAAAAATGTCTTGATGGATCACATTGGCTAACTAACATCATTTCTTCTTGAAACCCATCCTCTTTTTGCTTAATTGATTAAATTATCCTAGCTATTTAATTAATTATGTCATTTGTATCTATTAACCTAATCCATTTAATTGGGTTAATTTACCCCCTTTCACACTAACAATTATTCCCATTAAATTAAATAAATCAACATATTCAATTTAATTCCCTAAGTCTTCCCATTAAATTAAATAAATCAAAGTATTTAATTTAACTCCCTAAGTCTTCCCATTAAATTAAATAAATAAAAGTATTTAATTTAATTGCCTAAGTCTTCTCATTTTATTAAATAAACCTAATTTATTTAAGTAAATGTCATTTCACCATTTCCCCCATCCATTAAATCATTTAATTTAATGAATATCACTTTATTCTTCTAATCCCTCTAATTGGATGATTCAACCCTGTTTAATTAGCAATTATCTAATTAATCCAATTCCTCCCACTTGCAAGAGAATATTACCTCCCCTTTTGCACTATTTTTTTTTTTTTTATTTAGCAAAATGTCTTTTTTCTCACCCATGAATAGTCCAAATAATATTATTTCTCCTCCAATCATTTTAAAAAGAGAATATTCTCTCTTAGCTTCAAATGCAAGTTATCTTGTAACCTCTTGAGAAATTTAACTTTTGACCTCTTGTAAAGGTCAAAAGTGTGCTTGTTTGGAAGGAATGAGAACCGTTGATTAAATATCATCTTGCATTCTCACCTGTTGATGAGAATCCATGATCCATGCCTCCTATTTCCTCCATCCTTGACCATTGATTAGATTTTTCAATCTTAGCCCTCTATTTCTCATTTTCTTTCCTATAAATAGGTCACTATTTGGAGACAAATGGATCCATCTTTTATTTGAAAACTTATGTTGTTGAAATCACTCACATTCACACTCATACTTTAATCACATTTAGCATATTTCAGTTTATTTTCAGTTGCATAATAGATTTAAGCTTCCATTAGTGGCTTCCATGCATCCATCTTAGCTTGTTTATAAATTAGGGTTTGAATCTTTTAGCTTAGAATTAGCTTAGACTAGCTTAGCAACTGCATATTTAGATCAATTTTAGCATAAAATCATGTTTAATTTGGCATAAATCATGTTTTCATCCATTTATCACAAGATTTTCATTGATTCTCCTCAATAGAATCAATTGAAACAAACTCACTGATCACGAGATTGAGAAAGGCTCATTGTTTTGACATCAACATGACACCAATTCCAAAATGGGATAAGTTTCAAATGGGGTAAAATAGGCATTTCAATGTTTTTATATTTAGAATGCTTCATTTTAATAATTTTTTAGTTTATCTTTCATTTGAATGATCTTGTTTGAAGATTGAGTATTAGTGGCTAGGTTATGATTCGATTCATTATGGATCAAGCATGATCGGCCCATACTAGTATCCTTGATCACATTCTGGCACTAGAAGGAGGGCATTAACTAACTAATCTAATGATTTTCTTGTCAAAATTTTGTTTTCCTTGTTTTTTAGGTACAATGATGCATTTGATTATCATACGACACAATTGATGATGTGTCACTATACAACAACACATCTATAATTTCATTATGGTGATGCACAATTAAAATCAAAATGTATAATTAATTTTGTGACCACATTTTAATTTAGCAACGCTATTCATTATTTTTAACGCAAAATAAATTTTAGTATAGCGACACTATTGATCTGGCATTGCATTTGATGTAACTATTTTTTGCAGAGAAGCGCAATTGATTTTAAATACAATGATGCACTTGTTGTATGGTGACGCTATTGACAAATTTCAGTGACACAATTGATTTCAACATCACTATTTTTTTTTATTTTTTTGACAAAAGTGGCAAGCCACTATATATATATATATATTATATGTAATAAAGTATACATTTTTCTGGCTCAAAGGGCATACCGGCAGGAAAGAGCTAGTGAGAAAACCTTTGGTTTTAGCCCAACATATTAATAAACAAAATTGTAAAGTTTCTGATTAAAAAATGCTGACTTTTTAAAGTCAATCATATCAAAGTCTATCAACTAAAAGTATAAACCTATACACTGAAGATACAAATTATTGGCTGCTTTCTCACAAGCAATTGCATTATTTGCAAACACCTGCCAAATTTGAATCATTTCCATTTACTCCTCCATCTGCATGAAGTCGAATAGATTGTCTCCCTGCTCTTCAATGCCTTCTTCTTCCATTTTCAAATGAGAACCTTTTTGAGCTTGAGTATGCACCTATCTTGAATTTCTTTGCAATGAAGAAGCTGCATGTTGACAATTATGATAAAAAAGGAAAGATATATAATAAAACTTATCCCTGAATCTATCAGCCATATCCCTTCCCAGATGATTGGAATATTTCAATAAAGCCTTATTCAAATGACAAGGGTCAAAAAACTCTACTGATAATTTTAAAGCATCAAAAGTATTAACCACTGCCTTATTATGAAGAAGATAGTGAGGAGGGAAGATACCGCCAATATAACCTTCTCCATGCGAGAAGATATATTTTTATGCACTGCAAAGAACTGCTTCATTTTTCAAAAATATGTCATTTACCATTGTGTCGACAATGACTTTAACTGTTTCCAAAAACTGAAGAACATCCATGATATTAGAAAGAAATATTGAAAGAACATTTGACGAAAAAATTAACCTTTGAGATTTTGGCTAAAGAATCTCAAACCTAATTATGCATTTGAAGCATTTGTAGTCATAGGGACAATGAAACTTGAAAATAGATTGGAGATGTTGTATATCAAGCTTACCAGAGGCTGGCGTTTCCCACCTTTGAACTAGAAGCCACATTCAAAAAAATTGAGGATGATACTCCATGCTACAACCTGTCTTAATTTTCCTAACATCTAAATAGGCAAATTAAATATTAAACGAACTTTTTCTTGATTATTTGATGAAGAAAATAAGACAATACTGTCCTATTTATAAAATTTTGACTTCCTTGATTTTTGAAGCTTACTTCTTTATCATGACAAATCTCTTACCAACTTATTATGGTAAAGTACCAGGACATCCTTTACACACATTCCGAATATGTTATATAAGAATATCAAATATTATTGATGGCTACCAAGCTATATTGGACCAACAAAACCATCCCATTAGGTATGGGAGAACACCATATTTTCCATGTAATGAAAGCAACATTGTACTTGCTCACAAGAGCCTACAAACCTTTATGTTATCATGATTTTATTTACCCGTAACTGACCATGACTTAGATAAGGCATGATAGATACCTACTGTCAAACTTTTGACATCAACATTTTTGAGATATATACAAACATCCCCTATAATCATTCTTGAAACAGATCAATGAGTCTTGTGATCATAGTATCGATCACACTTTGCACATTATCATTTATACATAAGAATGAAAGGATTGCATATATTCAACATGTGGGCCTATGTTGAATATCCTTCCATAAGGCCAAAAATATTAAGAACCTTGATGACATGTCAATCATAAATATGATAGATAAAAGATAAAATTTAAGACCTATCATGTATATAATTGATAGGATCAGCAAAGTGAATTAATCAAATAATTATCCATTTTGATCAATAGAAATTTCTTCTTTTGATATTAATTTTTCCAATTAAAAGTCAATTTTCCCAATTTGAACAATATGTATCATTTCTTTTTCAAGTTGATTGCAGTCCAAGTTGGCTAAATAATCTGCCACCCTATTTCCTTCTCTATATGTATGCAATAAGTTATAATGCAACAAATTTCCCATAGTTTTTCGAATTTTCTTTACCATATAAGATAACTTCCAATTATGGGAAGATCCTTCCCTGCAGGCATTAATCAAAATAAGAGAATCCCCTTCTATCTCTAGCTTCGATATTTTGAAATCTAAAACCATTTTCAAACCAAATAATAAAGCCTATGCCTCAGCCTCATTGTTTGTACCAACCATTAATTTGATAGATTTGGCACAAAGGATTATACCATTATTATCTCTTATTACAATACCAGCACCTGAAATTCCTGGGTTACCTTTTTAAGCTCCGTCAAAGTTTAATTTAAAATAACCCAATGGGGGAGGTGACCATACAATCTTAGATTGATCAAATTTTCTTGATACAAGATGAAGACTTCCTTTGAACGGTAGAGACAAAAGGGGCCAATTTGAGAGAACTTTGGAATCCCAATCCAAGAAAGAAGATCCTATGTGTTTTGTTTTTGAAACATAGGAATTTACAATTTCTGAAATATAGATATCCAATGAAGATAAAATATGCTCAACTTTTTTCTTTTCTTTCCTAAAAATGAGTTTATTTCTTGCCCATCAGATAGAACATAAAACTGATGCGGGAATCACTTCCCATATACATGCAAAACAGGAAGACTTGTATAACTTTGGCCAACTAGTAAATAAATCCCAAATAGTATTAGGAAGAGGAAATTGAATCTTTAACCTTGATAAAACAAAGTGCCAACAACTTTGTGCAATTGAACAGGAGAGAAACAGATGATTGACATCTTCTAACTCTGATTCACAAAGGACACATTTAAAAGGAACTGAGATTTTCAACCTTGATAATTTATCACTTGTTAGAATTTTGTTTTGGATTGCTAACCAGGCAAAGCAACCAACTTTGGGGATAATTTTTGGACTCCAACAAAAACTATACACTCTGAGAGATTGAGATTGAGAACTATATTTTGAAATAGAAAGGTAACCCTCTTTGATCGAATAGCAACCTGAGAGTGATTTTGACAAGATTAATCTGTCTGCACTTGATGAAACATAGACTATTCGATCTTTCATTAAGGAGGCAATGATACACTTATGATTATAATCAATTGGTTCTGAAGAAAAATCCTTCCAATTGACTTTACCAATTAAAGATTCCACATTATCAAAATATTGATATACATATGATCCAAATTTGTGTGACAAGAAATTTATTGAGGATCCCAAATTGTAACTATTTAATTTCTTATAACCATTCCATGAGTCATTCGAAAAATGTGCATGCTTACCATCATTAATTTCCCAAGATAAATGGGGAAGAATTAATTTTCTGCACGTTAGGAGAAAATTCTGCATTGCCGAACCTGATGGGGGATCAAAGACAGTAAAAATTCTTGAAGGAGATTGATTATCCAGATATTTAGTTTGCATAATTTTGCACCATTTTAGGGAAGGATTAGAAAATATCCACCAAGTCATTTTAGCCCCTAAGGCTAAATTTCTATTATCAAGATTATGGAGGCTTGCCCCTCCATTTAACTTATCCATGTGCATAGCCTCTAACGAAATTAAAGGTATCTATTTTTTAGTGTCCACATTCGCTGACCATAGGAATTTTCTAATTAATTTTTGTATTTGAAGCAATATAGATTTGGGTGCTTTGAAAACTAACATAAAATAGTTTGGAATGGATGAAAGCACAGACTTAACCAACATAATTTCTCCAGATAATGATAACCATCTTCCTTTCCATGGCATCAATTTGGATTGAATAGATTGAATAATTTTTTTCCAATGTAAGACCCTTTTCTGACCTGAAAAAGAAAGGAATCCCTAGATATTTTCTTGGCAACTGATCTTGATTGATGCTAAAAAATTTGACTATAGATTTAATAGTTGAATCTTTAGTGTTAAACAAATATATCTTTGATTTATCTTCATTTACCTTTTGGCTGAAAACCTTTGTATAATTATCCAAAAGCATTTTTATGCTTTTTGCTTCTGCCATGTCAGCTTTGCCAAAGAGAAGATTATCATCAACAAATAAATAATGAGTCACTGATAAATTTGTACTTGGAAAAATGACCCCTTTAATCTTCCCTTTAAGATTTTCAGATTTAAAAGACCTACTCAAAGCCTCAGCCAAGATGATAAATAAGAAAGGTGATAAAGGATCACCTTGGCAAACACCTTGTGATGAATTGAAAAAACCTACAAATGAGCCATTAAGTAACATTGAAAATCTTGCACCAGAGATGCAAGACATCTATTTACACCATTTAGAAGAAAAGTTAAACTTCAAAAGCACTTGATTTAGGAAACACCAATCAACTCTATCATATGCTTTTTGCATATCTAATTTGATTATCATGGCTGACAATTTATTAGAAGCTATGGTATGCAAAGTTTCATGCGCCACTATTGCCCCTTCATGGGTTTCTCTGCCTGGGACAAAGCCACCTTGCTCCTTTGAGATAATTGAAGAAATGAGAAGATGAAGGTGGAGATAAATCGCTTTTGTGAAGATCTTATATACTGTGTTGCAAAGAGAGATAGGCCTAAAATCTGAAAAAAAATTGGATTCAATATTTTTGGAATGATTGCAATATTAGTAACATTGAACTTTTTTAGCATTCCACCAGACTTCCTTGACTCTTCCATAGCACTTAATATATCAAACCCAATAAAATCCCAGCATTTTTGAAAAAATATGGCTATGAAACCATCTGGACCTAGAGCCTTGTCTGGAGACATTGAGAAAACAACCTCTTTAATCTCTTTGAGAGAAAAAGGAGCAAGCAACCTCAAATTGTCATCCGAGGAAACCAGAGAAGGTATATTTTGCAAAAGTTCCTCTCTTTCAATAGACAGATTTACATTTGAGTTAACAGGCTTTGATAACAGATTGGAAAAGAATTGATAGCTTTCGACTGAATATCTTTCTCAGTAACAAGATTAGCACCTGATACGCTATCTTGGATTGTGAAAATTGTGGACTTTGATTTTTTGGCCTGGGTAGAATTATGAAAAAAAATTGTATTTCTATCACCATCTTTCAACCACAGTTCCCTAGATTTTTGCCTCCAATATTCTTCTTCCCGAGAGAGCAATTATTTCCACTCAAGGTGCAAGGTTTTTTGTTCTTCAAATGAATTTTTCTCCATCCCATTTAAGATAATATTCTCATTTACTTCAACTAATTTTTTGTACACCAGATTTTTCTAAGATTTTTTTTTTTTGAAGATTAATTGGTTCCATGATTTAAGATTCCGATTTACATGATCCAATTTATTAATTAATTGAAAAATTTTAGACCCATAAACAAAAGGGACAGATTGTCACCATTTTTTTATACAATTGATTAGGTCTGGATGTCTAAGCCACATAGATTCAAATTTGAAAGATGAATGACCCAAAGATTTGATGTTGTTACCAGAAATAACTAGAGAGATAGCAAAATGGTCAGAAGCTATCAAGGGTAAAATTTCAGAGGAAAAGGAAAATTGTGATCCTATCTAATCTCTCTGCAATTTGCAAGAAATTTTTCCTTTTATTTGTCCACGTAAACAAGCCATTTGTGGGAATTACATCCCTTAATGCATTATCATGCTGCAAAATCAGAAATTACAACTTTGGGAGGACTTATACCACCTTTCTTTTCCATATCATTAGCAATTGCATTAAAATCACCCGCAAGAACACATTTATCTTGACCCATCAAATCCAACTTTGATTGCAGCAATTCCCAAATAATTTTTTTATCAGAAGAACTGGTTGGACCATAAACATTTAGAAGCCAAAAGGAAAGCTCAAAATGAGATACAAACAGAAACTGCCAATTATGATGAAATGAGATATTTGATAAACTAACCGTCTTAGTATTCCAGAAGGAAATTAGACCACCTGAGGCACCTTGTGAAGGTGAATGTGATGCTCCCCATGCATTTCATTTCTTTTTAATAGATTGAAAAGATTCTTCAGAGGTCTTTGTCTCTTGAAGAACTATAACGTCAGCCCTTGAAACATGCAATTGTTGTTTTACTTGGGACTATTTGTCAGAGGCATTTAATCCTCTGATGTTCCACGATATAAGTTTCATTGTAACTTGGGAGAGCAACAAGCTCTCCTTGGCCTCTTTTTTTTTCAATAGTTAACTAAGATGGAATCTAAAGTCAATTGAATTCCCTTTGAAATATCTTCTTGAAGCTTCATTGCTAAAGACTTCCTTCCTCTCTTTGCAGGGGATTTTGAATTGATAGAAGGAACAAATTTGGACTAAGAAATAGAAAAAACATCCTCAGAAAAAGACTCATCATTAAAACCTTCTGAAGCAATACCATCAATAAATTGCTCACCAACAAAAGTCAAAGACTGATCAACAAAATTGACCAAATCTTGTTCTGATGGAAATTCATCATGAATCAGTTTTTGATTTGCAAGAGATGAAGATAAATGAAATTTATCTTCATCAATCTGATCAACATTACACTGATAAAAAATGGCAAGCTTTCTATCACTATTACTTGACACACCCAATGTTAGCATCAAAGCACATTGATGAGCTTGGAGAGGACAGTTAAAGCTTAATTCAGGATTGAGAACATTTAATGAATACAAGAAGATCTTAATTGGAGAGTGCAGTGAAAAACCCCCAAGTAATGAACCCTTGAAAAAAACACAATTTGAGACGGAAGGTGGAAATGCAACATCAATAGGAGAAGAATTAATTTCAGCAAACTTTAAAGACTCTGAAGGAGAAATTTACTTAGATTTTGTACAAATTGAATAAAACCAAGAGAGACGAAGATCAAATATATTCCTATAGAGCACATAGCTTGAATTCCATGAGTTATTGAGAGGAATTAAATCAGTAGAAGGAGCTTCCGAGATTTGGTGAATAACTGAATTTGACTGAGACCTAGGGAAACCATCAGGAATAAGACAACACTACTTGAAAGGATGAAGATGAAAATGACATGAAAAACAAAAAACCTTAGGATTTTCCACTATAACAGCTTGAACCCAAGAACCATAAACTATTTTAATTATTACACTTGAAGGCATTTTCTTGTTAACATCTAGTAAAACCGAAAACCTAACTGGCAATGAAGGATTTGAAAAAAAAAACCCAAATCTTGATTCATAAATATTCCCAGCTTATTACCAAGAATTTCAATAATGCCCTGTTCTCTATATTCCATGGGGGGACCCTGTAACTAAATCCAAAAGGGAATGAAATGAGGCTTGACCCGATTAGGTTTAAAATTCAGGGTCCAAAGAGTAGTAAAAAGACCATTTCCTTCCATCATCCAGTTGTTTTTCTAAAGAACGACATTTCTTGAATCTTTCTCAGAAAAAATAACCACAAAAAATCCTTCACCTTTATCTAAATAAAAAACTTGGTTGGAACCAACCCAAGATTTTAAATTATCAAGAAGAGGTTGAAATTTCCAGAACTTACCAAATAGTGCTACATCCTTTAGATCCGAAATTTGTGGATCAAGTAGTTCTTGAGGCAATGTGACCTGAAGACGAGAGGGATGTTGCTTCAAAGACTTTCCCTTCAAATTTTGAGACTTATCGGAGTTAACAGAAGCGTAATGCTTAACCGAGCTACGAAGAGGAGGCTGAATCAAAGGATGAAAAGCACGTTCAAAACTATCACTACCAGACACAACCAAAGGAGGAACGATATATTTCTTAGAGAACCGATTCGAAAACCCTTTAAGCGGAGGAAGAACAATATTATTAGGGAAAGTGAGAGGATTCGAAATGGAGGAGGTAAAGTCCTGCACAGGGATGGTGCTTGGATAAGTAATAGGAGCAGGAGAAGAATGAGAAGAATGGGCAGCCACAACATCAACCCAGAAACGCGCTAAAAGAGAAAGAGAGGAAGATCTACAAATATCAAATGGAGGTTGGGGATCCCTCATAACAGACTGCTTCCTACAAGAAAGAGAGCTCCACTTCCTAGAACTAACATCTGGAACCCACTTGCCATTTTTGAATACAGAACCAAGAGAACCATTAGCAATAAAACCAAAGGACTTAACTGAAACGCCAAAACTAAGCCATGAGGAACCAACAGGCAAAGGTAGCCGAGGAAAAGCTTTTGAAACCCTAGGCCGAGGCTCAACAAAACTGGCGCCATTCTCGCGAGGGAGAAACCTATCATTTCTCGACTGAGTAACCCTAGGGTTTTTGAAGACTTCGGAAAGGGGACCTCAAGAAACCCAAGAAGGACCAGAAGTGACAAATCGAGGTGGGCGGGAAAACCAAGAATGGCCAGGCCCCCCCCCGAGAAAAGCAGGTTTTGAAAAATGTGTCGAATCCCGAATCTTTCTCCACAACTTGCAGCCTCGATTGAAAGCCATCTAATAACATCACTATTTATTGGTAAATAGGACTGAATGATATTTTTGACATGTTTTTGAAGTTTTTCTTGGCTTTATCTAACTTTTAGCATGTCTCTGACCTTTTCATTCTAGTTTTTAGGCTAACTGTATTTTGCAGGTCAAACAACCGAAGCTAAAGTGAATAAGTATTCTTATCTTAAGATATTATGATTTTAACAAGAATTTGATGCTTTGGGGAATTATAATCCAATTTCTTATGCTCTTTAATTTTTTCTCTATGACCTCACTAAATTTCAATTTGGGTTTAAAACAAACACTCAAGTGGGAATAAAATTAAACCCTCATCTCATCATTGTCTTTTGGGTTTAAAATTGAACAAGGCAACTTAACATTTCATTTGGCACTTAAAATGAACTCATCACTGCTTTAAGATGTTAAAATTTATGATTTTTAATTATTACTTTTATTTACAATGTTTTTATTGGATGTGTATGAAATTATCTCATACCACTCGGTGATCTTGAGAAACAAAAATATTCCTTAAGACCTTGCAAAATAACCTACATCTTTCATTTTGGATTAAAACTAAACCACTTACGAGTGTAGGGAAAAGGCATGGTGTGTGTTCTCTCCTTGTTTCATGCAAACTTGGATGATCAAACTACAAACATGCTTCCTTGCTATTTTTTTATCTTTAGAAGGGCCTACCTCCTTGCTTCGAAATGAAGGAATGACCCAAGTGGTAACAAGCTAAATTCAAGCTCTTCTGAACTACTATATAAATGTATGGTTACGATGAAAATAACGATCAATGAGAAGTGGTATGTGATAGCTCTCCCATAGTATATTTATGATGCAAAAATCCCTTGTTCTAAGGGTTGCAAGACCTCTCGAGGGATTTTATCATGGTATTCCTTGAACTAGAAGCCCTTATTATAAGCCATTGTTTAGAATCCAAAATCAAGTGGGACTAAAATTCAATTTCAAGTGGGACTAAAATAGAACCCTCATCTCATCATTGTATTTTGGGTTTAAAATTAAACAAGGCAAATTAATATTTCATTTTGAACTTAAAATGAACTCATCACTACTTTGAGATGTTAAAATTTATGATTTTTTGAAAACAGAAACTTAACATTTCATTTGGCACTCAAAATGAACTCATCAATGCTTTAATACTTGTTGGTGCAAGAACGGTCATTCTAAAGCCACCTCATATATGTACTATTCATTGTTGAAAAAAAAATCCTTAGGATCTTCGAATCTTCAAGATTTTGAGATTTGGTGGTTTCGAGAAGTGTGCATCATGGAGGGGAGCCAATGTCACCAAATCTCTAACTGTTCGCAAAGTCTTAGTGTTTGGAGAAATTTGAGTGGGGACTCAACAATTATGGCCATTTAAAAACTAGGATTGTAAATTATTGTGAGTTAGTTGAATACTTTTCCTCATTACAAAATGTTACAAAACTGAACCACCAAAAACATATGCAAGAAAAAGGGAAAGAGGATTCCCCAACTAGGCTCTTAGGGTTTTCCACCTAGGAGCTCTTGATTGAGAAATGACGAGCTCTTTCCACTTAATGATATTCTTTTTGGGTGACATAATTAAAATTTTTGGGGGTTGAATGAGGTTGTGATGTGTGTGAAATGTGTCTAAAAGCTAAAAATGGAAAACAATAAACTAACTACTAATGTAAATCCTAGAGAATGCAACTATGTTTGAAAACACATGATGATATGCACATGACCTAAGAAATGTACATTAAGCTAAAAAAAAAGGTTGGAGATGAAAGGAGTGTGCACCTAGAAACATGAAAAGGCTGGAAATGTTGTTGAATATGATATTTAGGCCTGTTGTGATATTTACACCATTCTGGGTGACCTAGTCCTTTTTCTAGAAAATTGGTCTGGAGCTCGTTTCAGCCAAAAGGGTATCCAGATCTCTAAAAATCTCTGAAAAATAGGTTCAAAGGGAATAGGTCACCATTTTTGGTGACTTAGTCCTCTTCTAAATTTTTGAAGATTAGGAAATGGGATCTGAATCTCTCAGTCTATGCTTTCTGCTCCTCCAAGTGTCTAGTCCCAAAAGTGAAGAATCTGGTTTGTGAGTGTCCTCCAAGCTTCAACTAGGGTTTATCCAACCTTGAAGATCTTGGATTTTTTTTTTAAGATTCTTCAACCTTGGTTCTTTGCCAAATTTGCATACAAGACCTACAAATCACACTAAGAGGGAAAACTTGTTGATTGTTAGGGATTAGGGGCTTACCTTAGTCAAACCCCTTTTGAGTAATCACACCAAGAAGATGAAATAAAGTAATGAAGCATGAAACAAATGGAGTTTACCTTTCCTTAGTGATAGATCTTGAGTTCCAGCAATGGAGGATTCTGCCCTTTGGATGCTTCTTGAGAGATATTCTTGGTGACTTAGAATACTCAAACCCTAGTTTGCTTGAGAAGAAAGTTGGAGAGTAGAAGGATGAGATAGGAAAAAAAAGAGATAGAAGAAAAATGAAAAATGAGGGGAAAATCCTTATTTATAGAAGTTGTGCCCTAGTTTCCCCAAAATAACACCACATAGGCCGACCTTAGGGTTTTAGAGATAAAATGTCGAAATAAATTTAAGTTTATTTTGATTTTTAAGCCACATGGGACTAGGTCGCCCAAGGTGGTGACCTATTCCACCTAGGCAATTTTCATTGGTTTTTGAGGATAAAAATGTGATTATTGTTTCTTGTAAGGATTGTCTCACAAAACACACAAAAATAAGGAATGTATGTGAATTAAGGGGTCATTATAGCATAAGAAAGGGTTGATTAAGTGATGAAAAGCCTAGGAAAGTGTGAAAATGTTTTACAACACCTTGGAACAAGGTTTGGAAAGGGGTAAACAAAGGCTGAAAATGGTCCAAGATCCATAGGTAAGAGTCTAAATGAGTGAAAAGTGTCGAAGGCTACACTTTTTGGTGACAAAAAAACAAAAATTCACAATTTGAACCCCACATGACCGTTTGGAGACTGATCCCTCCTATTCAACAACCCAACCTTACAAGTGTTATTATTCAATCAAAATTTGAATTCATTGAGGGAGAAAAAACATATATCATTAGTACTTTGAGAAGCTTTACTTTTGAAACCAAGGAAACATCTAATAAGTGGAGAATTGTTGCAACTGTCTTAGATAAAGAAGAGTTCAAAGAGCTGATATTTTGGCGAGAAGGCCTATATTACCACCCCCCATGTGGAAATTTATATCTTCTTCTTCTATAAATGATCTCACAAAAAATAAAAATCTCCAAGAGAAGGTCTACCGATCATCATTGCAAACTTATGAATCTTAGTTAAAAGACAATCAAAAACTGCATTTCAACACTATGCCAAAACAAAAACAAATTGTTAGTGAAATTTTATGAACATGTTTCAAGGAAAAATGCAGAATTGTATATGTTCTTATTTTGTCAAAATCCAAGTCTTTTTCATGATAATCAAACTATCTAAAATATTGGTCTTTTTTATAGTCTTGAACTTCACTGAATGATCTATCACACAATCAAAATACATAGGGTAAGATCTACATCTCACCATTATATACATAGGCATTGTAAATCAAAAATTGGCAATAAGTCTGTTGTAATACTTTATCGTAATCGTAACCTCTTGTTAAGAAACTATTATGCTTGATCTAGGAGGAACCAACTAGATTTGCATACCTACATCTATCCTCCCATTTAGGTCAACATTGGATCTTTAGAATTTGAAATCTTTAGAGGTCTAGAATTATTCTCACTACCTTGGTCTTGGAAAAAAAGGTTCATTCTAAATCAATATTAGGTCAAACATTTCATCCAGCCCTTCATCAAATTTAATCCTTCACTTCACCAAACTTTGCAAAAAATTTAAATACAACAACACTTTTTGACTTAAACATCTATCAAACCAACCCCTAATTTAGCTATTTTGTATGTGAAAAGTATCATTTTCCATACACCTAGCTAAGTTATTTATCATCTTTGGACTAGTTTGTCTTGAAGGTCATGATTATACCCTAAAGATTCTCAAGTTCATAAACATCCTTTATCCTAACATCAAAACATAAAACTCAAGTGAAAAGTGTTGTTCCAAAATTTTTCAAAGATAACATTCCATATCACCCATCTTTTCATCCCTCATTATCATCATTGCTCCAAAAATATTTAGAGTGTCCCTTTTACCTAGATTTTAGTTAAGTAGAGAGTTCAAACATTATAAATCTCAACATAACTCTCTCATAAGTGACCCAAAATTTATGATAAAGACAAGATCACAATACAAGAGAATCATGGAGAAAACCAAAGTCATATTTACCTCCAATGATCAAAATCCTCTAGAATTTGATCTGAGAAGTCAAGTTAGCCCATCACAACAACCATCATCTTCATCAAGACCATATGAGATAGAAGACATCACCAAAAATCCCTTTGATATTACTAGGGAAGAAATCATTGAACCTCAAGCCTTTGAAAACATAGCTCCTATTTCCCCATCATTTGTTGCACAAAATTTGGCACAAGGCTTCACAAGTCCACCATCAAGGATAAATCAAACATCCACTACTAATCTTGCAATTGGCCTTTCCCAATACTTTATTCCAACTATTCAATTTGAATGTAGTACACTTATGGGTACCCTTGATACCAATCCTCCACCTCCAACAACCACGTGGACACCTACCTTTGGTGCTCCTCTCATTCTCAAAAATCCTAAATATCCATATAAAACCCTTGACCTTCATTACTCCACTACAACCTCCACATATCAAGTAAACCCTCTTCATTCATACCCATGAGTACCAAAAGTGTGCCCACAATCACACAAAGTAGTATAGACCAAGTTTCTCAAAATAGTACACAAGGGCATGCCAATACTATATCATAGAGTCAACCCTCAATGTAGATAGGGACATATTTCCCCAATCCTCCCATTGGTTTATCTATACTATTGGTGTCACAAAACACATCCATCCCATCCATCATCAACCCATCTCAAAGCAATCCTTTGGTAACAAATCCCATCAATACAAGTAATCCTTTGTCTACATCTATAGTACAAGGAAATCCTCATGAAATTGGACATGGTAACCCTTTCAATCAATGGACTCAAGGTCCTAATATGTCATTACCATTGCAAAATCTAATGAAAACATCCTCATCTTTCCCCATGGTCCCCTTCACTATGCAAATTCAAATGGGACCTCAAACTTACATTACTCCACCTCAATCCACCATCTTAAAATGAATGGTAACCCAAGGGATATCCAAAACTCTCATCACCAACTCACAACCCATCCAAAACATCAATGCCCATAATACATCGCAAGTGTCCCAAAAACCAACTATTCCTACATTGAAAACTCATACCTTAGCCCTATAGGAAGCACAACAATGATAACAAAAAGAAGCCTTAGTCGCACACAAAAAACAAAAACAATAGCAACAATAGCAAGAAGAATTAGCCACACAACAACAACAATAATAGAAAGCTTATCAAGCATCCCTTTCAGCACAACAACAACAACAAAAATCCTATCAAGCATCCTTAGTAGCACAACAACATCATCAGGCCCAAAAACAAGCCCTCACAGTGCAACAACAACATCAAGCCCAACAAAAAGACCTAGTGGCACAATAACAACATCGGGCCCAACAAAAAGGGCCCTTGTGGAGAAAAACCAACAACAAGCCTTACTATCTCAACAATATGCCCAAAATTAGCAACAAAAAAAAAAAATTATTACTATAACCCTCAACAGAACATCATCAATCCAAATGTGTTAGGAACATATATGTATCAACACCTCAATCACCTTCACATAACCTCACACTACCATAGACCCCATACAACATATCATCATATCAAAATCCCAAGTACAACTCATCCATCATCCCACCATATGTTCCTCCACAAAAATTGTAAGACAATATAGGATCACAGTTTAAGGCACTATCACAAGAAATATAGTATCTTCGGATGGACAAGACAAAGAAGCACCATACAGATAATCTATGTCCTTATCCATTTACTAGAAACATTGCAATGGTTCCATTCCCTCTCGGATTTGAAATCCCTAAATTGATAAATAAAAAGGGAGAGGAAGTCCCATGGACCATGTCCTAGAATTCAATGTCATGTGTATGGAGGTAGGGGTATGTGCAGGATCATCATGGGCCAAAAAGTGGCGATATGTAAGTGATATGATGGCCCATGTGACTGACGATTTTTTTTTTAACCCAAAACTAATGGAACGAAAAAAATTTTAAAAGGATATTATTAGCTTTCCACCAATATAAATTATGTTCTACTTTCAATTTAATAAATAATTATTATTCATTTTCTATTTGAATTACGACTAAAGTCCCGATTGATAGGCTGATTGAAAAACATCTATAGCTTTCAAATGGTGTCACATTTTTTTAATCTGAAATATGTGTCACATTCTATGCTTTGCATACTATAGGATTAAAAAATAAACAATTGAATTTCATGAAGTTTTGACCAAGTTAAGGTGGTCAGACATATGAGTTTTTATATTTTTTAAAAGTTGTAATAAAAAAATTCATAATTAATTATTTACTTGGAAAAAAATTACAAAAAAATATGCATCACATTCGAACATGAATCCTCTAATTATATCTAAAATATTATAAAAAAAATTATCATTTTATGTGGTTAAGGTGGTTAGATAGATACCGACTTCTTGGTTTTTCCTTGAAATTTAAGTACTACTGTAGTGAAATTTTAAATTTTCACCAAATAATTTTTTATTTTAAAAAAAAAGCTAGTTTTTTAGAAACTATATTCAATTTTCTACATATTCTACTCTTAAATATTTTTATAAATAATATAGATAACTTATTCAAATTTTTACGTTAAGTTGCCTAACTCTGATTTTCTCAATTTTCATCACCACTTAAGGGCCTATTTTTTCCATGATGATCCTACACATACCCATAGCTTACAATGACTACTATTTAATGTGTCTCTTTCCTTGAATCTTAAAAATTCCTACTATGGATTGGTTTTATCATCTACCTCTCGCCATCAAAACTTTTCAAGAAATCACTAATAAATTCATTGATCACTTCTCCTTCAACCTTGACATGGATGTTAGTCTAAAGAGTCGTATAGTCTCAAAAAAACCAAAGGAGAATATTTCACCAATTTCTTGGAATGATGGAGATAGAAATCTAGTAAGAGCAAGTGGACCCTTCCCGATGAACAATAAGTGGTAATCATGATAGAAAATTTGGATCCAGATCTATCTTTCCACTTGAAAATACAATGAATCACATCTTATGATTCGATTTTCCCTAGATCCTTTAACATTGAATGAGCTCTAATCTCATAGGGAAATACTCAAGCTTACAACCACCCATCAACTTTTTCCAACAACAAGCCTTATGTTTGGGCTAAGAAAAATAACATAGAAAATGATGGTGTGGTAGATGCTAAGGTGGTCCTAAGTTCTCCTAGACCAAACAACAATCAAGTTGCTAAAATTCAACTGATGGTGAAACAAAAAGCACCTCCTCAAAACAATTAGATCAATAACAATGACATGCAAAAAAGGAAGACCACCAAAAAGAAAAATTATCCCAAATACAAGTACACATAGTTATTTGAACCTATCGAAACCATCATGAAGAAGTTGGTAGATTCAAATCTAATAAAACTTCCTAACTTTTAAAACTACCAAGAACCACAAGAGAAACCATCCTAGTACAATGAGAACGATCTCTATGACTTTCAAAAAATAAAAGGACACAAAACAACAAATTGCATGAGACTCAAGAATATTATTCAAGACCTGATTGAGAATGACACCATAGATGTTGAAGTACTAGCTAGGAATCATAATCTTAAGATATACAAGAACCCTATGCTCAATCACAACAAAGAAAAAACAATGTCAAAGCTAAGGATTACATGAACATATAGAATACCTATTCCAATAGCGTCACCACCAAAGGATCTAGTGTGGAGTGTGGAGTCACCACACAATGTGGAACAATTATCGTTCAAGGAGTCTCATATCAATCTAGGATACAACCTACTTTGCTAACATCAAATCTCAATAAGTATAATCTCCTAGATCAACTTAAGAAGAGCCCCACACAAATATCAATCTTAGAGCTATTAAGTCTATCCTCCACACATAGGGAAATATTAGAGAAAGCTTTGTCTGAGTCATCCATCCCTAAGGATATTGACATCGATAATTTTCAAGCTATGGTGGGGCATATTGCTAATCATCTTCTCACCTTATTAGAACAAGACCTACCATCACAACCATCTCATAACTATACTTTACACCTTGAGGTTATTATTCATAAAACCAAGGTCAAAACAGTCTTGGTAGATGGAGGTGTTGGTCTGAAAAATTTGTACCCTATAGTTAATCAAGAATCTAGACTATTTAGAGGATACTATTGAGAAAGAAAAGAGTGGCACCATCAAATCATATGGCAACCAAGAACGAGTATCAAAAGGCATCATTGTGCTTCCTATCCAAGGAGAACCTCTCATTGTGGAAACTACATGCCAAGTGTTAGAAATTGATATTCACTATAACATCTTACTTGTTAGACCATGGATCCATGCCCTAAAATTTGTAGCCTTGACCTATCATCAATGTGTAAATTTTCCTTTCCAAGGGAGAGAAATTACCATCCATGGAGACCCTGAAGCTTTTTACTACTGCAAGAATCTTGAGGCCAAGTTCTATAAGATACCCCAAATACCCAAGAATGACGAAGGGCCTACACCATATACCTCATTTATTGACCCATCATTCCTTTCATATACCTCAACAATGAAAAAACTCATTGTGAAAAACATTCCTGACATCAAGGCAATGGTTCAGGATGATGGTTGTGGGAACTATAAGCTAATGAAGGATACCCTCATCTTAGGAGAGCTACCTCTTTCTCCTCAATCCCATGGAAAACCCACATCTAGTACCAAAGAGCCCGAAACAATCAAGATGATCGTACATACTACCTTCACCAAGTTGGGGGATCTAAATCAATAAGATATCAATGAAGAGGATGTCTCTAATCTCCTCTATTAGGATGAACAACATTTTCTTGTTCTTCCCATGGGAGATCATAATAACTTGGCTTACAACTAATGAAGACATGGGGTTATAAAAAGAATGAGAAGCTAGGATAGAATGACAATGGCTTGCTAGAACCTATCGTTCTTGAGAAATGATTAGAGAATATTTGCCTAGGTTGTACTACTAGCAAGGTAACCCTTATTGGAAAAGGTACTTTAACTAAACAAGCCAAGGCTTCCTCTTGGTTACCTCCATCATGTGACACAACCTTAGATGACTTACCCCTTGATGTGGCTAACCTATTTGAGAACAACTCCCTCTTCATGATATCCATTACTTCCTTTTATCCAAGTAATCAACCAATCAAAATACTCCGAGTATACCCACAACTCATTGACATGGACCAACAAGGACCGCTGATTCTGGATTTATTCAAAAATAATAAAGTGGTCTCATAATTCATGGGAGTCTTTGATAACTTACCATCGGTAGATCACAAAGAAAGTTTTGACATAGAGATAGATACATGGGAATACTATGGGGAGATGATTGAATCCTCCAGTCACAAAATTGATGAAATGCAACTAACATGTAGATATTTGAGTGAAAACCACATTGTGGCACTCTCTGATCCTAAAATAGTAAAAACAAAGGATGCATCTGATGGTGAAAACCTCTCTAAGGTACCCAAGGATGAGTAATTCAATCTCCCCCTTAGTGTAATGCATCTTGAAAATTTAGTAGTGTTAGCAGAAAAGGACACTCCAGTCAATGTGGGAATAGATGAAGTAGCTAAGATCACCTTCTATGTTGAATACATGTTGGATGAAGAATAGAACCTAACAATATTCTTGAAAGAGTGATGAGCTAACTTTGCATGGTCATACATTAATATGCTAGGGATCGATCCAAAGGTGGTTGTGCATCACTTAATAGTCTATCCTGAAGTTAAACCAGTCAAGCACAAGTTAAAGAAGAGACACCCTTAGATAGCCCTCTTGGTAAAACTAAAGTTACAAAAGATTCTTGATGTTGGATTCATCTGTCTGATAGATTATCCTAAGTAGATTTCAAAACTAGTACTAGTCTCAAGATCCACTAGGGGTATCATAATATGCACAGATTTTAAAGACTTAAACAAGGCACGTCCAAAGGATGATTTCCCTCTTCCTAATATTGACCTCATCATAGACTTAATAGCTGGGCATGAAAATCTATCACTCATGGATGATTTTTTAGGCTATAATCAGATCATACTCAATAATTAGGATCAACGTAAAACTACATTCACTTGTCCATGGGGAACCTATTGCTGGACTATGATTTCATTTAAGTTAAATAATGTAGGAGCAACCTATCAAAGAGAAAGAACCCTCATCTTTCAGACATGATCCACAAAATAGGTGAAGATTATGTGGATGATATTTTGGTGAAATCAAAGAAAATAAGTGAGTACATACAAGTCCTAAGACCCATTTTTTATAGGCTTGAAGAATACAAAGTATGATTGAATCAAAAAAAGTTTTTCTATAGGGTTACATTAGGGAAAATTCTTGGCTTTATCATCTCACAAAGAGGGATAGAAATTCATCTAGAAAAGGTAAAATCCATCTTCAAAATGGAACCACCAAAAACACTAAAGCAGATGAGATGATTACAAGGAAGATTGTAGTCTATCAAAAGATTAATAGCACAACTATTAGATAGAATCCACCCCTTTTCACATCTTCTCCACAAAGGAATAACTTACAAATGGGATGAGAAATATGATAAATATTTCCAAAAAATAAAGGACTACTTATTGATACCCCTAGTTTTAATTCCACTGTTACCAAATAAACCATTATTCCTATATATCTCAACAACATCAACAACACTAGGAGCTCTTCTAGCACAACATGATGGAAATAGAAAGGAAAGAGTTATCTATTACATCAGCAAGACATTGGTGGACTATGAAATGAACTATTCACCCATTGAAAAAGCATGCCTAGCAGTAGTTTTTTCTTCACAAAAATTTCTAGATGTTGTCACATCAAATCAAACTTATTGCAAAGATCGGCCCATTGAAATACTTGTTATCCAAAGCAACTCTCACTGGATGAATGACCAAAGGGGTGATGATCTTAAATAAATTTGACATAGATTATGTGGAGTGCAAGGCAATCAAAGGACAAGTTATCACATACCAGCTAGCAGATGCACCTATCTATGCAGAAAACCCCTTGATATATGAGTTCCCTAACGAATCAGTGTTTCTAGTCAAGCTAATAGATCAATAGAAGATGTACTTTGATGGATCATTCACCCAACATGGATTAGGAGAGGGCATTATTTTCATCACCCCTCAAGGATATTGCATTCCAAAGTCATTTATGATATCATTCCCATGTACTAACAACATTGTTGAGTATGAAGCCCTAATCAAAGGTCTAAGGATATAAGTTTAGTGGTAGATGCAAGAGATGAAAGTCTACGGGGACTCAAAGCTGGTTATCAACCAAGTCAATGATGAATATCAAACTGAGGATGACAGACTTACTCCTTATAAGAAGATGGTAGATAATCTCAAAGATCTTTCATGGACATAACTTTTGAGTAGATTCCTTGCATGAGCAATCAAGCAGCAGACACTATGGCAACAATCAGATCACTATTAGATATGTAGAATAACATCCTCCAATGTGAATTCTTAGTAGAAAAAATTATTCTACTAGCTTTCAAAATCCTTAAATCTGAATTTTTGTGTGTAATTTTTGGTCTTGGATCCTCGTGGTATCATGACATGTTCATCTACCTAAGGAGAGGAACCCTCCCATATGATATCACCTCCAACTTTAAAAAGACCTTTGTCAAAAAGGTATCTTGATTCATGATCTTAGGTGATAGCCTCTACCACGAAAGCATCAAAGGGACATTACTATGATGTATTAACCAAAAGGAAGCCTTAACCACTTTAAAAGAAGTACACGATGGTATATCTGGTTCCCATTCTAGCAGTATGACTTTAACTAAGAAACTGTTGAGTAAGGGGTACTACTGGCCAACTATGGAAAGTGAAGCTCATTAGTATGTGCATAAATGTGTCTAGTGTCAATAGCATGGAGATTTGATTTATGCTTCATCTCAAGAATTACAACCGACAATTACACCCTGTCCTTTTTCAATGTGGGGACTTGATCTCATAGGAAAAATTATCCCAACCTCATCCAATGGTCACAAGTTTATCATAACAGCCATTGAATACTTTACCAATTGGGTTGAAGCCATCCCTATGACCTGTACATAACGAGGAAGAAAATTTCCAAATTTATCCTAAATTACCTAATATATCATTACGGTGTTCCACACACCCTTATCTTAGACAATAGAACAACCTTCAAGAATTAGGATGTAAAAGAGATATGTCAAATAATCAACATCCAACACTAATTCTCTACCCCATATTATCCCCAAGGCAATGGTCAAGATGAGGCTACAAATAAGACCATCTTGAAAATCCTAAATAAAATACTCAATGAAGTTAGTCGTGACTAGCATCTGTAGTTAAATCCTGCTCTCTAGGCCTATTGAAATAGTATTTGCATGCTAATAGGTGCAACCCATTTCTCCCTAGTCTATGGATCAAAAATTATTTTTCCTATTTAGGTTGAACTCCCATCTGTGTGATTATTAGTGTAGAATGTGATAATTAATGAAGAATATATACTCTCGCCTAAATGAGCTAGAATTTTTGGACGAGTGTCATCTTGATGCCCTCAATCACATGCAAGTATATCAAAAATGACTAAAATAAAGCTATAACAAGAAGATCAAATGTCAGTCTTTCCAGGTAGGGAGTCTTATCCTAAAGAAGAATCAAAATAATCTACCATATCAAGATAGTAAAGGAAAGTTTGAGACTAATTGGTTGGGTCCCTTTGTCATCATAGCAAGCTATGGATTAGGAGCATATAAATTATCAATGCCTGAAGGTGAACCCTTGCAAGAGATAAGTCATAGCTTGCATCTCAAAAAACATTATGCCTAGTCTTGAAGGTTATAAATTTTAAAAATACAAAAAAATTAAAAAATGATCAAAATCAAAAAATATGAAAAAGGATTGAAAATAGTAAAGAAAAAACTCACCCTCAAGTGAAAAAAACTTCAGTGGCACTTTGGGCAAGTACCTTGGTGAAAACTTGGCAAACAAGCAACTTGCATAAATAAGGAACCTCCATCTATCCTTTGGCTCTTTATCCTATCAATCTTTGCCTCACCCTCCATCCATCACCTCATCATTCATCCTATCTATTCCATCACTCATCCACATTATTATCATAGCTTGATGTTGTGAAGTATCATATCCCCTTTGCTACTACTTGGCATATTCCTAAGGTCAATTTGTCTTTCCTAGATTGAGGTACTCTATTGCATCACACTAGGGGAAATTATTTTGTGTCATACTAGGGGCAATTAGTTATGGATCATATTAGGTACTTGTATATCTTAAGGTAATCTCGTCAAAAAATCCCAAAACATTCATAAAAAATTCATGAGAAAATCCAAAAATATTCAAAATCATGTACAACTAAAATCCAAAAAAATTCAAAAATTGTAAATTCAAAATCCAAAACATCTAGAAAACATTAAAATCCCTAAAAGCTAAAACATTAAAAATCTAAAACTAGTATCCTTGTTGAACTACGAGTCTCTTAGCTTGAACATAGGCAAGGCCATCATCTATGTGCCCCTATGACACCCTAATTCAATCCTTTAGGATTTCATCATAATAAACTAACATTTCCATCATGTTGACATAGGCTGGGTATGTGGAGGATCATCATGGAAAATACAGGCCCTTAAGTGGCGATAAAATTAGAAAAAAACAAAGTTAGGCAGCTTGATGTAAAAATTTGAATAAGTTATCTATATTATTTCAAAAATATGTAAGAAAAGGAATCTGTAGAAAATTGAATGTAGTTTCTAAACTACTAGGTTTATTTAAAAAATAAAAAAAATCTATTTGGTGAAAATTTGAAATTTCAATGCAATAGTACTTAAATTTCAGGGAAAAAAGAAGAAGTGGGTGTCTGTCTAACCAACCTAACCACAATAAAATGATAATATTTTTTAATAATATTTTAGATATAAGTAGAGGACTCATGTCCCGATGTGATGCATATTTTTTTATAAATTTTTTTTCCAAGTAAAAAATTAATTATGATTTTTTTCTTACAAATTTTAAAAAATATAAAAACTCGTATGTTTGGCCACCTTAACTTGGTCAAAACTTCATGAAATTCATTTTTTTTTTTAATCCTATAGTATGTGAAGCTTAGAATGTGACGCGTGTTTCTAATTCAAAAAATGTGATACCATTTAAAAGCTATAGATGTTTTTCAATCAACCTATCAATTAGGACTTTAGTCGTAATTCAAATAGAAAATGAATAATAATTATTTATTAAATTCAAAGTAAAGCTAATTTATATTGGTGGAAATCTGAGAATCTCCTTTAAAAACCCTTTTCGTTTCATTCAATTTTGGGAAAAAAAAATTCGTCAACCACATGGACCATCATATCATTTTTATATCGCCACTTTTTAGCCCATCATGATCCTACACATACCTATCTCATCTTTCAATAAGTTGAGTCAGTCAAACTACGTAGTCTCTACATGTATAACGTAGGCAAGGCTTATCTTTGATTGGCCTTTGAGGCCCCTAGGATAGGTCTTTTAGGTTAGGTTGTTGGTCATAAAAATTTGAGAATCCTTAAAGATTCAAATATCAAAAAATCTCTAAACATTCAAATATTAGAAAACACAAAAACATTTAAAATTTGAAAAAATCCAGGAAAAAATAGAAAACATTCAAAAGACTTAAACAACCTAAAATATCTTAGAGAAAACCCTAAACAACCTCAAATAATCAAAAACATATTTACATTTGCATAAACTTTCGAAACGAAGGCCAAAAATAGCCTCATTTTTTTTTCAAAATACCCAAAACATTGAAATAATTGAAAAGCATCCAGATGTCCCATTTCGTTTTCACCTATAATAAACCTCTATCCCTACTAAATTGAGTGTCACCTTCAACCTTTGGTAAGCCAAGTAGAAAGAAAGTATCGCAAGTTGTAAAGTGAGTACTTAAGTGTCAAGATCTAAAGTCTAGGTCATAGGTAAATGTGTTAGTGAAGTTTGTATCATTGGATTATCATAAAGCTCATCATCATCCTAACATCAAAAAACCCCTAATAAACATTTCCTAGGATGTATCTTTCCTGTAATGGACATGAATATTAGGTGTCACCTTCGCTAAATTAATTGGGCAAGAGATATAGATAGCACTAACTATTTTTCTTTGATATTTTCTTATGATTTATCTTAATGACCCATTCCAAGGACTTCTCAATGATGTCTATCAAAAAAATCTAGAGAGAAAGGAATGGGGTGTTGATCATTATCTTTCATTTTCTATGCATGTGGGTATTCTTGTAAAATAATCTTGGCTCATATTTGTTTAGTTATGTGTAGGGAAGTTTTTTTGGAGTACGTTGTTGACTATTGTGTATTCTTTGATCCAATATATTCTAAGATTATAAATTACATTCCAACGAGGTTTTTTTATGTCAATATGTGAACAATATCTTGTTAGAAACCAAGATCACCTGCATGCAATCACCTGTCACATGCAAAAGACAAGCAGAACCAAAGAAGATGTTCTGTAAACCTCAAAATAAAAATGCAGTATTGAGAATCAATTATTATAAAGAGATCAATCCTTATGAAGGAGATCAAGAAACCCTATTGTGCACACTTAATAATTAATCAATTAGTAATGTGCCTAATTTTAGCTTAAGCAACTAAAGGAATAAGTGACATAATTAATTAACCAGTATGATATAATTAATTAAGTATAATAAATTATTACTCTAACACCCGCCCTTAATATGAACTTCGGAAGAAGCTAAAACACTAGAAGATGCATGCAAGCAAGGATGAGTCCCGACAACTAGGCCTGATCAAGTACCCATTTACAAATGCAAGAAAGAGGTAGAGAAGGAAAACCTAGTGGGACAAAACCCCCCTACAATGAGATGACATGTTGCAAAGAAGCACTGTAAAGTAACACTAGAACCACAATCTGACAAGAAAGGAAAAATACTTTTGTCTACAAGAAACCATATCTGAATCATAATGATGTAACAATAGACCTGATGCCATAGAACACTCGAAAACTCCAAATGGGAACAACCCTAGAATCTATGAAGCAGCATTTGATTATTGAAATGAATGTGATATTGAAATGAAGTTCAAAGATGCAAGGTGCACTCTCCCAACTGCCAGAACATCCAAGCAATCTCCAAAACACCCATCGGGCCAAATCTGGATTAATGATAAACCTGGGATAGATACAGAAAAAAATTGCATGGACACAAACATAGAGCTCTTCAAGACCTTTCCAATGCCGCAAAGATAGTGAAAATCAAAGATCGTGGCAAAAAGTTATGAGCTCGAAAGCATAAAATAAACATCAGACTTCAAACAGAAATAAATGCAGACAAACCAAAAATTATTGTAAAATAAACTATGCCATAGGAAAGTGCTCGGAACCAACTTTCCGGTGATATCTTGTTTGCCCAATTTCGATATTGTATGCCCAAGTTATGCCAAAAAGAAAAATATTGCTCCTTTACGGAAAATCAGGGTTAGGAGGGGGCAAAGAGGTCATACGATTGTTGATGTCATGCTGATGTCAGCACTTATCGAGCTTAAATTTGATGGCCTTCTTGTCGTCACCGCAAAAATTTGCCCCGCTACATAAAAAATTATGGGACCTGGTCACCCATGTGACGAGTGGTGAGCGTTGGGAGTCCGACCGGGGGCTGGGCGCATATCACCCGGTCCCCCATGTGACCACGAACTGCACTGGAGGGCTTGCGAGGGCTGGCAAACCAACAACGGTGCATAGTGGAGCCACTAGTGCAGTGGCCTCCTGGTGGCCGATTGGTGGCTGCCTGGTGGCCGCCGGGTGGCGGGATGATTTGTGCGGGTGACGAAAATGTTTTTCAAAAAAATCATTTTTAAATTTTTTTTTTAAAAGTGAGCCTCAGAATGCGTGTTGGGGAGGCCGTATGGCCTTCTTGGCAAAATTTTTTTGCCTCATAAACCAAATTCTCATAAATTGACTAATCGATAGGTGTTCTTAGGGTTTTGGGCCGTTGCAAACACAATGGTGACCTTCATTTGAGCCCAAAGTGGCTCAAAAAATCAACTACTCCCAGATCTTGTAAAAAAGATGCTTGTGGAAACCCTTGCACTTGAAACTCACTGAAAGGCCATATCTTCATATCACGAATAGGCAGTTGTAGGTCTAGAGCACTGATACCATGTTAAAAACCAAGATCACCTGCATGCAATCACCTATCACATGCAAAAGACATGTAGAACCAAAGAAGATGATGTTTTGTAAACCTCAAAGTAAAAATGCATTATTGAGAATCAATTATTACAAAGAGATCAATCCTTATGAAGGAGATCAAGAAACCCTAAAAGGGAAACCCTAAATGAAACACTAGTGTGCACACTTAATAATTAATCAATTATTAATGTGCCTAAGTTTAGCTTAAGCAACTAAAGGAATAAGTGAATTAATTAATTAACCAGTATGATATAATTAATTAAGTATAATAACTTATTACTCTAACAAAATTGTCCTATCTATTTGCAGAGTCAAATTCCATTATACTAGATACAATGCCATTCTAGTTATCAATACCTTGATGCATCATGTCTATGTATTATATCAAACAATAAGGAACGATGAAAAATCCCAATCTTGAGATTTGAGCAAATCATCATCATGCATTTCTCATTACCATCTCCAATAAAGTCTTGGTGGATCATGGACTTTTTAAATCAATCTCAAAATCAATGGTTAATCCATCCATCTTATTCCTCTTATTCTTCTATCTTTACTAACAATTCTATCCAAGTATCAAATATGTGTGATCTATCAAAATATACACAAGGCTACCCATAGCTGATGAATGTCTATACATCCTGAAATATTTCTACATCAATATCAGAGCTAGCACAACAACAATCTCTCGTTCGTTGGGGCACAGTGAGGCATCTATATCATCTTTAGCTCAACAATCTAAAAAGTTGTAGCTCTTTGATTCAAAAGGAACTTGAAATCTCAAGAATCTCAAGCATAAGTCCAATTTTCACCTATCATGAGCATAATCAAAACAATTTATTCCCTGATCAATCTCTCGAGGGGGAAACTAACCATCTTTAAATCATATCGATATCAAATCATCTAACAAAATTTGTTCCTAGCCTTGCTAGAAAATCTTCATCAAATTATTAAATCAACCATCACTGGGATATATCATTCTTATCAATCATCATGTTATTCAACACAACCCTTACATTATGAATCCTCAACAATGTTATCAATAAATCAATTAGATCAATCAAATTTATCTTTTCTATCAACATCTCAAAGAGATATTTAATATTTGTTTCTTCATTGTCATCGACAACAAAATTAGCATCGAAATCTGCATCAGTCTTTGAACCAATGGAACGAGTACATTGCTTCAAATAGGAGACAAATGTAGACACTTAAAAATGTCTCGATGGATCACATTGGCTAACTAACATCATTTTGTCTTGAAACCCATCCTCTTTTTCCTTAAATGATTAAATTAGACTATCTATTTAATTAATAATGCCATTTGCATCTATTAACCTAATCCATTTAATCTGGTTAATTCACCCCCTTTCATGCTAACATTCCATCCCATTATATTATATAAATCAAAGTGTTTAATTTAATTCCCTAAATCTTCCCATTATACTAAATAAATCAAAGTATTTAATTTAATTCCCTAAGTCTTCCCATTAAATTAAATTAAATAATCTCTAAATCTTCCCATTTAATTAAATAACCCTAAGTTATTTAGTTAAATGTCATTTCACCTTTTTCCCCATTCATTAAATCATTTAATTTAATGAATGTCACTTTATTCTTCTAATTCCCCTAATTGCATGATTAAACCTTGTTTAATTAGCAATTATCTAATTAATTCAATTCATCCCACTTGCAAGGGATTATTCCAATGGAATATTCCCTCCCCTTTTTCACAATTAAACTTTGTTTTAATTAGCAAAACATCTTTTCCCTCACCCATGAATATTCATTCTTCTCCAATCATTTAAAAAAGAGAATATTCTCACATAGCATCAAATGGAAGTTATTGTGTAGCCTCTTGAGAAAGTTAAATTTTGACCTCTTGTATAGGTCAAAAGTGTGGTTGTTTGGAAGGAATGAGAACCCTTGATTAAATCTCATCTTGCATTCTTACCCATTGATGAGAATCCATGATCTATGCCTCCTATTTCCTCCATCCTTGACCATTGATTAGTTTTTTCAATCTTAACCCTCCATTTCTCATTTTCTTTCTTATAAATAGGTCACTATTTGGAGATAAATGGATCCATCTTTCAATTGCAAACTTATGTTGTTGAAATCACTCACACTCACACTCATACTTTACTCACAATTAGCATATTTTAGTTCATTTTTAGTTGCATAATAGCTTTAATCTTTCATTAATTGCTTCCATGCATCCATCTTAGCTTGTTTATAAATTAGGGTTTGAATCTTTTAGCTTAGAATTGGCTAATATTATCTTAGCAATTGCATATTTAAATCAATTTTAGCACAAAATCTTGTTAATTTATCTCACATCATGTTCAATTCAACATAATTCATGTTTTCATCCATTTATCACAATAGTTTCATTGATTCTCTTCAATAGAATCGATTGAAGCAAGCTCACTAATCATGGGATTGGGAAAAGGGTCTTTTTTCCACATCAACACGACACCAGTTCCAAAATGGGATAAGTTTCAAATGGTGTAGAATAGACATTTCAATGTTTTTAATTTATAATGCTCCATTTCAATAAATGTTTAGTTTACCTTTCATTTGAATGATCTTGTTTGAAGATTGAGTATTAGTGGCTATGTTATGCTTCAATTCACCATGGATCAAGTGTGATCGGCCCATACTAGGATCCTCGGTCACTGATAGAAATCCAAGTTATAGGTTGATTGCAAGGGTTAAGATGATGAGGAACTAAATGTTCCCTTTGGAGATTCATTATATTCAAGGAATGCAAGAAATTAATTTCAGGTCAGTACACTTAGACCAGACATGGCTTTGGCATTTAAGGTATGGTCACATTCATTTTAATGGGTTGAGTTTATTACAAAAGAAGAATATTGTAAAAGGTTTTCTTGTTATAGAGCATCTAGCTAGTACATGTGAAAGTTGCATATTAGCAAAATAACATAGAGAAAGTTTTCCAACAATTATTTCATATAGAGAAAATAAACCATTAGAATTAGTTCACACTAATAAATGTGGGCCAATGCAAACTCCATCTTTTGAAGGAAGTTTATATTTTTTAACATTTATTGATGATTTTAGCAAAAATAATTGGTATTAATTTCTCAAGTAGAATTATGAAGCATTTGATAAATTTAAGGAGTTCAAAGTGATGGTCGAAAGACAAAGTGGATTCTACATCAAGGTACTCAAATTTGATAAGGGTGGTGAGAACAGTTCTAATGAATGTTTGATTTTTGCAGATATCATGGAATCAAGAAATAGTTTACAACAAGATACACACCAGAACAAAAAGGAGTAGCCAAGAGAAAGAACATAACAATAATGGATATGTCTAGGAGCATGTTGAAGGCTAAGAACCTCTCCAATTATTTATGGGTAGAAGCAACAACATGTGTAGTATACATCTTAAATAGGATTCCTACAAAGAGTGTCAAGGAAAAAATTCCTCAAGAAGCGTGGAATGGTAAGAAGCATACTACATCTCATTTTAGAATTTTTGAATGTTTTTCTTATTCTCTAGTGCCATTTGAATTGAGAAGAAAATTAGATGATAAGAGTGAAAAATCTATCTTTATTGGTTATAGTGAGCAATCAAAATCTTATCGATTGTATAATCCATTACAAAGAAAATTATTATCATTAGATATGTTGAATTCAAGAAAGAATAATTGAATGGGATACAAATGTTGATAAAATAGTCACAGATGGAGCACCAATACATGATAGTGAAGAGGAACCAAAAGAACATGGTGACCAGTCGAATCAAACACCACCGACTACTCCATCAAGAAATATTGAGCAAGGTACATCACCAATCCATCCAAATCCTAATTCAAATTTAAGTGATGAATTAGATCCAAATATTTCCTTATTAATACAAAGGTGTATTAATAGAAAAAGTATCCCTTTTTCCTACATTTGGAAATTTAATTAACAACAAATGAACTTAATGTTGCCTTGATTTAGTCTTGTAATGTGTTGTACACATTCACAATGAATCTAAGGCCTTTTTTAATAAATTTTACTTAATTGTTCCTTATTTAGGGTGTTGTAAAATGTTTTATTACACTCTCACGCTAATCTAGGGTTTCATTAATTAATTGAGCTTAATTGGACCTTTAATTAAAATTCAAGCCTAATTAATTATATTTTTCAAAGATCTATCCCAACACCCATTAATGATATTGCATAACATTTACATTGGGAATATTGATGTCCTAGAGAGTTGTGCTAGGACCTATTCGCCAATTTGGGTGAATGGTTCCTCCTAACATAGGACACCCCTTTCTTGACATAATTGAGATGGGTTTTTGATGCTAATTCACCTCCCTAAAGCTAGGTCCTAGGAAATTGTGTTAGGACCCATTCGCCCAAGGTGGCGAATGGGTCCTCCTTGCTTAGGACCCCCCTTTTTGAATTTATTTATAGTGGCATTCTAATGATTTTCAATTCTAGATTTGATGTCGTCTTGGATTATTTGAATTTCGGGGTTAACCCTAAACTTTTGTATAAATATAAGATTAATTCACATAGTTTCATCTAAGAAATCTAATATTTTCAAGAGAGGATCCTAATACTTCACAAGAGCATTATATAGCACTTCAAGAGTATTTCAAAGGCATTCAAAGGAATATTATTGAAGTTTCATTACAAAAATTGAAGATCATTTCATCATGTCAAAGGCATAGTGCATCAAACATGTGGTTGAGCTAGTCTATTGATGTTAATTCATGTTAGTTTGAAAATTTATATTCCAGGACATCATCCAATGTATTATTGTTTCAGGTTTCATGCTTATATTTAATTTCATCATAAGGTTTAATTACCTAAATGGATTCTAACACAGGAAAACCCCTATCCTCTCACAATCAACAAATTTTTCTCCTCTTGAATGTGTGTTTTCATATTTCTAGGTTGAAGATCAAGTGGAGAACAAGTTTGAAGAAAAATTGTCAAAATTGTCAAGTTGCAAAGTTGTCATCTACGTTGCAAGAACATGAAAAATGAGGCTATAAAATTTGTTTCATTTTTGGGAGCTAAGCATCAAGGAGCTAGAAGTGAAAACATCAAGGAATAGAACCCACATCTCAATTTTTAGAAACACTAATAGGGTCCCATTCACTAGTAAAGGTGAATGAGTCCTTAGTGACCTCAAAATAGCAAGTTTTCTACAAGGTGCATATTGTTTCACCCTTCCAAAACTTCCCTTTCTATTGCTATAATAGTTTGGATTAGTTTATAATTTTTATTTATGCATTTTAGCCTTTCATAATTGAGTGAAACATCCCTTGGAAAAATTATGTTTCATTGATCCATTCATCTTAATGAAACCCTATTTTTCTTAGTTTCATTTTGGTGAACCCGCCTTATTGAACATTATAGATTTCTGATCTTGGAGTATTCCTTCTCATCCTAGGTTAGATCTTGTAGTTATTGTTCGTAATTTGCATTGAATTAGATCTCATTTAGGGTTTTCTACTTGGCATTCAAACTTGCATCTCATCTAGGGTTTAGAATTCTGTTGTTTTACATTCCTTAAATCTAAAAAACTACAAAAACAAATCAATCATTTTGCATATCATTTAGATCTCATATATTTGCATTTGAAAATAAAAACAAAATTGCATTTGAAATAATATCTTTGCATTCATCATTTCATTACTTTTTCACATTTCATTTCATATTACATTTGTAAAAATTTGAAACTAAAGGTTACTATTATAGACATAAAACTGAAACACATTGAAAAAGGCTTAAAAATCAATTAAAAAATAGTTTAAAAACCTTAAACTAGGACCCATTCCCCACTTGGGGAAAATGAGTCTCTAATCAGGCTTGACCTACATTTTATGGCATCTGAAACTCATTGAAAAACAATTAAAAATCAGTAAAAATTACAAAAATCCTCATTCATGACCAATTTGCCACTAAAGGTGAATGAGTCCCTGATCAGGTGCTGATCCAAATTTTATAGAATCTGAAATGTCTATTTTATGCTTTTATTTGCTGCTGTTACATTTATGTTTTAGTCTTCTATTTTGATGTTTCATTAAATTCATTAAATTTAGCTTAATTTACTTCATTGAGTGCATTGTCAAAATTCAAAATGGCATTTACAACATTTCATTTTCAGATTGTTTCGTAGTGTAATAAACAAATTACCCTCGTTAGAATATGAAAATTGAATTTACACATTTCATTCTAGTTCATTGTGTTGTAATTTAAGTCTCTTTCCATTTTAAGTTCATATTTCAATTACTTTTCACAAATGTTAGTAGCTACCTTTTCCAAGTTTGCAACAAAAAAGTGCATCACAAAGCATGCTAGTCATTCATTCAATACTGAAACCTAGAAAACAAGTTTGTTTTATGTGTGTTTTAGGACATAGAACAACCAATTTTCTACAAGTCTCACTCAAGGAAACCCTAGAGATCTCAATCCAAGATGGAATGAGGGAAAGAGATCTACAATAAGGTTTCATAGGGTGTGATTAAAGGTATAAAGGGGGTTCACCACCAAACTAGGGCTTGGAAAGAAAGAAATGTAAATGACATGCAAAACCTAACTAAATGACCTAGAAAATGAACTCAAATCAGAATAATGAACTGAGAAAGTACAAAGGTGCACCAAGAAATTGAAGAGGCTTGAACGAGAATCTAAATTTTTTGAAATACTAAATTTTAATACACATTAGGGCTCATATACCAGTTGGGATGATTTAGTACCAGATTAATATTTTTGATAGAAATTGGAATCTAGAAATGGTAACTCAAGATTTGTTGGAAATATCTAAAATCAGGTATACTGGAACTAATACACCACAAGTGATGAGTTAGTCCCAATAGTAGGGTTTATTTGAAACTTAGGTATCCTCTAATGCTTTCTTATAGCTTCTTTCCTGCCAAACCTTTGAGTTTGAAACACGTTATTGCTACCTATAGGTGACTATCTATGATCTTGCAAGTAAGGTGACGACTTTGATAACTTGACAACTTTCTCCAAACTTTCTCTTCAATGAATCTTCAACCTAAATCTACAAATCACACATCAAACAGAGGGAAAAATAATGTTTTTAAAGTGGATAGGGGTTTTCCTTGGTCAAAACCCATTTTGGTAATCAAACCTTGGAATGAATAGAAATAGAATGGAGGAATGATGAATGAAAAAATATGAAATGGTTCAACTCACCAAACCTTTGAACAAAAGGCTGAAATATTTTAAGTAATGTCTAGCATGAATGTCAATCTTGACTCTTGATTGTAGGATATGCATCTTTACTTGAATGCTTTCTTGAATCATATGAACCTACATCACAAATGTTAGCTCAAAAAAAAACATGATGCATGATGACTTTGACATGATGCTTGAATCTTAAATAGTGCTCTAAATTTTTGATAGTCCACTCTTGAATGTTCTTGTAATCATAAATTTTCTAGAATTAATGTTCTACGAAATGCTAGGAGAAAATATGAAATAACCTTGTATTTATACTTGTTTATGCCAAATTTCTCAAAATTACAACACTATAAGCCGCCATTAGATCTAGGAGAATAAAATTCTTCCAAGAATTTGAATTTAAATTAAGTCTAAGCTAAGTGGGAATCATACACCAGTTTGGATGTATAAGTCCCATTAGGCTAATCTTGGGACACATTTTTCAAGAAATTTTTTGCTTAATGCCAAATTTAGATCTAGGACCCGAAACTTAGGTGGGACCCATATGCCCAAGGTGGCGTATGAGTCCTAGATCACTAAATCTAGGCCATACAATCAAAAATAATTAATTTATGATTGGTCAATTGATATATATCGGTATTATCCTAAAAAAGATGCGTTAATTAAGGCTTGTGGATGCAAAATAGGACCAAATAAGGCATAAAGAAGCACAATTTTAGTAGGGAGGGCACAAATAAGAGTGAAAATGTAAAGGGATACATTTTCCTACACTACATTTATCCCCCACTTTAGTGAGAGGATGAAATTGCTTCAAACACACACTAAAGTAGACAAACTCGCATCAAGAGGGGTTCAAGTGTACCAATGCTAGTCAGATAGGATGAAAATGATCAAGAGGGTTGTGCAATCCCCTAGGATCAAAATCGTATGGCAAACCAACACAAGCATGTGCAAAAGAAAACTCATGGAAAATGATATAAGGAGCAACAAAAAGGCACCAGCATACATTGCCAAAGAAAAACAAAAGGGGGTGGATCAAGCTTCGATCATTTGGCCCGCATGCTATGGATTATATCTAAGTTGTTTGTCCAAGAAATTTTACAAGTGGAACATGATGTCCACTATGTTCTAAAATTTGTGACATTGTGTAGATGGAGGTTATTGGGTAAGCGAGTAATTTTTCTATCTGGATCCCTAAATGTTAAAGGAGTTGTATTCCTTATAGTAGCCACTTGGGTATCTACATGTTGAGCTGGTTGAGGAGGATTTATTTGAAGGAAACCTTTACTCTATTTCCTAAAAGGTTGATAATTATTTTGGTTTGTGGATTCGGGCTTTTCAAGTCAGCTAGAGGTTGGTTGTGTGTCAGGACTACTAACCGAGTTTTGATAATCAGAAAGGACAATACACAAGTGTACGAAGGAAGAAAACTTAATAATGGTAAGCTTATCTTGTATCTTGGTTTGCAAGTTCTCAATGAGCATCCATTGAAGGTGAGGACCAAGAATCTTTACGTTGATTTGGGAATAAAGAAATTGGTAGTGTGAAATGAAGTCAATAACTTTTTCATCATCTATTTGCTTACATCTCATCAAATCAGCTAATGTCATCTTAGAAGTCATGTGCACTTGGAAATAGTTTATAAAGGCCTCAAAAAGTTTATTGAATGAAAAAATTGAGTTGTTCAGTAATGAGGAAAACCATTGTAAGGTAGTATCCTTCAAGGATCTAGGGAAAAGCTTAGCCAAGAGCTTATCTTCAAGGAAAAAATCACTACATAATGCGATATAAGTAGAAACATGGTTAGAAGGATCTCCTTTCCCCCAATTTCTCAAATCTAGGAATCTCTAGACCTTGTGGTATCAGTATTCTCAATATCTCCAAGGATAAGGAATTTATTTTTAGATAGTATGTAGGTTGGCCATTTTGATTTTGATTTATGGTGGAAATTTTCTTTTGAAGGGATGAAACATTTTGCAAAAGTTGGTTAAGGCTGGTGTCATTGTTTGTATTTTGAGATGGAGGTGAATATGGTGGAGGTGTATATGTGTCTGAGGGGGAATTGAATGCAATGCTTATGGGAGGTAAAGTGATAGGAGATATGATGTGTGATGCCACAAACGTAGAAGGATTGCTAGCAGAAACACCCAAGGTAGGAAAGATATTACTAGTAGGTTGCATCGTTGTTGTAACTTGAGGGTTGGTATAGGTAGGAATACATGCAATGGGGTATGTGCACGATCATGATGGGCCAAAAAGTGGTGATATGTAAGTGATATGATGGCCCATGTGGATGACGACATTTTTTTACCCAAAATTGATGAAACAAAAAGGATTATTAAAGGAGATTCTCAATTTTCCATCAATATAAATTATTCTTTTTGAATTTAATAAATAAATATTATTCATTTTCTATTTGAATTATGACTAAAGTCCTGATTGATAGGTTGATTGAAAAACATCTATAGCTTTCAAATGGTATCACATTTTTTGAATCTGAAACATGTGTCACATTCTATTCTTCACATACTATAGGATTAAAAAAAAAATGAATTTCATGAAGTTTTGACCAAATTAAGGTGGTCAGACATATGGGTTTTTATATTTTTTAAAAGCTGTAATAAAAAAATCATAATTAATTATTTACTTGGAAAACAATTACCAAAAAATATGCATCACATCGGGACATGAGTCCTCTACTTATATCTAAAATCTTATAAAAAATTATTATCATTTTATTGTGGTTAGGGTGGTTAGACAGACACCTACTTATTTTTTCCCTGAAATTTAAGTACTACTCCATTGAAATTTCAAATTTTCACCAAATAGATTTAAAAAGTAAATCAATAAACCTAGTAGTTTAGAAACTACATTCAATTTTCTACACATTATATTCTTACATATTTTTAAAATAATATAGATAACTTATTCAAATTTTTATGTCAAGTTGACTAACTCTGATTTTATGAATTTTCATCACCACTTAAGGGCCTATTTTTTCCATTATGATCCTACATATACCCAATGGTTGTAGGAGGGGGAATTTTTGTTTCTCCTTAACTTTGGACATTATTTGAAGGTAAAGCATAGCTAGTCTTTGAGGTAAGATGTTTTCAAAAAATCTTAGCTAGGTTAGGAACAAGTTCAACTCCTTTTCTTTCAATCATGTGATATATGTTATCTACAGTAGGGATAGCAATGGTTGAAATTTTTTCAATTCTCAGTTCATTTTGTAGGTTTTCTAAGTCTTCATGGATTTGGATTATGTCTTCTTATGGAATACTCGCAACCATTATTTCAACACTTGTCACACTACTTGAAGGTAAATAGTTGTTAAGGGTATGATCCATACCTAGTGAACTAGTGTCAACACTATTTAGTGGTAAAAGAGATAGATAACCCAAGATCCATGATGATTGTGCTATTGTGGGATGATACGGGTCTCATACTTCATCTCACTATAGTATTAGCAATAGGACACCAAGTTGTAAAGCTCATGCAAGGGGTAATCAATGAATGCAAGATAAATTCTATTCTCTAATTATGATTCAGATGAAATTAACTAGGGTACACTAAAATGAATGAAACAAAAACTCTGCTAATTAGAACAAAAATCTAACGACAATAAACAGAAACACGGAAGAAAAAAAATTATTGCTGAAAAATGTAGTTTAAGATCTAACACGTGACTAAATCACCCAGAGGGGCCTATCAGTCCTAGTCAAGGTTTTTCAAGGGTTAAAATTTTGATAAATAGTAAACACAACATAACTATAAATTAGGAAAACCACCTATACTAGGACAAAATCACTCAAAGGGGTGTATGAGTCCCAAATTAGAGTTTTTGCATAAATTTCAAAAAATTCTAAGTGGATTTTAGGTTTTCTGGTTTGTATGATGTCTAGACTAAGTTTAATTACATATTTTAAGTGAATTTCAATTATGCAAGATGCAAACAAGCAACCTATATGTACTTTCACTAATGCAATATTTAGAAATCCTAGATGAAAATTAACTAATGCAAAACCTAATGCAAAGTTAATGTAACCTTGATCTAGGACTATGATGCACTCCCAACTCAAAAATAAGGTGTTTTAAAGGCTAGGTTCACCAAAATGAAACCTAGAAAATAAGTTTGTTCTATGTGCATTTCAGGACATAGAACCAATTTCCTACAAGTTTCACTCAAGGAAGCCCTAAGGAACTAAATCCAAGGATGGAATTAGGGAAAGAGATCTGCAATAAGGTCTCCTAGGGTGTGATTAAACGTATAAAGGTGGTTCACCACCAAGCTAGGGATTGGAAAGATAAGAAATGTAAATGACATGTAAAACCTAACTAAATGACCTAGAACATGAACTCAAATCAAGATTATTAAGCTAAGAAAGTACAGAGGTGCGCCTAGAAAATAAAGAGGCTTGAATGAGGGTCTAAAATCCTAGAAATACTGACTTTTAATACACTGTAGGAATCATATGCCAGTAGGGGCAATTTAGTCCTAGATTATTGTTTTTGACATAAATTGGAATCTAGAAATGGTAACTCAAGCTTTGCTAGAAATATTTGAAATCATGTATAGGGTATGTACAGGATCATCATGGAAAAAACAGGCCCTTAAGTGGCAATAAAAAGACAAAAAGATAGAGTTAGACAAGTTGACGTAAAAATTTAAATAAGTTATCTATATTATTTCAAAAAAATGTAAAAAATAGAATTGGTAGAAAATTGAATGTAGTTTCTAAACTACTAGACCTTTATTTAAAAACAAAAAATCTATTTGGTGAAAATTTGAAAAATCAATGCAATAGTATTTAAATTTCAGGGTAAAAATAAGAAGTAGGTGGTTGTCTGACCACCCTAACCACAATAAAATGATAATATTTTTTTATAATCTTTTAGATATAAGTAGAGGACTTATGTCCCGATGTGATGCATATTTTATAATAATTTTTTTCCAAGTAAATAATTAACTATGAAATTTTTATTACAAATTTCAAAAAATATAAAATCTCGTCTGTCTAACCACCTTAACTTGGTCAAAAATTCATGAAATTCAATTTTTTTTTTTTTAATCCTATAGTATGCGAAGGATAGAATGTGACACATGTTTCAGATTCAAAAAATGTGATACCATTTGAAACTTATAGATTTTTTTCAATTAGCCTATCAATCAAGACTTTATTCGTAATTCTAATAGAAAATGAATAGTAATTATTTATTAAATTCAAAGTAAAACATAATTTAGATTGGTGGAAATTTGAGAATCTCTTGTAAAAATCCTTTTTGTTTCATCAATTTTGGGTAAAAAAAAGTCATCAGCCACATGGACCATCATATGGCCTACATATCCCCACTTTTTGGCCCATCATGATCCTGCACATACCCTATACTAGGAATCATATGCCAAAAGTGGCAATTTAGTCCTAATATCAGGGTTGATGTAAGACTATGGTATCCTCTAATTCTTTCCTATAGCTTATTTCCTGCCAAATATTTCATTCTTAAAGACTGAATTGCAACTTGTTGGTGACTTTCTATGATTTTTCAAGTAAGGTGATGACTTTGACAGCTTGAAAAATTTCTCCAAACTTTATCTTCAATGAATCTTAAATGTAAATCTACAAATCACATATCAGAGAGAGGGGAAAATGTTGTTTTGTTAGTGGATAGGGGTTTTCCTTAGTCAAACCCCATTTTGGTAATTAAATCTTGAAATGAATAGAATTAGAATGGAGGAATGATGAATGATGAATAAAAAAATATGCAATGTTGCAACTCACCAAACCCTTGAACAAAAGGTTGCAATCTTGTAAATAATGACTAGAATTAATTTGGATCTTCACTCTTGCTTGTATCATATGGATCTTGACTTGAATGCTTTCTTGAACCATAATAACCTACATCACAAATGTTAGCTCAAAAGAAAATATGATGCATGATGAATTTGACATGATGCTTGAATATTGAATAGTGCTCCAAAATTCTTGATAATCAATATTCAATTCTCTTGTAATCATAAACTTGCTAGAATTTTTTATCTTCAAAGTGCTAGGAGGAAATATGTGAAATAACCTTGTATTTATATACTCATTTATGCCGCATTTCTCGAAATTATAACACTTTGAGCCAACATCAGATCTAGGAGAATAAAATCTTGCTAAGAATTTGAATTTAAATTAGGTCTAAGCTAAGCGGTACTCATATGCCAATTGGGGCATATGAGTCCCATTAGGCTAAGCTTGGGACACATTTTTCAGTAAATTCTTAGTTTATTACAAAATTTAGATCTAGGCCCTGAAACTTAGGTGAGAGCCATATGTCTAAGGTGGTGTATGAGTCCTCGATCACTAAATATAGGCCATACAATCCAAAATCATTAATTTATGATTGGTCAATTGATATATGTCGAGATTATCCTTGAAAAGATGCATTAATTAAGGCTTGTGGATGCAAAATAGGACCAAATAAGGCATAAAGAAGCCTAATTTTTGTAAGGAGGACCCAAACAAGTGTGAAAATGTAAAGGGATACATTTTCCTACAATATAAATACATTTCCTAGTTATGAGAGTCTCTTATAGCCAGAGAGTGAAAATTTTGACACAATCCCTCATATCTCTCCTATTTGTGGGAATGATGTGATAGAAGAAGATGAAAGCATAGACAACAATGAGAATCATTATTGATTTTCTCTCGATACCATTCTTGCTAGTGACAAATATATCTTTGTGAAAGAAGATGCAATCATGGAGAATCATGAAAGTATTTTTTTTCCTTCTCCTCCTCTCACTTGGGGAGATATTATGATACAAGAAGATGAGATCATTGAAAATACTTTACCTAGTCTCCATTCATCTCCCAAAACCTCCCCTAATTGTGAGAATTATTTAGTGAAAGAGGATACAATCATGGAAAATCATGGACAATCACATTTATGAGGAGCACATGTTGGTGTTAAGAGATACAATGATTAAGAGCTATCAAAATCCTACCTCTCCTACTTGGGAAGACATTATAGGACATGGGGATGTAGTTGTAGATAACCATGACAATCAAATTTATTCTTCTCCTAATATCTCTTTTAGATACGAAGAAGATAGTTTGGTGTTAGAAGATACACTTATTGACAGTCATCAGAATATTGTTTCTCCCTTTCCTAATGCCCCTACCATTTGGGAAGATCTATTTGAACAAAAAAGTAAAATCATTAGTAAGAATGAAACTCATAGTTTTTATTCTCTTGAGGCCTCTGCTATTTGTGATGAAGCTACTTTACAAAATCTAACCATGGAATGTGATGAAAATATTAAAAGCTCCCCTACTAGGGTAGATATTATGGCACGTGAGAATGTAACCTTAGATAAAAATGATGAAATCATGGACAATCATAACAATCAAATTTGGCCTTCTCCTAATATCTCTCCTATTTATAATGAAGATACTTTTGTGTTAGAAGAACCAATTGATGAGAGTTGTGAGAGTCCTATTTTTCTCTATTCCCATAGGAAAAACATTATTGAATAAGAGAATGTCACCATTGATAAGTAATAAAATCCAACCATTGATGAGTCCTCTACTTGTGATGAAGTTATTTTAGAAGAACCAAACATTGAATGTCATAAACATCTAGTTTGTAGCTCTCCTAAAAAATCTCTTACTGGGGAAAACATCATGGTGTAAGGAAATGAGAAAATTGACACATGTCTTTCAGATAATAGTGATGTGACTTCCTTAGATGAAGATTGTGAAGTGACATTAGACTCCCCTTGGCTAATAGATAATGAAAATAAGGAAAAGTGTGTTGAGGTTATGAACATTATAACTCCTTTGATTCCTCTAATTATTGAACCACCTAATCCTAAACTTATTAATCATCCACCCTCACAACAAACACATGTTAAAAAGAAACACGTTCTTATCTTAGAACCACCTAAAAGGAAACTCATTGATGATAATGTTTTGCAAAAACCAAGTTACAATACTGGTATTTCTCATATATATAATAAGGTGTATACAATCAAGGTTATCCTTGAACCTAAAGGTTGTTTTCTTGTCGAGAAATAAAAAGAAATGCATATTGAAGAAGTCACAAAATTATTAGAAGATGCTTAGAGATCCTTTGATTTCATACCCACCTTCTTGGGAGAATACAAGATCATAATAAATGAATTTGAAAAGGGAAAAGAAAAAGTAGTAATGTCAACACAAAATTCAAAAGCATCCACCTCAACCACTTTAGAAGATCAAGCAAGTTACACAACAAAATTTGATGAGGTTGATTATGAGAAACCACCAAATCCAAAATAAATGAAAATATTTATGGAAGAGGTTATGAACTTATGAGACAACTTGGTTATAGTGGAAAAGAGTGTGGTGCTAGAGAACAAGGTATTTGTTTCCCTATAGAGCCTAACACACAAGAAACAACTCATGGTCTTGGTTATTGTCCTTTGGTAGTTCAATAAAAACACAAAAAAATCCTTCACTCTATATCAACAACCTTACAAAAGATCCTTCCAAGACAAGTTTAACTTTGGTGCATCTTGAATTGATAGATACTACATGTGAAAACATTTCATTAGATGTGCATACGATTGATACTTTGTCTACTCATTATAATCAATAACAATAGTAGTTGCTGCTCTTTGCCATGTAATAGTTGTAGGATCATAGGATACTCACTATTGCATATTTTACATTCATTTCAAATCATTTCTTTATCACAAGGAGTGGCATACCATCATCCATCCTCAACTCATCCTTGTCCCATACTCAGTCGGGGCAAGGGGTTAGGTTGCTTTGTCCTCATATGTCACTATCGATTGTCTCTTTTGGGCTAGTTGATTGCCTTCCATGTATATGTAAGAGCAAGCTTGGGATGTGGATGACATGCCTTAAGTTGGCTCGCATGTGAGATACTTTTCTTTCTACGTTTACCATTGTGTTTTCAGGGGCAACCCCTTTCTTCCTTGTTCATGGTGTAGCTTTTTTTGGAAATATATGACCTGGCATAGGGTTTTCTAAGGAAAGCTCCCATGTCTTAGGATAAAACATTGGCTACTTTAAAGAAATTTCTCATAGTAATGGTGTTAGAAACTAATTTAAAGTGGGGGCATACATTGATGAAATCTTTCAACATATTTTATTGTGTGATTTTTTTTCTTGTGACATGACCTTTTCTTGGTGATGTCATTGGGTTTGATGTCCTCCAATAATATGATATTTCTAAGCATATGATCTCCCTTGGTGGCATGATGTGAAATGAGAGTCATCCCATAAGTGGCGATTTGATAATCTTTGACTTGTCCTCTCTTGGAGACATTAGGCACAATGTTCCCTAAGAAGAAGACCTTACCTGAACAAAGAAAAATCCCCTTTAAGAAGAACCTATAGACATAACATTGTGATGCCCTATCAATGTTTTTCAGAAGGATAACTTCAGTAGAGTATGGGAGGCTAATATGATTCTCTCATTTGCCGCCTCATTAGGATAACTCACCTAGTGGATGGACTAAGGTTCCACTACCCTAGAGTAAGCATGCATGTTACAGACAAACAACCCAAACCTGGTCCACATAGTGTTGGATAGATTGTCGAAGCTTGATCCTTGTTATGAACAAACAACCATGTTCCACATTGTCTTGGAATGGTTGTGCTTGATCCTTTTTTTTTCTTGGCCTTTCATCGAGTCTGACTATGTATCCTTGTCATTGTTGCACAATTAAGTGTTTTGAATGTCTGCTTTAGTGTGAGTTTGACATAGGGTAAAACTCTCCCTAAAGTGGGGGCAAAATGTATTAACAGAAAAAGTATCCATTTTTCTTGCATTAGGAAATAATTAACAACAAATGAACCTAATGTTGGCTTGGTTTAGTGTTGTAATGTGTACACATTCACATTGAATCTAGGGACCTTTTTAATAAAATGTAGTTAATTGTGCATTATTTAGGGTGTTGTAAAGTGTTTAATTACAATTTCACACTAATATGGGGTTTCATTAATTAATTGAACTTAATTGGTCCTTTAATTCAAATTAAAGCCTCATTAATTGCATTTTTTAAGGATCTATCCTAACACCCATTAATTATATTACATGTCATTTACATTTTTAAAATTGATGTCCTAGAAAACTTTGTTAGGGCCCATTCACCACTTTGGGTGAATGGGTCCTCCTAATATAGGACACCCATTTCTTGGCATATTTGGGATGGGTTTTTTATGTTAATTCGCCTCCCTAAAGCTAGGTCCTAGGAAATTGTGCTAGGGCCCATTTTCCCAAGGTGGTGAATGGGTCCTCCTTTCTTAGGACCCCCCTTTTTGAATATATTTTTAGCAGGATTTTAATGATTTTCAATTCTAGATCTGATGTCGACTTAGATTATTTGAATTTCAGGGTTAAACATTAGATTTAGTATAAATATAAGGTTAATTCACATAGTTCCATCTAAGCAATCTAATATTTTCAAGAGAGCATCCTAATACTTCATAAGAGCAGTATAGAGCACTTCAAGAGCATTTCAAAGGCATTCCATTGCCTCAATTCAAGATCATTTTATTATGTCAAAGGCATAGTGCATCAAACATGTTTTATGAGCTAGTGTATTGATGTAGTATTGAAGATCCATTTTCAATCATTGATTCATATCCAATTCAAGATCAATATCTGCATTCTACATGGCAACTTCATGTTATTTTTTAGATTTATATTCAAAGACATCATCCAAGGTATTATTGTTTCATGCTTCTATTTCATTATTTCATCATAAGGTTTAATTACCTAAATGGGGTTTGACCAAGGAAAACCCCTATCCTCTAACAATAAACAAGTTTTTCTCCTCTTGAATGTGTGTTTGCAGATTTCTAGGTTGAAGATCAAGTGGAGAACAAGTTTGAAGCAAAATTTTCTAAATTTTATGAAGTTGTAAAGTTGTTATCTACATTGCAAGAATACGAAAAAATAAGGGTACAAAATTTGTTCCAATTTTTCAGTATTTGAGCACCGAGGAGCTGGAAGTGCAGACATCAAGGAGCATAACCTAGATGATCTTAGTTTTTAGAAACCCTAATAGGGACCTATTTTCCAATAAAGGAGATTGAGTCCTCAATGACCTAAAAACAACAAGTTTTCTACAAGGTACACATTGTTTCAGCCTTCCAAAACATCCCTTATTGTTGCTATAACAATTAGGATTAGTTTCTAATTGTTATTTATGCATTTTAAGCTTTCATAATTGAGTGAAACATCCCTTAGAAAAATTATGGTTCATCATCTTAATCTATTCATCTTGATGAAACCCTATTTTTCTATGTTTCAAAAGGTCTAAAGGTAAGAAAAAAAAAAGTTAAAAAATATATGATCAAGAAGAAGAAAATTCAAATATTTCTTTATTTACTTATGATCTTCTGTATTTTAAAGAAGCAGTTAAAGATAATAACAAGATCAAGGCAATGGATGAAGAAATTGACTCTATTGAAAGAAATAAAACATGGGAGTTAGTAGATTTACTCGAAGGAAAAGATAGTATAGGAGTCAAATGGGCTTATAAAACTAAATTTAATGTTGAAGGTTAAATTATAAAACATAAAGAAAGATTAGTCGCAAAAGGATTTTCATAATAGTATGGGATTTATTATAATGAAACTTTTTCTCCAGTTGCGAGACAACACAGTTAGCATTGTTTTAGCAGTAGTTGCACATAATAGTTCGAATGTGTAATGTATGTGAAATTGGCTTTCTTAAATGGTTTTCTTGATGAAGAAGCTTATGTTCAACAACCTCTTGGTTATGAAGTAAATGGACATGAAAATAAAGTATATAAATTGAATATAAGGCACTTTATGTATGCACCTAGGGCTTGGTATAGTATAATTGATTCATATTTGATAAGTATTGGATTCAATAGAAGTGGTAGTGAACCTACTTTGTATGTGAAGACTAATGAGTAAGGTCGAATTTTGGTTGTATGTCAATGACCTGATTTTCACTAGAATTTTTTGTGTAGACATGTTCAAGTCAGATATGATTAAAGAGTTTGAAATGGTGGATTTGGGATTGATGAGATACTTCTTAGGAATTGAAGTTAGTCAAACATATAAGGGTATTTTCATTTGCCAGTCTAAATATGTGAAGGACTTATTATAAAGATTTAAAATCTTAAATTGTAATCCAACATCAACTCTAGTCGTTACAAGAACAAAATTAAGCAAAGAGGATAAAGGGTTAAATGTTAATCCAACTATGTTTAAAAGACTTGTTAGCAATTTAATGTATATTACAGCTAAAAAATCCAAATATTATTTATGGTGTAATTTTGATAATTTCAAGGTTCATAGACTCACCTCAGGATTCTCACTCAAAAATTGGGAAGAGAATACTCAGATATATTGTAGGAACAACACAATATGAAATTCTATATTCCAAAACTAATGAATTTGGTTTGATTGGTTTTATTGATAGTGATTTTGCAGGGACCACTGATGATAGAAAAAACACTTATGGATATGTCTTTCATTGTGGAACAGGTGCAATCTCATGGGCATCAAAAAAGAAACCAATCATGGCACTTTCATGAGCTGAAGCAAAGTACGTAGAGTCACACCAGCAACATGTCAAGCAATTTGGATTAGGAGAGTATTGACAAATTTATTGAAAAAAATAAAGAGTCAACATCAATCTTTTGTGACAATAAATCAACAATTGCATTATCTAAAAATCATGTCTTTCACAAAAGAAGCAAGCACATTGATACGAGGTATCACTTCATCAAGAAACTAGTCAACAATGAAGAAATCGATTTGAAATTTTGTAGATTTGAAGATCAGTTAGTAGATATATTTAACAAGACTTTATGTGAAACTAAGTTTATATATCTTAAGAATCTCTTAGACTTACAAGAAGTTATCAATAATTGATGGTTGTCATTGTAAGTAATTGTAAGTGGGTACCTAACAAGGCTTTCAACCACAACTCATCCTTCTAGAATATAGGAGGGTTATTTAAAATAGTAAGAACAATTTAATTTATGGGGGGATGTTAGAATGCAAATTAATTTTCACCGACCAAACTACAGTGTCCAAACACCGTCTAGAACCGTCCAGCCGACCAATGAGCTTCTAGAATCATCCAAATTCACTGTGCGCCGACTTCTGTTGTCTTCCTTCCTTGATCATTCAAGGCAAGTTCGACAAGTTCTTTTCAACTGCTCATTGTAAATTCGCATTCTACAGTGTAAAATGAATTTAATGCTCTTTGATCTATAAATATACTGGACGGGCCTGTGTTTTGTAGTGCTCCAGTTTCAAGTTCTATGTTTATTAGTTTATGCTCTGCCTGCAGAGACTCCTTTTCGAACTGCAGCTCTTTGGAAGCGATTCACTATGGTTGCGCCTTCTTTGCAACCTCTCTTTCCTTGGTGGATCTTTTCTTCCACGATCTGCTTTCATATTCGATTTCTCTCTTGGCAGCTTCGATGTTCTTTGAAAAAATGACTGTCATCGGCTTCTTCCTGCTTAGCGACTGGGTTGGCTTTATGGCTGGGCACTAACTTCTTCCTGAGAGATGCGATTATACACTTTCTGACTCCCAGGCGGCAGCGGGTATAACTTCACACATTACAGGGGTTTACGTGATTTATGGCGTCCTTGGTTGTCAACGACTTAAAACTCTAGCTCACGATCTACAGATCTCCACATAATCTATTCTGCATCTTTAACTCTGCCATCATTTTCCCGCTTTGAACACTATGATGGTGGGCACAGGAAAAATATATAACCACAAATGTGCTGCATTTTATTCAAATTGATTACAACTTCCTCTTTTATAGAAGTCATATATTTCCATCTCATACCGATTAGATAGTGTATTTAATATTTTCCTCCTAATCCTTATCACAATCTTTATTTAGTATTTATGCCTACATGCATTTAATATTGGTGGAGATGGGAGAAATTAGATACTCCAACATGTAGATTGAGTTCACAATAGATTTAGAATTGTGAAGTTGATCTAATATAGAGTAAAAATGAATTTTCGAATTCTAGTTCACAAATGATCATGTAGAGCATTTCCATATTCTAAATCTTAAGAAACTTACAATCTCTAATAAACAATAAATATTCATTCATTCATTGATTACAAAGTTAAATATTTTTCCTCTAATTTTTATTCTTTACAACATAATTATACTTTTGTTTGATGTTACTTGATCCAATCCATTCTATTTTATCTATCTAAATTAGAATCCAGAAACATTTTACACCTTTAAATAAATTGACGTTTAATAATATTTAACCCAAGGAAAACCAATTTTCCCCTTACAAATAAATAATAATCAAATAAAAATGTCACTCGACTTCAATCCATATTTGTTTTCCTGAATTATAAAGATAGATAATCAAATAAAAATGTCACTCGACTTCAATCCATATTTGTTTTCCTGAATTATAAAGATAGATAATCAAGAAGAAATAAATAACTAGGTAAGAGGGTAAAATAAACCACTCTTCAAATTTTTCAATTTCACACTCATAGACGAACTGCAACCATTTAACATAAAAATATATCACTCCGTAAATATAAAAAACTGGTGACTAGAAACTGGAGAGTAGAGTTCACGCTTCATTCCCCATATGAAAATAAGACATATTTTCTAACTACCTGGCCCTGGGCATTTCACTTGAATTGAATAATTTGCTCTGAGCGTGTCCAAGATGATTGCCATCATCAGAGACAAGTGCCACTGCTTCTTCTAGCTCTTTCACAATTATACTCATTTTGGGTCTATTTATTGGTCTTGGTTCCAAACAATTAAAGGCAATCTCTGCAACTTTCCAAGCAGACGTTAAACTGTATTGCCCAGCCAATGAAGTATCGATCAGGTCTTCTAGTCTCCCACATGAAATTAAGTTTTTAGCCTGTAAAATATAGAAGATAAGAACAATGCAATTTTTATTAATGAAATTGTCAAAAAGATTATAAATTAAAAATAATTACCGTTTGGACTATTCCATCGTTGGGTGATATTCCAGAAATAATCTCCAACAAAACTACGCCAAAACTATAAACATCACTCTTCTCGTTTAACATTCTTGATCCAAAATATCTGCATCAAATTCAAAATTTTAAAACAGTATCTGAAACCTGAGATGAACGTTAAACTAATTAATGAATTAAAATAAATCAAAGAATTGGAGAAGTATGAAAATACTCAGGATCAACATAGCCAATGGTTCCCTTCACATTTGTTGTTGTAAAGCTCTCGGAGTTTTCTAATAACTTTGATAGACCAAAATCAGCAACCTTGGCATTCATTTTTCTATCCAACAGTATATTAGTGCACTTTATATCTCTATGTATTATTGGAGGATTACAACCTTGATGTAGGTATAATAAACCTGTAAAGCATGAAAAGGAGTTGTAATATGTATTATAAAAAAATTATTTCACAATTGCAACTAATTGGTCTAGTTAGAAAAAAATACCTTGGGCTGCTTGGAGAGAAATGTTAAGTCTAGTTTGCCAATCAAGTGGTTTCTCCAGTTTAGCTATCCCTGCAAATATAATATCAAGCCTTTTAAAACCAAAATTCATATACATTTAACTCTATTTACAATAAAATAAAATAAACAAATACCATATAAATGGTCCTTTAGTGTTCCACAGTGCATATATTCGTATACCAAGGCTACTATGGATTGTCTGCAATACCCAACAAGATTTACAAGATTCTTATGGTATATCCTTGAAAGGAGAGTCACCTACAGCCAAGAACAACACAAGTAGCATATGTTAAATAGGGAATTTAAGCTGAGATTGTTTTCTAAATTAAAATTAAAAAATAATTTAATCTGACACAGTCAATTTTGTGGAAAAAGGAAAACCTCATTTCGAAATTCTTGTTTGCCTTGGCTTGAATCTGCTGAAAGTATTTTGACTGCAACATCATATCCCGAAATTCTGCCATAAAATACAGATCCGAATCCTCCCTTGCCAATTATCGTGGAATAATTATTTGTAGCTGCTTTAATATCTTCCTCGGTGTATTCTATTGCCAATTTATGATATTCATTTGTACCATCTTCATCTGTTCACAAAAAGTTTTAGAACAAAGCTTTCTGACAATAAGCAAAAGGGTAAAACAATATTTGTTGGTTTGGAATGATCCTTTTTCATTTTGTAGGAATTTGGGAAACACCTGTGAATGAATGTTGAGAGTGCATGATAGGACCATTTGTGATACGTGATTGTTGGCTATGTTTGTATCTCCATATAATTATAAAAATCGCAACCATCAACAGAACTGAACAACCAATAGAAAGTCCTATAATCCAACTTTTCGCTTTGTGATTTTTACTGCCCCCTGGAAAATTACTTTCAGGAGCTAAATGGAAACTACTTTGAGGAGAAATATTGCTTTGAGGAAAAAATCTGCATGGTAAAGGGAAAATAAAGACGTCAAATATTACAATTTTTTTTTCCTGAAATCTTTCTACAATTCTTCTTTTAAATAATAAGAGAGCAATCAGATCCCTTGAAAAGAAGTTAAACAAGAAAGTCCATGTTCTCGTACCGAAAATCTAGACCAGATTTAATCAAACCAGGTGGCACTGGTCCATTCAATTTATTGTTCTGCAAAAATCTAATTAGAAGAAAAACTGCTAATTAATTGCAGGTAAGAATAAAGGTTATATTAATTGAACGGAACATTCTATTATTTTATTTTGTTCTTTCAAAGAGAAATCTAAACATAAATAAAAATGTTATGAGCATAGATAAAAGTATTGAGTAAACGTACAATTCCTTCAATAGGGTAAGCTTCTCTAATGAGCTTGGAATATCTCCTGTCAGTTGATTGTTTTGTAATTGCCTTCAATATACCAAAAAAGAAGGTTAATGATTAGTATTCACAAAACGTACATTTAATCTTTCTTTCGTATACATAATATAATTTTTCCAAGAGTCATGGATCTCTTACAGTATTGTAAGGCTCTTCAATGAGGTGAGGTCTGGAATAGAACCTGTCAGATTATTGCTTCCTAACAGCTAAAACAAATAATTGAAAATGAGCAATCACCCTTAATCCTTAATAAGGTCACTTCTAAAACAAATAAAAGGAATTCTACAAGGCAAGTGAAGGTTGCGGAGATCTTACCAAATGAGTTAATGCTGTTAAGTTGGCAAAGCTTGAAGGGATGTTGCCAGCGAGACCCATGTTTGTTAGATTTCTGAAATTAGTTGAAATTATGTATGCTACAACTTAGTCACAGATTGAGGGTTGAAATGCAACTAAATGAACTACTATGAGTTGTAAGGAAAGAGAATTACACAATAATAACTCGTGGGGGACTATCGTCATTGCATTTGATGCCAGTTAATGGATAATCTGCTGGCAAACATGGATCTCCCCCTGTCCAATCATCTGGAACATTCAGTGTGCTTGCTATTTTGCGAATAGCAAGAACTGCATCATTCAATTTGTACAATATTAGACATGATTCCGAAATTGTATAGAAAGAGTTAAAGGAGCCCGTGTATTGCAATGAATTATAGCTTGAGTTTTCATAACTACAAATTGCAAATTAAACATTTTAATTTATTTAATTTCATAAAAAAACATGTCATGCTATGTTGACTCAAAAACATGGCTACGTAATCTAAGGAACGGCAAAAAGTACCTTGTCAAAAAAACAAGTGAACAATGTATTTGTTGTTTATGTACGTTGAAAGTAAAATAGTGATCAATACTGGCTCACCAAAAAGTCTTTTATTTTATTTTTTAAGTGCAGACATTCCGGTTTGCTAAGCTCTTTGAACATGAGATAAGAACCTTACCGTCTCCGGCCTGTGTCATATTGTTGTTGTCTACCATTTGATATACTTCAGCTGCATTTATGAATGGTCCCATGTCTGATCCTTTCCCAGGACTCAATTTTATGTTTACATAGTTAATTGTGTTGAACCGTAACATCCAGTATATAGCCAAGCATTGCCCAAATGAAGTGAAATCTACCATGCCTGTTACTGGTACATCACTAATGAATACTTGGAAGGTGCGGTTCGAGGAAGGGCTTGTCTTGTTGATGTTGCAGAAGTAAAGAGCAAAATAACAAGAGACGTTGTTAAGGTCAGACTCAAGCTGATCTGAAATTATCAAGTCTTCGCCTACTTGCGATGCAATACCAGTCTGTAAGACAGAAACAGGTGGTTTGTTCCATAAGCCGCTACGCAAAGAGTGGGTCGTGCTGATAATGGTTGTTGACGGCATCGTAAAACTCTTCCAAACGCGATCAAATGGGTCCACGGGATAACTATGTCACCACATCATAACTGGATTAGAATCTTAAAAAATGTGAAGGCAACATATTTAAAACTCACGCTCAAACAAAATCATTACTAAACTTACTTTGTATCATTGTAGCTGCCATAATCCCTACGACTGAGCTTAACTAAGGCGACGTTGATGAAATCAGTCGAGTTATACATTGGATATTCTAGCGGCCTCAACTCAATGGTAGAAATGAAAACATATCTGTCATCTTCTGTCTCTGAGTTTCTTGCCAGACATAAACTCAGACTGTTGCTTTTGGCAGCCAAGATGATCTCGTAAAAACGGACGGAACCCGCCGGTAAATTCCTTAAGTCGACTTTGGTCCACTTGATTCCCTCTATTAATACATCAAAGACGCTTGCTAAACGAAGACCGTCAAATCCTCCATAAGAAAACCGAGGCCTTACCAGATAGAGTGCAGCAGGCGTCACGGGAATCAAGTAACAATATTTATTCACATCCAGATTTGTAAAATAGGCCACGGACTGATACTGATAATCATAATTAGTAGAACCCAATGAAGGCATACTCGAATTGCTTCTTGTTTTGATGAGAGAAGAATCGGTAACCCAGGATACGTCGAAGTTGTTCGTCCAATTTTTCGGAGCGCCACAATTAATGCTTAGAAATCCTGCAATGTTAAAGTATTTTTTCTGGATTAGCGTAATTTTATTTGCATCATCGTTTCCAATCACACTCCGAAATGTTTGAAATTCAGTAATATTAACACTAGATAAAAAAACTACCTCCAACTTACCATCTGGGTTTGAGAGCGTGCATGAAATGAATAATCCAATGAAAACTGTGAAAACTAACAAGGATGAGCTTGTGAACTGCATGATGGTCGATACACCACAAGACAATGGGATTGGAACTGCAAATATAGAAGGGAGCATAATTATATGAAATGATATGATTTGGTCTAGCTAACACAGAGTATATAGGCTAATTAGTGGAGGAATGGTCGTTAGGCATACGCTAAATGGAAATGAGGGAGCTGCTTCGACTCTGTTTCCAGTTATTTTCCGACGTGACATGCGGTGACTTGTTGCTTATCAGAGGTACGTAGTCAACCGACTAATTGACTGACTTATTATTTGTCTGGAAGAGGGTGAATGTAGCAGCACACGGCACGTCATAGACTTGCGGGTACGCTCATGGAAATTTGTAAGATGCTTCCAATAAGTAGTACGTAAGACAAGATTTGTTTATTACACCTATACACCGGATTCAGTACGTTCCATCGTCTAATCGATTCAGTACGTTCCATCGTCTAATCAAGGAATAGAATGGTAAGTAGGAGGTTTCTTCCACAGCGTGTCAAACTATGATATTGCTATGAGGATTCAATCATGTAGTTTTTGAGTCAAACTTATTGATCCATGATTCATGAGTAGTGGTTCACAAGAACCCATCTCTCATGATAATGAATGGCCCACTTAGCACTCATTGCATCTAGGTGATGCTCATAGAGGTGAAGCATTGGTCCATCCCGGGAGGTCACCCATTTCAGTACTGCTCCAGCTCAAGCGCGCTTAACCACGGAGTTTCCCCCAAGGTTAAGCCCACTTAGCTTGCTACCCCATTTGCAAAACCTCCAGCAAGTGTTATAAGGAATAGAATATTATTTGAAAAGTAGTCTGCTCCTGAAGGCTTTCCCAAATTTTCTTGTAAGTCATTGTTTTCATTGACTCGTCTAATGACTTAACATGTGCTTAATTAAAAGGAGTTGTAATTATGATATCTTTTTGGAGCATTAATCCTAATCACCAACATTATTTTGTGTAAAGAAGAATTGCAACATGTAACATTCAATATTTGATTAATATGTATTAAATAAATTTATAAACTACGCACAAATTTCTTATAGTTCAACATATTTTTTATGGAATAAAGGGTTACAACACATATTTTCTTATATGGAGATGAAGGAAAGGGTTACAAGATTAACCTTTGAGAAATAGTTATTGACAAAGGGAAATTGTTGTCATGTGGGACCATCAACCCTCATTGGTACCCCTTAACCTCTATGATGTCACCCTCACTGTCAGCTTAGGCTTATGGTGTAGTGGCAGTCAATCTATGTTAACAAAATTGGCGACTTGTTGGGGAGGGTTCGACTCCACTCTCGACACTCTTTTTGTCTCGTAGTCGACTATGTTTGTCGACCTCTCATCTGAGGGGGTAAACTGTTGTCATGTGGGACCTTCAACCCTCGTTGGTACCCCTTAACCTCTCTGATGTCGCCCTCACTAATAGCTTAGGCTTTTGGTGTAGTGGCGGTTGGTCTGTGTTAATAGAAACAACATTGACAACATAGTCATGTGAAAAACATAAAAGTTGATTGTAATTTGTGGCTGATCTATTTTGGTTTTGAATCTTAATTTCTCCCTAACTAATCAGTTAAATGACAAGTGGAATTTATTCGAGAAAAATAGTATAGTTCAGAGGACACTTTATTGTATGATATATAAAGTAGTATTTTAGTGCCATTTAAAGTTGAATATTTTTGTATATTGAGATTTTTTTTTTGAAAGTTTGTACTTTAAGAAAAATATTTCATCTCAAGTTTGCATATGTGAAAGTTATGGGTTTTAAAAGTTGGAAGATAGAAATTATATTGAAGTGGCAGTTTTGATTTTATCAAGTGGTAGTCTTGTTGAGAAGAAATCATAGACTAATGACCTATTTTATTTCAATTTTAGTGTTGTATTTTATCTTGATGTAATGAATAAGGAAGAGAATAAAAAATGTTCAATCAATTACAAAATAACACTAAGAAAAATATGCATACATTTATACACCATTCATGCATATATAATCTTCATAAACTTCCCATATATGCATCATGTCATTGTACAATACATTATCACATATCCATTATATATTACATCTCATATTTCACTTTGTTATATTATTCTCCTCTTACTATTCTACTCTTATCTAAGGCTCTCACATATATTTATCTTCTATGCTCTATCTTATGTTCTATTACTTGACACTCTTGGTGTGGTACATATATGTTTTTGATAGAGGAAAAAACGAGTTTTACAGGGACCTGAAACCACAGAGTTTACAAGGGAGATAAAAATAAACCATCAGAGAACCCAAAGAAATGAAGGTTTCAAAACAAAAAGAATTTAAAAAGGACAACAACGAGATAAAAAGGAAGGTTGTGTGGTACATATATGTTATTCGCATAGATTTATTACATATTGGGACATGTTCCTATCAATTTGTAGTTACAGTTCTATCTTTTGTGGTGTCACTTGAGTTGCTGGAATGTGTTGTGTTGTTGTTTATCTTATCAATATTATCTTTAGCTATCCTTGTATTGATTAGGGATGTGTTATCTTACTACTATCTTTTGACACCCCTATGGGTTTTCACCATTGGCCTTCATTAGGTTGCCCTTTTTAGTTTTCAATCTAATAGAATGTCAACTTTGACATTCTAACATAATCCCCTATCTTAAACCATTTCTTTTATAAAAGGCATACTGGCTCCATCCAACACTATTTAAAAAGAAAATCAAACATTTGTATCAAAAGAAGCCTAAAATTGTACCATTATGAAAAAATTTCCTTAAAAATTACATATATTTTTTCTTTTAGTACGATATATATAGTCCTCATGTGGTTATATATGTAATAGTTCATTGAAGACTAGCCTATTGTAGGTAGTGGACTTTTCCATTAATATCAATAAAATCTACCAGCTACTATGCTTCTATAAAGAGTTTTATCAATGAAACTAATCGCAAATTGATTGATGGGTTAGACATAAATTCAAAAATACATCAAACATATAAACTCAAAAAATCAATCACATAGAACTACAATCATTGCTCAAACGTGTTGTTGTACTACTTGTTGATGTGTGGCAATTAGTCATGCAAACATTGTACACTCATAATGTATCCTTGTCGGGGTTCAAGTGCGACAACCCCGATAGAAGGGGTTTGGGTGCGCAACCCCCAAATTTTCTTTTTCGTTAACACATCAAGGTTTTTTCCCATTAATATGTTGAAGTCTTTCCTACTAAACACATTAAATGAAAAAATGAATTCGTAAAAACCCTTATTTTGGAAGCTTCCAAAAAACTTGTTATAAACGACTAGGATGTAAGTTGCGGTGTGTATAATCTGTGGGATTGTAATATATTTTACATTGGATGAAAGAAACATTGGGTGGATAAGTTTTTTGTGGATGTAGCCCATATTGGGTGAACCATGTTAAATTTTTGTGTTGATCTCTTTTGTGTTATTCTTCATTGTTATTTTTGGGTTATTTAATCTACATATAATCTTTAATATTGATTTCTCTTATCTTCCTGAATCCTAACAACCGATATCAGAGCCGCATGTATTTTAGTTGATTGGAAAGAAACCTCTAGATTTGAGTGGGAGGAATGGAAGAAGGAAAATTCAAGGTTGAAAATTTCAACGGCCAAAATTATCAATTATGGAAGATGCAGATGGAAGATTATTTGTATCAAAAGGATCTATGGAATCCATTGCAAGGAAAAGCAAAGAAATATGCTACAATGTCTGATGAAGAATGGAAGATTCTAGATAGAAAGACACTAGGAACCATTCGGTTGTGTCTAGCACCATATGTGGCATTCAATATATCAGAACCAAAGACAATAGAGGCTTTGATGGAAGCTTTGCCTAAATTGTATGAAAAACCATCAGCCTCAAATAAGATATTTCTTATGAAGTATTTGTTTAATCTGAAAATGATTGAAGGTTGATCCATAATAGATCATTTAAATGAGTTTAATACGATTACCAGTCAGTTAACTTATGTAAAAGTGAATTTTGATGAAGAGGTGAGGTCTCTCTTGATTTTCTTTTCTTTACCAAAAAGTTGAGATAGCTTGGTAATGGTTGTAAGTAACTTTGTCTCTAGTTCAAATACTTTAAAATTTGATGATGTCATTGGTGTTATCCTTAGTGAGAAAATGCGATGGAAAAGCATAGGTGATACTTCAACATCGGGTAATGCTTTGGCTGTAGAGAATAAAGGAAGAAAAAAGGAGGAAAAATCCCTACAAAATGTGGGAAGCCACAAGGGAAGTCAAAGAAAGAAAGATCTAAATCTAGAGGAAGAATGGATTGTTGGCACTGTGGAAAGCCAAGTCACTTGAAGAAGGATTGTTGGCCTCGAAAGGTAAAACAAGGAGATGGACAACATAATGACAGTAAGGAAGCTAATTATGTTGCAAGTAATAAATTACATGATGCTTTAATTCTATGTGTAGATAATGTTAATGATTCTTGGGTAATAGATTCAAGGGCTTAATTTCATGCCACACCCCATAGGAAATACTTTGTAGATTATGTTTAAGGTGATTTTGGATGTAGGTATATTTGGGTGATGATGAACCTTGTCAGATTATTGGAAAAAGGAAAGATAAAAATCAAGTTGAAAAATGGAAATTAATGGTTGCTATAGGAGGTAAGGCATATTCAAAATTTGAGAAAGAATTTAATTTCTGTAGGACAACTAGGTAGTGAAGCCTACACAGTTACCTTTACATACAAAGTTTGGAAGGTCACTAAAGGTGAATTTGTAGTAGATAAAGGTGAAAAGGTAGGTACATTGTATTTGTGTACTGGTAATACTTATTCTACCTTAGTTGCTACAGAAACAACTACTACTAAGATAGTTATAGCACTTTCTATAGGGACAAAAAAAAAATTATGGCAGCATAGAACTGGGCACATGAGTGAGAAAGGGGTGAAGGTCCTTCACTCTAGAAGGTTGCTACCAGGTCTAAAGTAGATTGACTTGGAGTTCTACAAAAATTGTGTTTATGGAAAACATAAAAGAGTCTGATTTATCAAAGTTGGGAAAGAGAAGAAGAGAGAGAGATTAGAGCTTGTGCATTTAGATGTATGGGGACTAGCTCATGTATCTTCTCTTGGTGGCTCTTGTTATTATGTTACTTTTATTGATGATGCAACTAGGAAAACATGGGTGTATTTCCTAAAACAAAAAATAGAAGTGTTTGAAACTTTTAAAAAGTGGAAAGCGTTGGTTGAGAATGAGATTGGAAAAATTTGAAGTGTCTTAGATCTGATAATGGAGGTGATTATTGCAATAGAGAACTTAAAAATTATTGTTCATACAATGGAATCCCTAGGCAAAAAATTGTTCTTGGAAGCCCACAAGAAAATGGTTTTTCTAAGAGGATGAATAAGATCATTATGGAGTGTGCAAGGAGAATGAGATTGCATGTTGGACTACCCTTACACTTTTGGGTAGATGTTTTCCATATTGTTGTTTATTTAATAAGCATGGGACCTTCAAATCCTTTGGATGGAGGCATTCCAAAGGAAGCATGGATCATGGGTAAAAAGGTAAACTAATCATTTCAGAAAACCTTTGGTTGTGAAGCTTTCTTCCATGTTGATATAGAAAACAAAACCAAGCCTAAGGCTAAGGCTAAATCTAAAAAATGAACCTTCATTAGATATGGAGTAGATGAATTTGGTTATCGATTAAATGGGATTATGAAATCATAAAATCATTAGGAGCAGAGGTGTTATATTCAATGAGAAGGTCATGTATAAGGATCAACTATAGGAAAACAAGCATGAACATGCCAAAAAGGAATATGTGGTGTTGGATGAGATTCCAAAAAATAAAATGCTAGTGGTACTTGATTCTTAGCAACAAAAAGCTATCCCACAAACTCCTGCAAGTGTTAGACATTCTACAAGGATAACTAGATCTCCATAAAGATTTTCTCCATCATTATATTATATATTATTAACCGATTCTTGTGAACTTTAAGGCTATGAAGAACTAATGCAAGTAGATACCAAAAAGCAGTGGGAGCTACACATGAAGGAGGAAATGGATTCCTTGCTACAAAATAAGACTTGGAACTTAGTCCATTTATTTGTAGGTAAAAGGGCATTGCCAAATAAATGTGTTTACAAGTTGAAGGAAGAAGATGGAGGCAAGAAAAGATATAAGGCCATACTCATGGTAAAAGGTTTTGCATAGAAAAAAGGTGTAGATTTTGATGAGATATTTTCTCTGGTTGTAAATATAACTTCTACAAGAACAATACTAATTCTTGTGGTTGTGGAATAATTGCATCTTAAACAGTTGGATGTGAAAACAAAATTTGTCCATGGGGATTTGGAAGAGGAAATATACATGCAACAACCACAGGGATATGAGATCAAGGGTAAGGAGGATTTTTTGTGTAGGTTAAAGAAGACTTTGTATGGCCTAAAGAATGCACCTCAATAATGGTATTTGAAATTTGATAGTTTTATTGTTGAACAAGGTTACAAAATATATCATTTTGATTATTGTGTTTATTTTAAGAAATTGGATAATGGTAGCTATATTATCTTATTGCTTTATGCTGATGACATGCTTGTTGCTGAGTCTAACATGTAGCATATTAATGAACTTAATTAGAAATTAACAAATTCATTTGATATGAACGATTTGGGTGCAAAAAAATAAATTCTTGGTATGAGGATCACACATGACATGACAAACATAAAATTATTTTTATCTCAAAGTGATTATGTAGAGAAGGTGTTGAAAATGTTTAGGGTGAACCCACAAAAGTGGTTTACAATTCGAATGAGGAAGGAAAAATTCAAAAAAAAACCCCCACTAAAAAAAAAATCGTTTTGAGGGGTTCAAACAAACTCAACGTTTGAGCGAACCCAAAATGGGTTCGTTCGAACCAGGCTTCGATCAAATCCCTTTGAATGTGGAAATATGTGTTTCGCATTGTGGAAGGGGGTTCACTCAAACCCTAGTTCGACTGAATCGGGCTTCGAGTGAACCCCCAGGGGTTCGCTCAAACCCTTTAGCTTCACTCAAAACCCCCTTTTCCCACCTTCCCACCCTCTCTTGCAAAAAACTTCCATATTTTTTCTCTTCAAAGTGCGGGTTGTGGATGAAAATGGAAGAGACTTCACAGACCCAACTAAAATATGGTACTCCTTAGATTGATTTGTCCAACGAATATAATTTTAATATGTTTTGGGTATTGATGTCCTTGATCCATTAAAAAAAAAAATGAATTTCGATACATACAGAAAAAGTTATGTTGTATACAGTCCGCCTATGTCTGAATTGCAATTAGTTTGACTTCAAAACTTTATTAAGGAAAGAATATTCAATTAAAAACTATGAGACCAAATGAAAGTATTAGATATCGTAGTTACAAATCTAAATTCAAAAAAATTAGAATTTTATCCTTCATACAAACAAAATTATGTTGTATACGGTGAGCATCACTTTTTTAAAATGTTGTTTTCTAAAAAAACCAGTTTTCATGGGAGATGGAAAAACAAGTGCAATATGATTCCAAAATTTTTGAAAAAAATATTTTTAGAATCTACAGATAAAATTTGATGAGACTCTAGTTTGGATCATCTTCAAATTCCTCATGGTTTCGCCGCTATAGGTGCCTGAATGTGAAGATTTAGTTAAAAATAATACTTTCAATGTCCAATTTGGCCAAAAATTGTAAACCACTATTGTGGGATCACCCTTTAACATGTAGAATGGGTATGTGTAGGATCATCATGGAAAAAATAGGCCCTTAAGTGGCAATGAAAATTCAGAAAAATTAGAGTTAGGCAACTTGATGTAAAGATTTGAATAAGTTATCTATATTATTTCAAAAATATGTAAAAATAGAATCTGTAGCAAATTGAATGTAGTTTCTAAACTATTAGGTTAATTTTTGTAAAAAAAAATCTATTTGGTGAAAAATTGAAATTTCAATGCAATAGTACTTAAATTTGAAGGAAAAAATAAGAAGTAGGTTTCTGTCTGACCACCCTAACCATAGTAAAATGATAATATTTTTGTATATGATTTTAGATATAAGTAGAGGACTCATGTCCAGATGTGATGCATATTTCTTTGTAATTTTTTTCAAGAAAATAAGTAATTATGAATTTTTTATTACAACTTTACAAAAATATAAAAACTTATATGTCTGCCAACTTTAACTTGGTCAAATTTTCATGAAATACATTTTTTTGAAATAATATAGATAACTATCCCTCCCTCTCTCCCTCTCTCCCTCAATCCTAAACCCTCTCTCTCTCTCTCTCTCCAACTCTCCCTCTCTCTCTCTCTACCCTCTCTCTCTCTGCCTCAACCCTAAACCCTCCCTCTCTCCCTCCCACTCTCCCACTCTCCCTCTCTCCCTCCCTCTCTCTCTCTCTCTATCCATCTTCATCACTCGCTCTCCCTCTCTCCGTCAACCCTAAACCCTCTCTCTCTCCCTCTCCCTCTCTCCCTCTCCCACTCTTCCTTTCTCCCTCTCCCTCTCACTCTCCCACTCTCCCTAACTCTCTCTCTCTCCACCACTCTCCCTCCCTATCTCTCTCCCTCCAACTCTCCTCTCTCCCTCTCTCCTCTCAATCTCTCTCGATCTCCTCCCTCTCTCCCTCACCCTAAACCTCTCTCTCCATCTCCTCCCATCTTCCTCTCTCCTTCCCACTCTCCCTCTCACTCTCCTACTCTCTCTCATCCCTCTCTCCCTCTCTCATCTCTCCTCTCCTCCTCTCTCTTCCCCTCTCTCTCTCTCTCTATCTCCTCCTCTCTCCTCCTCCTCTCTTTCTCTCCTCTCCCCCCTCTCTCTCTTCCTCCCACTCTCCCTCTCCCTCTCTCCTCTCCAACCCTCTCCTCTCCCTCTCCCCTTTCTCCCTCCCTCCCTTCTCTCTCCCTCTCTCCCTCTCACTCTCCCACTCCCTCTCCCTCTCCCCTTTGTATCCCTCTCTCTCTCTCTCCCTCCCTCTCACTCTCCCTCCCTCCCCTCTCTCCTCTCCTCTCTCAATCTCCCCTCTCCCTCAACCCTAAACCCTCTCTCTCCCTCTCTCCCTCTATCCCTCCCACTCTCCCTCTTTCCCTCTCCCTCTCCCTCTCTCCCTCTCCCTCTCTCAATCTCCCACTCTCCCACTTTGTACCATTAACCCTTAGGTCTTTGTGGGCACAAATCGGATATCTAATTTGAATCAGATATCCGATTTGTAAAACTGTGATGTGTAGAGCTAAAATCTTATCGTTAAAAAACATTTTGAAATGTTTTCCAAATCAGATATTTGATTATATCGGATATCGGATTTGTGGGCCATAGAAAAAACCCATGTAGGCCTTTTTTGTGCATTCCAACAGACCCTACATTCTATTTGCAGCACCTTGCAGGCAACAAACGTGCAGTTTCAGATACAAAGAAAAAACGTAAGAGAAAGCTTACAAAAGAACAAATTGAAGAATATAGGCAAAGAGATAGAGAAGGTCATAGGAAGAAAAGACAAGGTATGCTAAATATTGGTGAACCTGAGCCCTATGATCTTTCAAGTGAAGAGGAAATTGAATATGTTCAAGGTGAAAATGTAGAACATGATATTGAAATTGGGAATGAAAATGTTCAAGGTGAAAATGTTGGAATTGAAGATGTTGAACATGATATTCAAATTGGGAATGAAAATATTGAAATTGATAATGAAAATGTTCAAGGTGAAAATGTTGGAATTGAAGATGTTGAACATGATATTGAAATTGGGAATGAAATTATTCAAATTGATATTGAAAATGTTTAAGGTGAAAATGTTGGCAATGAAGATGTTCAACATAATTAAATTATGTTCCACCATATTACATGAGAAATGAAGAACCTTGTGTGGAAGAAAGACATATTCCAAATTCAAGACATTCAAGGACCCCTAAATGGTTAGTTGAAATTGATGATAACATTATAAACAAGTTTGAAGGCAAGAGGTCAACACGAACTGTTTGGCTGTGGGCTAGAAGACTTTTCAACCAATATTTTAGTGATAAGACATTGACTGAGCAATGCCAACTTTTGGTACAATTGATAAAGATGAAAAATATGAGACCTTTTCTAGCCAAATTGAAGATTCGTGTGAACAAGAAGACCGAAAAAAATTATATTATTGTCAAAAATCTTTTTAATGCTCTCAAGTCTATTAGAAAAAATAACAAGGAAAAAGATAAGAGAGTTGCTCGGAGAGTCATTACAACTGCCCTAGGTGCTTGTCACTCCATAACATCAACATACTACTCTTGTGGAAGACTATGCCTTGAATGCCTCCAATAGGAATTTTTTGTAAAATTTGAATTTTGAAATGTGAAACAATGTAAAAAGGTCATAACTGTGTATAGGCATAATCTATATCCAGTGATGTTTTTTGAAATATGGGTCAAATGTCTTGCATTGTATAAAGGGTATGTTTAAAAAGTAAAGATATTTTTTTACTTAATTGAGCTACAACCAGAGGTTTTCTTCTTAGTTATTTCCTATCGGTATGCTCATTTGACCCAAGTTTTGTAATATCTCCTATTTATATATAATAAATTATAGTGGCTTGCCACTTTTTCCAAAAACACAAATGTAAAAAGTTCATGCGAATTTCATTTCCCATGTAATTGATTCTTTGATCTAGCAAAGTGGAAACAAGGTATTTGGGTGTGCATGATGTTCATGTTGATTGTGTAAAAGTTTTTTGATGCAAGAGCTAGGTGGCTTTAAACAACTTAATCATTACAATTAAAGATGGTTTAAACTCCAATTTGACTGTCAAAACCAAAATTGGGTGTAACTTCACTCCCCAAACCTTTCCACACCCTATAAACTCATCGAACATGTCTATTAGGACATGCAGAAGATTGATCCAACCTTAAATATTTCTGCCCCCACATTTCATTGACATTAGCATGTTGTAACCACCATTTGTCACCTAATTTCACTCATTTTTGCCATGCATGGTAACTCACCAACTCAACTATAGACCTTTCTAGCTCTTTAAACACACATATTCACCTTATACAATCCTAATAACATCTACCATGGCCATAACATCAATCTATAGATCGTACAATAGATGGTATGGCCTTTTAGCACTTTGGACACTTAAGGGAAATCATCGGTCTAGTGTAGCTCAGAGTGATTCGACATATTTAGGTGCAAAAAAGGACCATCCCTAGTGTAAACATACCCATCCAGACATGTTGGAATAGTCTGTTTGGTCGTACGAGTTAAAGAATGAAAGTTGCACCAGTTTGCAACTTTCCACTGCTTGCATTTGGCAACTTTTCCCTCAATTGAAAACTCATCATCACGGGAAAATGCCTCTGAGATAGAGAAAATTGAGAGAATTTATTGTAAATGGTCCCAACATGATCCCATATCCTCAAATGGAGAGTTTTTAAGAATCACAGTTTCTAAGAAATAGCCCTTCAAAGATTGCTTCCTTTTAGCACTTTGGACTCAAGGGAAATCGTCGGTCCAATGTAGCTTAGAGTGATTCGGCATATTTGGATGCAAAAAAGGACCATAACTAGTGCAAATGTACCCATCCAAATGTGTTGGAACAGTTCATTTGGTTGTACGAGTTAGAGAATGAAAGTTGCACCACTTTGCAACTTTACACTGCTTGCATTTGGCAACTTTTCCCTCAACTGAAAACTCATCACCACGGGAAAATGCCTCTGAAATAGAAAAAAATGAGATAGGTTATTATAGATGGTCCCAAAATGATCTCATATCCTTAGATGAAGAGTATGTAAGCATCATGGTTTCTAATAAATAGCCCTTCAAATATTGTTGTCTTTTAGCACTTTGGACTCTTAAGGGAAATCGTCAGTCCAATGTAGCTCAAAGTGATTTGATGTATTTGGGTGCAAAAGAGGACAATACCTAGTGTAAACGTACCCATCCAAACATTTTGGAATAGTTCCTTTGGTCGTATGAGTTGGAGAATGAGCGTTGCACCACTTTGCAACTTTATACTGCTTGCATTTGGCAACTTTTCTCTCAACGGAAAACTCATCACCATAGGAAAATGCCTCCAATATATCAAAAACCGAGAGAGGTTATTGTAGATGGTCCGAACATTATCCCATATCCTTAGACTAAGAGTCTATAAGTATCACAGTTTATGATAAATATCCCTTCAAATATTTCTTCCTTTTAGCACTTTAGACTCTTAAGGGAAATCATCGGTCCAATGTAGCTCAAAGTGATTCGACGTATTTGGGTGCAAAAGAGGACCATACCCAGTGTAAACGTACTCATACGGACATGTTGGAATAGTCCATTTGGTCGTACGAGTTGGAGAAGGAAAGTTGCACCACTTTGAAACTTTACACTGCTTGCATCTGACAATTTTTCCCTCAACTAAAAACTCATCACCATGGGAAAATGCCTCCGAGATAGAAAAAACTGAGAGAGTTTATCAATAGATGGTCCCAACATGATCCCATAGCCTCAGATGAAGAGTCTGTAAGCATCGCGGTTTTTCAATAACAGTTTGTCAAACATTGTTGCCCTTCTACACTTTGGACTCTTAAGGGATTTTGTTGATTAAACGTAGCTCAGATTGCTTCGGTTTGTTTGGGTGCGAAAGGGAACCATACGTAACCTAAAATTACCCATCCAGATGTGATGGAATAGTCAGTTTGGTCATACGAGTTGTAGAACAACATTTATTAATGCCCTTACAAGTAGTTTCCATAGCTTGTTGCAAAAGACTAGTCAAAAACCTTTATTTCAACCCTACCACAACTTCTAGAATCCTATCTTGCACTTCCCTTTACATTTTTAATAATTTTCCTTCAAAAGACTACATGGCAATTTTGACAATTTTGAAGCAAGAATGCATTTTTGGCATATTGGACCCCTAGACTCAAAAATTCAAATTAATACAACTTAAATGGTCTTCATTGACCTTATTTAGCATAAATATATCACACCTAACCTCTCAATATATCAACGTTCAAATGTGTAATCTGGAAAATAGTAGATTAAGTGGGAAACTAGAGAGGAAGAGTTGATGGTGAGTGGCCTAGTGAATGCTAGAGAAGAAGAGTTTGAGGAATATGGTTTTAGGATAGGGGGATGTCCTTGGTTGTCATATTTGGTTGTGTGGCAGATGTATTCTACTATGGGGATGGTTCTAACCATAAAGAACTTGAGAAAAAATGTGAAGAGAAGATTTGAACGACATAGATACATGTCTAGTTGGCAAAAGCTTATGGAAGAGCATGAAATAGAGATACTAATGTATGGATGTTTATCTTTGTGTACAAAATTATTTTGTGTAGATGTCAAAGCTTGGGAAACACCATTTGCAGGTTTCAATGAAGAGAAATAGTAGCAAGAAGATCCATTTGAGAAGGATCAAGCATGGCAAGACCAAGACAACGCAAAGCATGAAGGGTACAAAATCCATCGGATGAAGATTTTCATGCAAGTGACTTGGATCAGGTTTAAAGGGATTGTGAAGAAGATAGGAGTAGACCTATGGAGTGATTTATGGGGCATTAATATTTTGTACTCGAGGAGTATGGTGCAGGAGCACCTAAAACATGTAAGATTTCATGAATTGACGAGACCATTCCTCCTTCTGTATAGGTTGTAACTCAAAGGAATGGGAATGAATTAGATAGGGGTGGGTGTAAGAACAATTTTTTAGGGGTGATAAAGGGATTAGAGTTGTCTAAGAAGGCTGCCCTATTAAGAAACACAAATTTTTGTGCCTTTTGAGTAAGGCTAGAGAGTGAGTTTTAGAGAAGTTGAATGAAAATAGTTTGGAAATTGTTGGAAACTATTGGAACATGTGTATTTAATGGTGTTTAAGAGGTTTGAGTGATTAAGAGTAACCCAAGAAGAGTAAAAGTGTGAAACCCTAGTTGGAAGGGGCAAAAATAAGGGAAAATTGGTGATTTTACAAAGAAAGTGTAAGCCAAATTATGGGGGAGCATATAATACAATGATGTTTTAAGTTTAAGTAAACAAAATTAAGAGGGAATGAAGTGGTTTGAGGATTGAGTGAGGTCAAAGCATACAAGTTCCAATAAGCCCTACAAACAAGCCAGTGAATTGTTTGATAAAAATCTTTGGTAGCCATGTATGAAAAATGTGGTAGCATAGACAAGGCAGTGGACTATTTGAAAAAATTCCTCAAAGAAATCTAGTCTCATAGAATTCCATGACAAGAAAATGCAATTGACAACTACTACTAGTTTTTAGTTATGCAATGTGAAGTAATTGCATAACTGCTTAGGTTGACTTTGTAAAGACTAGATTGTAATTGAAATTTTTTCATCTATCAACATCTAGTTGTTAGTCATGCAATGTGAAGTAATTATTTCAGTTTGAATGATGTGCAATGCAATGTAATCAGCGATATAAATATAAACTACATAATATAACCATTATTTTTTATGCTATTGTACATTGATATTTAACCATTGCTTAAGATAAAAATTTCAAAGATTTTAATCATGCACATGAGGAACAAATTAAATTTTGATTTTCAAATTCTATATATCAAATTTTCAAATAATCAAGTGTATGTCCATATAGAAAATGGCATCAACGCCAACTCAATTTTTTTCCACAAAATGTGGCATATGCCATCTCAATATCTATTCAAAATTTACATGCCAAAATGTCTATCTCATCCTAAAATACTGGTGGATCATCAAAATGGAGCCTATTTGAAGCACTCGTTGGCTTTGAAGGTAGTCTCACAAGAAAAATTCAAACCATAATTGAGATTACTTATACTATATAAGTTAAAATCGAATAATTAACATCAAAATCAATATACATTGAATTTTAATTGAAATCTTGATTACCTAAAATATACGTCTCTTCAAAGGGTGAGGAGTCCTAGAATATACCAAACCAAAATTTGAAATTCCAATCTCTATATGTGAACAAAAACATAAAATTGATCCAAGTTAGCATACGATTATTGGTAATAAGAACATATTTACCCAACACAAAATAAAATAAACACATACCTCTTTAGGTTGATCTTTTTTTTTTATCTCCTTGAGGTGCTTCAACACCTACTCCTTGAGGTGTTCCAATACCTACTCCTTCAGGAAGTGTGTCACTTGTCAACAATGATGTATAGCTCATAATTTTTTGTACATAAAAATGGCAAGCACATGTTAAACTTCCAATCTATGTCGATGTATGTATAATTAATATAAGATCTTAAAAATCTCAATTCAATCCAATTTGAGTTCAATTACCTTCCCCTTATCTAAATTTGTGCCTCCATAGTCTAGATGAGGTTGCACCTCACTCGCACTAGGTATTTCCTACAAGAGGAAAATAAGATAAACACATAATTTATTATATAATTTCATTAATGACAATTCAAATTACAAGCAAGTATATAATAAAAAATGTAAATGATTAAGTGCGAAAATATATATTGTGTGCATGTCAAAGCCAAATGAAATGGGCCTAAGGGTGCTCTCAGTCACCCATGTGACCTCCTCCTCAGACATCAACTGTTAAATAGACCATGTAAATAAATATTAGTACTTGATACTATCCCTTATTAATTTTCATTTAAAAAAAGGCAAGTTATGAATTTACAACCTAAATCTTACCTGTGTCACTATTCCAACATCCCCCTCTCTAGTAGGAGAAGACTCTGTAGGGTGTGGTCCACTCCCCTACGACTGATCTATAATTTCCACATCATGGAGGTCATAATTAGAAGTGTCCAAGGGATTCTCAACGGGTTGTACAAGAGGACCCAAACATATCTGGTGGCACATAGTGCAAGTATGTGGTACAAAAATATGTGGACCTGAGGAGGATGATGAAACAACACTCGAGCCTTCACCAACATCACCAGAATGTGGTTGAGCTACTATAGAAGCATGCAAAACCAAATGACCACTCAAAAAGTGAATAGCCTGAATAGTTTGTGTGCTTGCATCCTGGATAATCTCTGGATGATATACTATAGGTGGCATAGGAAGTGGAGGAGGGGGAAGATATGGGTGTGAGACTACTCTAACTGCCCTTGGTCTATCCTAGGGCATACCTCCACCGACGCCCTGGAAGCCTGTTTAATGTCAAAGTAATTGACATGATGCGCTAACACAAACTCAACATATAATATTTTAATATAGTAGAAAGGTATATCATAATTGTTGTTCGGTGGTTTATCAAAAACCATACACCAATGATCCCAAAAGTTATCTACAATGTCCCTATTCATGCACCATTTTATAGAAAGTTTTCATTTATTAACATTCACTGGAAAACCGGTGCAGGGATTAGTGAATAAAGAGTCTATTTGGGCTTCGGTTATTTGGAGATCTTTCACATCATCGTAAGACAATCCACATGCATAATATTCCCTCATGTCTTCTTGCCACGAATGAAAGGCATTATGTTGGGTGGAGAGGGTTTCTATATTTTTAATTATTTCCTTCAATGTATTTGTCATATCTCTCAATTGAGGGATTGTCTTATAAACTTCACAAATTCCCCTCAATTGCCCCAATTTTTCACCAATTAAGTCTTCAATTGGTGGCTACAGAGGTGGTGGAGTGTTTGGCTACGGAGATGGTGGAGCATTTGGCATTTGTGCATTTTCATTCTCAGCCATAATACCTGATTAAAGTTAAAAACTAATTAATCTAATTGAAATTACACAATATATATGAAATTATTGTAAAAAAACCTTAGTTTTTAATAAATAAATAAATAAAAACTTACTTTTTCACAAAAATCCATAACAAACTCTAGTTTTTGATAAAAATACATCAACAACACTAGTTTTTAATCAAAATTCATTTAAAAACATTAATTTTTAATAAATTTTCATTGTAAACTCTAGTTTTTAATGAAAATCAATAAAAAACCCTACTTTTGAAAAATAAATCATAAAAAATACTTAAAATTATAAGAATCTAATTGAAAGATCAATTAAAACATTTAAAAAACCAAAAACTTACCTTTCAAATTGGATATCTGGTGAAAACGGATATCGGATTTTGACTTCTCCCTGTGCGCCCACGTTCAAAATGTGTGAAATGACTTTAACAGTCGGCTATTTTTTATTTATATAGTTTGCACAAATCGGATATCCGATTTGTAAAAAAATGGTTTGGGCATTACTTTGGAGCAATCTATTGACACCTGAGCCTAAAAAAATTCAACTCAGTATTTATGTATTTTGGAGTTGATCCAAAACATAATTTTTTTCCCATTGCCACTTTTTGGCCCATCATGATCCTGCACATACCCGAATGCAAAAGCAGTTAGTGCACCTTTACCTAGTCATTTTAAGTTGACTAAGGAGATGTGTCCAAAGAGACAAGAGGAGGAAGATAAAATTTCTAAGATACCATATGCATCAGTAGCCGGTAGCTTGATGTATGCAATGGTATGCACAAGGCCAGATATTACAAATGCAATGGGAGTTGTGAGAAGGTATATGACCAATCTAGGAATGGAACATTGGAACGCAGTAAAATGGATTCTCCAATATTTGAGAGGTATTAATTTAAAGAAACTACATGTTTTGGAGGATCAATTTTTTCTCAAAAAGGATATGTTGACTCTGATATAGTGAGTGATATTGATAGTAGGAAGATTAAGTTATAGGGTATGTTTTTACTATACGAGGTACTGTAGTTAGTTGGATTTCAATACTAAAAAATTTTGTTGTGCTTTCAACTACTGAAGCTGAGTATGTTGTTGCTATGGAATCCAACAAGGAGATGATTTGGTTACAACATTTTCTAGAGGAATTGGGACAACAACAACAAGATAGCCCTTTTTTAAAATGATAGCTAGAGTTCCATTCATATTGCTAAGAACTCAGCTCTTCATTCAAAAAATAAGCACATATAGCTCAGATACCACTTCATCAGGTCAGTTTTGGAGGATGGGTAGTTGAAGTTGGAGAAAATTAACATAAGTGAGAATCCTATAGATATGTTTTGCAAGTATGAATGAGTATGGTGGTGTTGTCATTAATGTTGTAATTGATGTCAACACAGTTTAGGGTGTTGCAGAGAAATAAATCATGTGATTGCAGGTGGTGCATGTATGGTTGAGATATTGTAGAGATGTTGTGAGTACATGGAGCTATCTTTATGATGTTGCAAGTGTGCTGGTATGATGAGTTATCAAGTGATTTTGAGAAAATTAATAACCAGTGAAGTTAAAGTTGTGTGTGTGTTCTGAATGTGCTCTGCTAATGTGATTTTTATTTCTTCTATGTTGATTCTATTCTTGTGTGGATTTATAGTGTTGTTTATGGGAATATTTGGTTGATATATCTTGAGTTATGGCTTCTAGGTTGATGAAGAGTGAAAGTTGTGTTCATCGGTTTATGAATTGGTTTGGCAGAGTTGTTTGTCTATGGATTGGGAGAAATATCTCTGCTCTGTAGTCCTCTGATCACTGGTCTCAAATCTTGTGGATATATGATAAGGTTAATAATAATGTTATCTGTGTTTTGGAAAAATTTCTTGTTGTTTGGTACTCTGGAAGGCTCGTTCCAAATCTACTATATGTTTCTACACGGTCAGGTTGGACTGTTTGAAAGTGTTTGGTGTATGGAATTTTTTGTAGTTGTTGCAGATGTATTTGAAGGTATATAAGATGTGTTCTAGTGTATGGTGAATTTTTTTATGTGGTCCACACATTTTCATCTTGTTGTGGATATGTGCACTTCAAATTTCATTGATGTTTTCATTAGGTTTGGCCAACTTGGCTTCTACACATTACACGAAGGATAAGTATCAATTAAGGGAGCATGTGATTTATCCAAGATGTTGTTTGGGTCCTGGTTAAGTATATATTTTGTCCACTCTCATTCTTATCCACCACTAGAATTTTGAGTCTCTGACCTAATTTGAATTTTTAATATAAATAATTTACACCTCACTTTGGAGAAAGTTTCTAAGATTGAACGTGGCATAAATACAAGACAAGTTTTTGTGAATTACAAGTGAGAAGAGTGACAAGTGTTAAAACAAGTGCAAGAAGAAAAGTGTGTGAAAAGTGAATCAAGGCAGTAGTAATTTAATGTGTAAGACTCCTAAAAGGATTGAGTCGATGGTTTCTGCAATTCTTTGTTCAAGGTTGCAAATTTGTGGAACTTGTTGTGGTGGATTTTTTATTATATTTCTTTATCTATAGGCAATGAGCCTTGTATCTGGATAGTGAGTCATATCTTGCGTAGTGAGCCTTTGTATCTAATTTTGTATTACTATTATATTGTGAGTTAATCCTCACTATGGTTTTTCCCTCATTGGGTTTTCCACGTAAATCTGGTGTCTCTGGTATTTTATTTTTGTTAATTGCATTTCATGTTTATACTTAATAGAAGATTAAAGTGAATGTGGAATTAATTAAGATCAAAATTCAATTTGATTAGAAATAATTGATTCACCCCCCTTCTTTGTTGTCTTGTGCAATTCAATAATTGGTATTAGATATTTGGTTCCTCAAAGAAGAGCTTAACCGCTTGAGGTAGATCTAATGGAACACAAGTTGTCAATCCCTGCATTTGATGGAGCTGACTATAGTGACTAGAAAGTGTAGATGAGAGTTTACCTAATCTCTCTTGGCTTCAAGACTTGGAAATCTATTGGGATAAAATATTTTGAGCCAACAAGTGGTCCTTCTTCTACAGATGAGATTTCTGTCTATGAGGAAAATGAAAAATCAAGGTATGCAATCTATAGTGTTCTATCTAAGACTAAGGAGACAAAAGTTGTTTCATTAGGCACTGCTTATGAAGTATGGGAAAAGATGAAAGATATCTATGAAGGAAATGATAGATTCAAATTATCAAAGAAGCTAACAACAAGTTGGAGATACGAGAACTTGAAAACAGAAGAAGGTGAAGACATTGCAAGCTATTTTCAGAGGGTTGATATTACATCAAATGAAGTCAAAAATCAAGGTGGTACTCTGATAGATGAAGATGTAATAGAAAATATTTTGATGGCCCTACCAGAGAGTTATAATGACAAGGTTTGAGCTATTGAGGAAGTGTATGATGGGCGAGTGCATGGAAATGGGTAGCAATTCCATGGACACCCCCTAAAAAAATACTTGGAAAACCATAATGCAAGCACATTATAATGTGTGTGCGTTATAACGTGCTCGCATTATGGCTCATTATGCTGAGCCTGAGGCTCAAAAACTACAAACCAATAACGCGAGCATGTTATAACGCGCTTGCGTTATTGATTGTTAAAAGAAAAAAAAGAAATGCAAATATCTCATTAGGATTTCAACTGGTTCTTTTTTGCAGCCGAGACCAAACCACCACAATTTCGTGCTCATGTTCTAGCAGGAGAATTTCAACAAATTTCTTCACCAAAAATCCCTATTTCTTTGCAACAATGGCACCACAACGACGAGGAGTTGTGAGAGGTAAGGATTCTATGGTTTTTGTTTTGAATTAGTTAGTTTTAGGTTGAATTTGATATCTATTTGTTTGAATATCTCGGAGATGCAAATCAACCTGCAAACCCTCAAAAATCCTCAACAGGAAGACCAACCAAATCCTCAAGATCAAAATCAGCCACAACATCAACCTCCTCCACTAATGACTCAACTCCCTCCTAGCACTCAATAAAATTTAATGAGTGAAATTGAGAACAACAAAAAGAGAATTGAGAATTTGATCAGTAGGCTGAGTGATCTAGATGGTTCAACTGCAAAAAGAATGACCCTAGCAAATTCATTAAAATATATGTTAACAAATGTAGTTTCAATTAGCAAACAAATAATTGGATGGCAATATAGGAGGCAGGCGGCTAGGGATTATTATGCAAATAAACTATCATACAAGGATGTGAAGGATTTAAAAATTACAAAAGGTGATTTGTGCACATTATTCACCGACCCACGCACAAATAAAAATCTTACCCTCAATGCGAATAGGTTTCATATCCATTGGTGCCACCACCAACAGATTAGGGAAAAGTTTTATGATAGGTGGTACATGGTTTTTGATTACCCACCATGAAAAAATTGCGAGGTCCCACAATATTTCCTTAGGAAACTATACATTGAGTTCATATTGAACAAAATCCCAAATTATTTTGATATGAGGGATTTTTAGGGGAGAGGTGGGGGGTCAGCTCAAGATAGATCTGGTGCACAACCGGATCCTATGCGGCAAGGTAGACGAGCTCTCACTAGGCCACCTCGTGAGCACATTGTTATGCCTTTCATCGTGAATGAAAGTGCTAACATAGAGATATTACAGACAATCATCACTTTGACCTAGAGTGTCATCCATCATACTAGCCCTATTCTACAACACCATCCAAGGGATTCTTCGAGTGGTGGCCTTCGAACACATGTGTGTCAATATTGCATGGCTACTTATTCATATGACCCCACCGACACTCAGGAGATTGGTACATAGGATCTTTCTGCAGCTATGGAGATGGAGAGGGCAACTGACATTTTGCATGAGGCATATGGCATTGATAGTCGGGTAAAAGTTAGTGCATGTGTTCATTGAATTTAATTTATTAAATTTTGATTTTCAAATGCAAGATTAACTAAATATTTTTTATGATTTTAATAAAATTGTAGGGTCATAGTGTTGAGACTGGATACACCGGCCCCCCACCAACCTATTTTTGCAGTACACCTATCGCTAGGGTATGTAACTAGTAAACAATTATAAATCTATTTCATGTTAATAGCATTGTTTTACGAATGGTAATTTAATATGTGATTTTGGATGTTGAACAGACTAATATTGGAGATTTTGATGGAACACTTCCTATTGGCGGTGGATTTACTCAAACCTTCATGCAGGTAATAGAATAAAAAGCTTAACTAATGACTCAAGTACTTAATAGATTTGTGTAGTTTATATGCACATCGTTGATTACATTGAATATTTTGTTGTTTTATTTTTAGTTGTTGCGAGATGATACACCTCTGAATGTGATGAGGGAAATGGATATTGGTGTGACATCTACTATACAATCCTCGATGGCTCTGATAGAAGAGGTATGAGGCAAATTAGTAAATTTACATTTACATTTGTTTTTATAGATGTTAGTGAAAAATCAAAACATTATCGACTCACATAGTTTAATTTCTATTTGTATGGTTTATATAGGGCTTGAGCACGCTTGAGCATGGGCATGAGAATATTTCCCTCATGGAGAGAGATTGTGAGATGGTTTTAAGTGATTATTTTGTCAAATATATCATTTTTTATAATGTAATTTCTATATATTCACGTCTTTACTTCTTATTGTAACAGTTAAAACTTCACCATGAACCAAACCCTAGGAAGATTAGTAGGAGCACTCCATGAGCGTAGAAAAAATGAGTGACAGACCTATCATCATCCGAGCGAAAAGGAAAGGGAAATATTTTATTTCCAAGGCATGGACAACAATGAATTTGATTCTAGAGTCCTTTGTTGTATGCCTACATGGGAGTTTTGTACATATTTTTTATTGGACATATTTGACATTGTATACCTATATGGCATTCTTGTAAACCTATATGGTTATTTTCTACATATATTTCATACTTATATTGACATATATTGATGTATGCCTACATGGATATTCGGTTAATACAAATATGTTTTATCGATGCCTATCCATATTTGCATTCTAAATTGATGGTTCAATAGTTATGGGTTATGTGTATTCAAGGTAATTTCTATGTTAATACAAATATCTTTTATCAATGAGTTATACTTATGTGATTGATGTATTTTTGTGTATGGGATCATAGTAATTTCTATTTGATGATGCTATTGTGTCTGTAAGGTTTATTTGTTAAAGGGTGCATGAAACAAGTTTTAAATCCTTAAAAATATTTGAATTTCTTAGGTTTTTCTATTTGTCGAGTCTGGGCTCCGAGCCCATGTCCATGTCAAAAATTGGCTTGTCAAGTTTGAGGCGAGTCCAAGTCTTGTAACACTAGTGTGAACAGATCGAGGAATAATGTATATGCCGATGAAGAGAGAACTCATCCTTGTTTCCAAACAAACCATGGTATAGATATGGGTGTTCGAGATAAACATCACTCTTCTGGATAGTTCGAACCATAATCTTTCATGGCTGCAAACACACCTTCATTATGTCTGTTCTTGATCCTACTGAAGAAATGTTGGAACATGTTGTAGATCAAATATTGCAACCCTAAGTCCACAAGAAGGTTACTTGTCTCGATTTATGCAAATGTCTTTAAGATGTTCATCCTTCTTGAGTAATGCCAACCACTATCATCGGTTGCCATGCTTCTAATGGAAAGTCAATTTGTTGCAATACCCAAAGGCTAGCAGGTTCATTCGCTCTAATACCACTGTAATGACTGGAGCTATCGATCAATAGATTTTTTATTTATTTCTTATTGGATTGACAAAGGTTGTCATCAAATATTATTAAGATAGATATTGGAGTCCCCAAATTATAAATGAAATAAATTTTGAATATGAAATATAATTCAAATATTAATTTGATAATGGAAATTTGATAAATAATTATAATAGTTGTTTCTAGTTAATCAATTAAAATAATGTGCTAGTTTTGAATATAAATCTGCCTATCATTGATATATAGGCCTTGAGAATTGGGATGCCTTTCTTGATTGATACTTTGTACTAATGCATCTAACTTTGAGTCCTTTCCGAATTATATGCTTGAAACGTATACTCCCATATTATAAAAAAATTCTCATATAGACCAATCCTACACTAGGTAATTCAATAATAAAAATAAGTTTGCAAATTGATTACCCTGATCTTCCCTTCTTATTCTCTTTTATACTCGAAAACTACACAATCGAATCCTAATTGCAAAATCACAATTTGACACATTGTAGAAAATACCTCCTACTTATCAACTGATGAGCTAAAGGGGCTCTATAATGAATGTTTCATAAGGCACAACACTTACTGAAGGTTTTACAAATGGGTTTGCAAGCTAAGTGGGCTTAACCTTGGGGAAAATTTTTTTTGGTTAAGCACTTGAGCTAGAGTAGTACTAGGATGGGTAACGTCCTGGGAAGGCCTAGTGCCTCACCTCTGTGAGCATCACCTACATGAAATGAGTGCTAAGTGGGCCATTCATTATCATGAGAGATGGGTTATTGTGAACTCAACCCTCTTTCAATCCATGTCAGCCTTGGGACCGTATAGGAAGCTACAGGTCGTACCAAGTACGGGATCAACAAGTTTGTATAAAAAATCTAAAAAATAGAGAACAGTGTGAATAAATCTTATCTTATCTTCTCCAAAAGCTCATGAACAAAATCCATTCGAGCCTCTCAAGGCTTTAAATAGTGTTTGACACCCTTGTCTAACTAAAAACCAACTTTCAAAATAAGTCATTGTTGCATTTCAAATTTTTTGCTTTAAGCAACTTACAAATTTGCAACTTTAGACTCCTCCAACCTAAGGGATCGATCTAGTGGAACATAGCTCAGAGCGATTCCACATGTTTCAGTGTGAAAGAGGACTATGTCTAGTGTAAACATACCTATCTGGATGTGTTGCAATAATCTGTTTGGTCACACAAGTTGCAGAATGAAACTTGCACCACTTTGCACTGTTTGCATTTGATGTTTTTTCCATCAAATGAAAATCCACCACCACGGGAAAAAAACTCCGAGATAGCCAAAATCAAGAGAGGTTTTTGTAGAGGGGATCAACGCGATCCTTTAGGATCAGACAAGAAGTTTCTAAGAGTCATGGTATCCGAGTAATAACATGCTGAATTTTGCATCCATTTTGCACTTTGGACCCTTAAGGGATCGATCTGGTGGAACGTAGCTCAGAGCGATTCCACGTGTTTCAGTGTGAAGAAAGACCATGCCTAGCATAAAAATACCTATTTGGATGTGTTGGAATAGTTATTCTAGGCATACGAGTTGCAAAGAGAAAGTTGCACCACTTTGCAACTTTGCACAACTTGAATTTCACACTTTTTCCATCAAGTGAAAATCCACCCCCACAAGAAAACCACTCTAAGATAGCCAAAACCGAGAGAGTTTTATATAGAGGGGCCCAACCTCTTCTTTTAGGATTAGACGAGAAGTTTCTAAGTGTAATGGTATCCAAGTAATAGCATGATGAAGGTTGCAGCCATTTTGCACTTTGAACCCTTCAGGGATCGATCCGATGGAATATAGCTTAGAGTGATTCCACGTGTTTCAGTGTGAAAGAGGACCATGCCTAGCATAAACATACCTATTCAGACATGTTGGAACAATCCTCTTGGTCACACAAGTTGTAGAACGAAAGTTGCACCACTTTGCAACTTTGCACTGCTTGCATGTGATGCTTTTTCCATCAAGTGAAAATCCGCCACCACGGGATAACCACTCCGAGATAGCCAAAACTGAGAGAGGTTTTTGTAGAGGGGATCAACGCAATCTTATAGGATCAAATGAGAAGTTTCTAAGAATCACAGTATTTGAGTAATAGCATGCTGAAGTTTGCAGCCATTTTGCACTTTGGACCCTTAAGGGATCGAGTCGGTGGAACATAGCTCAGAGCGATTCCATACGTTTCAGTGAAAAATAGGACTATTTCTAGTGTAAAAATACCTATTCAGATGTGTTGGAGTAGTTATTTTGTTCACACGAGTTGCAGAGAAAAAGTTGCACCACTTTGCAACTTTGCACAATTTGAATTTGACACTTTTTCTATCAAATGAAAATTCGCTACCACGAGAAAACCATTCCAATATAGCCAAAAAAAAGAGAGGATTTTCTAGAAGGGCCCAACACCTTCTTGTAGGATTAGACGACAATTTTCTAAGTGTAATGGTATCCAAGTAATGGAATCCTAAAGTTTGCAGCCATTTTGCACTTTGGACCCTTCAAGGATCGATCCAGTGGAACATAGTTCATAGTGATTCCACATGTTTTGGTGCAAAAGAGGACCATGCCTAGCATAAAAATACCTATTTAGATGTTTTGAAATAGTTTGCTTGTTCACACAAGTTGCAAAACGAAAGTTGCACCACTTTGCAACTTTGCACTGCTTGCATTTGATGCTTTTTCCATCAAGTGAAAATCCACCACCACGGGAAAACCACTCCGAGATAGCCAAAAATGAGAGAGATTTTTGTAGAGGGGATCAACACAATCCTATAGGATTAGACTAGAAGTTTCTGAGCATCACGGTATCTAAGTAATATCATGTTGAAGTTTGCAGCCATTTTGCACTTTGGACCCTTAAGGGATCGATCCGGTGGAACATAGCTTAGAGCGATTCTACGTGTTTTGGTGTGAAAGAGGACCACTCCTAGCGTAAAAATACCTATTCAGACATGTTGGAGTAGTTAGTTTGGTCACAAGAGTTGCAGAGCGAAAGTTGCACCACTTTGCAACTTTGCACAACTTGAATTTGACACTTTTTCTATCAAGTAAAAATCCACTGCCACGAGAAAACCACTCCAAGATAGCCAAAACCGAGAGAGGTTTTTCTAGAGGGTTCCAACTTGATCCTATATGATCATACGAGAAGCTTCTAAGTGTCATGGTATCCAAGTAATGGCATGCTGAATTTTGCAGCCATTTTGCACTTTGGACCCTTAAGGGATAGATCCGGTGGAACATAGATCGAAGCAATTCTACATGTTTCAGTGTGAAAGAGGACCATTCCTAGCATAAAAATACCTATTTGGACATGCTGGAAGAGTCCACTTGGTCACACGAGTTGCAGACAAAAAGTTGCCAATTGTTTACATGACCTTTTTCACATTGTTTACATTTCAAAATTAAAAGTTTGCAAATTTTCCTATTCAAAGATTTACAAAACAAGATGCTACTACACCGAACATGAACTCAAACCTTACAATATTTAAGTACATCTCATTATTTAATTAATCTTATTACAATGCCTTAGACACTTCGATCTCACAGATCTTTTACAATGTCACTCATACATTCGAGATTCTCTTTAAATTTCTACATCATAGGTGCTCATTATGAGGTTAACTTCAAATGAGTAACTTAAGATTCCCTTGCATAGCTTCACATGCTATTTTATAATGGCTTGAAATCAAAATTGAGATTTTTCAAGATCATCAAAATAATGATGTTGCATTGCTTTTTTGGCTGAGATTCTCTTTGATGGCTCTTAAATCAACATTTTATGCAATGAAAGATCAATCAATTTTTAGTAGTTTACTTACAAATACGCAAAGTAAAAGAGAAAAAGAAAGAGAATCCAAAATGGAAATGAAATAAAAATAGATGGAAGGCACTTACAAATGTTGCATGCAGGCATCAAAACAATGATGTTGCATTTATTTTCTGGCTGACATTCTCTTGGATGGCTCATATATCTGCATTTTTTGCAAGGGGACACCAATCATTGTAAAATAAGATGATAGCATTGGTATCAAACAAATTAATGTGCATACAAGTATAAATTAATAAGAACCAATGTGCATATACTTACAAATTAATCCAACGAACCATCTGGGTCTGCTCTACTCTTTATTGTGTCAAGTATTTCCTCATGGTCAAACTCACAGACCTTCCATAACATCTTGTTCAAAGGTCTACCCCCATATCTGTTCAAATGAACATTGGATTCCATGACAAGGTTCGAGTAATGAAGAATCTTACGATGCATATCAAAATCCTGAAATAACCAATGTTTAACACTTGAATGTGGGTACCTTCTAAGCCATGTTCCAATAACCACAACTGAGCCTATAGGGTATTCAATGTTTTCTCCATCTATAACTGGGGCCTCCAAATTTTTTTTGGTCTCCACACAACGACACATGTAATAGTTTGTTCCCTCTTCATTTTCTTCATCTACAATAACTACATAAACATGTCCTACATTGATATGTGCAAAATATCTCTTGAAATTTATCAACATTATGAATACAATATAAAGTAAGATAACGATATAGAATTTCAACAACTACAAAAGTAGATATATCACCTTGTTGAACTAGATCTGATACGTGGTCAAATTCTGCCGATGATTCCATCAGTTTCAGTTCCAATACCGTCGGAGGGTGATACATGTGAAGTGGGCTAAGATAACTTGTGAACCATTTTTCAACCCACTCCCCTGACTCACAATCATTCCAGGCTTGCATTGTACATGAAGAACAAAAGCATGCCATCTTTTGTGTATCGATACTCCATGAACCTACATTTGAGCTAAGGAAAGAGTGTACCTCACTCGATCATGTTAGTGTAGAACAATCTTCATATGGTGCAATTTTAGTATCATCCATCAACCAAAAAAATATAGGAACTGAAGACATACCTTCATTATGAGGACCCATCAAAGCATTACACCACTCGATGATTGATTTTGCATCTGTCACTTTGCACTATCTTTACACTTTAACTCTTCTCGTGCTAATGATCTTTTCATGCATGCTCCTGCACCATCATGCTCCCCCTTTCGATGTTCGGCCTCACAAAAGTTCCACATATGTTGAACACCTATAATGACATGCATCCTGCACAACCAGTAGAACATGTGTGAGTTCTTGAACTGTGTTGCACAATTATCAGACCATATTATATGTTGATCGTATTCTATGCCCCTCTGAGCCAAACCATTGTAGAACATCTGGAAGCAACCTTGCATGAACTCTAGAGAATGTGTTCAATCATCACTAATGTAAAAGTGGTACTCCCTCAATACCTTCCTTTGCTCATCTGTACTACCAGATTCATGAATGAATGTTGTGCACAAATATCGAAACTTGTGTGGAGTTGTAATACTATGATTGCACCTCATGTTGTGGTTGTAGAGTGTAGTTCTCTACAAAGTCAACGATGAATACTATGCTTCCAATTGGAAAGGTGTCTTTGCATAGCTTGAACTGTTTGTCCAACCATCAGGCTCTATGGGTATGCATTGCATACTCAGACAGTATATTGTCACGAAATGTGGTCATAAATTGGTACACTGGAATCCTCTCAATAACCAAATCACACCTTTTTTCTTGAGACCCATACTTTGTAGCTTATTCCATTGTTTTATACTTCCTGAACTCTCCTAGTTTATGTGCCACCTCATCTATGCTTTCCATATGTTGATATACTAGCATACGCTGGAAGCCACTGCAATGCTCGCATGAACCATCCAAGCATGTTCTATAGAATATCTGGCCATCCTCTATTTCACATAATTTTTTTGATAAGAACTCTCTTGAAGATTTTGGTGGGGCTTCTATGCCACAATCCTACAAAACATCGTTAGTATGCAAATCTAAACATATAGAATGATAAACATCATAATGGTTAGAAAATTCAATATGTAGTCTACAACAACAAGTAGTGCATGTGTGATTTATCTTGACATAAATAGGTTTAAGCAGTTCAAAAAATCTTTAGAAATACTAATTTGAGGATAATCATTTTCAAATTTTTGATAAAATTGGGTTTGAGTCATATCCAAAAAATGCTTTGGATGTGGATCACAATTTTGACTACGGATTCTCCTTATTACCACATCCCTTTGATTCAGAGATGGCCTTGTGTTATTCTTCCAATACTCTTCAATTATTGTTCTCAAGGCTTTGACAACTTCTTTATCTTTCCGTGGCAGTCTCCCCAAGAATGCCCATAATTCATTTGTATCATTGCCCTTAATTCTTTGCCGCCTTTGAATGGCTCTTGATAAAGTGTTTCTACTAATTCTCATTTGTTCACTAGTCTTTTTAATTAGACGATCTCTCTTTGTTTGAAAACTTACCAAAGTCGATGTAATGACACGTCGGGTGATATTAGTATCCTTTGAGCATGAGGTCCTACCCACACTCTCATAAGCATCCATTAGATTCTTCAAAATAGTGTCTTCAATCGATGCATTCAATGTTCTCAACCCAAGAGTCTTCATGATGTTCCTATACTTTACACCCTGCATCATTTCAACAAATAATTGACATCTTGCAGTCTCATTTATCCTTTCAAAGAATCGCTCCCAAATCTTATCAGCATATCTTCTACAAGTGTGTGTGTTGAAATCTTACCTTCCATGTGTTGTAAAATATCATCATCAATATTAATCAAATACTTTGGCTTTCTACGCAAAATTATTGGTGGTGTTCTCCTAGGTACATACATCTCAACATTAGGAATTTCATCAATATTTAATTGAGGCGGGCTAGATTGCATACCTTCGATTGAGGGTAGAGAAGAAGACATACCTTGAGGTTCACATGGGGATGATGGCATACCTTCTTCATCAATTTCGAGTGATGATGTACTCTCAACTTGAGATGTGCTGGATGGTGTCCAACAACATTCACTTGTGGTACATGGTGTCCCTCCATATTCACTTGCAGTAGATGGTGTCCATCCATATTCACTTGTGCTAGATGTTGTCCCTCCATATTCTCTTGTGCTTAATGGTGTCCCTTCATATTCACTGTTGTAGAGGGTGTATCTCCAACTACAGTATCTGAATCTATCTTACGACGATGCTTTCACATTCGTGCTTGTTGTGCTGCCATCCTATTCTTTTTTTGACGGCTGAGGTTCCTCTACAATCAGGTTGTTTTCATCAATCATTTCCAATTTCTTCTTTTCATGATATGCTGCCACCCGAACTCTCTCCTTTTCTTTCAAGGTTTTGTTCTCTTCGTCTGTTAGTTTCCTCTTTGTCTTTTTCTTCAACATGGCGGATAATTTTATCTGAACCATGGTAATGAGACAAATATTAGTTCCTAAAAAATGTATCCATTCAAGTTAATTGAAAAATATATGTCATTTAGGGCTTCATTTAAACAATACTTACAATCATTGTGTACAAAAGTTAACCTAGCATGTAGACAAATGTGTACAAATTATGGAAGCACTAGGTTGGCCAGAGCACATTTTTGACTAAAAGTGAATAACCATGATGGTGATTATAAAAACTAATGAGTGAATGGAATTGTGAGTGTTTGATAAGTTTGTGGTGTAGGAGAACCTTGACAATCTATGCTTCCATTTTGAAATTTGATTCAATTATGGGTATCTTCATGTTGTAAGAGGATCATTAAAGACATTTTCCATCTACTGGTTATATGAGCTTTCAAAGGTGTTTGTTTGTTAGTTGTAGGAATTGGGGGGAGTGTGTTTTCATTTAAAAAGGTTTAAACAACCTCCATTAGCTTGAAGGGAGGATTTTTGTTCATTTTGAAATCCTTTTTTTTGATAAAAAAAATGTTTTCTATAAATTCACTGGTTTTTTTGCACTTTCCTGCACTTGTACGAATCTATACAATTTCCCCTTTATAGAAAAATAATATAATATTTTAGGAACATGTCTTAACTCTCTAATGCATCAGTTCTGAGTGCTTAACAATACGTTTGAAGGGAGCAATTGACAATTTTCTGAAATTGCTCATTTCAAGCCAGTCAAGGGTTTGAGTAGGATTTAATTATGAAATGGCCATCCCACCTACTGTTATGACTTCTTTCTTAGTGGGATGGAATGTACATTTTTAGAGTAGGGTATTTTATTGTTGAAAATTCCTTGGAATAAAACTAATGACAATAGGATGGGGTTTTTAGGCTGAAACAAGCACTTTTCCATGAGAATTTGAGGAACCAAGGAGTGATTTTGAAAAATTGTTGAAGGAGTGGTCTATGTAATGAAATTTTAACCTTGTGTAGGGTATTTTGAAGATGTTTATTGCCTTGGAATGGTCTGGGAAGGCCCAGGTATAGGAGTTTCTATAAACCTTCCCTCTTTGCATTGAAAAATGGGGGTTTTTGTATTGGAAGCCTAGTTGAGTAGGTAAGGTCCTAAGACCTAGAAAATATCTTGTTTTGAGACCTAATTAAAGACTTTTTTTGGGTTTGGAAGTCTGGTGTGAGGATCTAAGGGTAGTTCCTTTGTGAAATTGGCCTATTTGGAGGCCTAAAATAGTGAAAAGGTCAATTTGCTTAAATTTGTCCCAAAGGAGTCATGTGATGGGTTAAGGTATGTCTTGCAACTCTTAAATGGGTGCTAGAATCATTCTTTTATTTTCCTAGTTTTTTAGAAAGTTTTGGAGTTGAGGGCCCAAAACTAGTTTTGCATGGTAACTAGATTCCAAGGGTGAAATGTGGGAAATAGTGTTTATGTTTATTGTCTAGCTTGGAGGAGTGTTGCGATTGGTCCATTAGGCCTTTTTAATCTTTTTATATGCCTCTTGAAGGAAATTTGACATCTTCAATGGTATTGGGTCCTCTAACTCTACATCAAAAATGAGTATCACAGTCTGAAGTGTGTGCATGGTTTGGGAGATACATGTGACAGTTTGCAGATGCTTGGCTACTAGTAATGTAGATAGTGAACAAAGGAAGTAATTTTGTGTGTAAGGGCAGACTTCTACAAGGTTTCATTTTGTTGTACTAACTCAAAAATAAGATTTATTAAGTAAATAATGGTTTGGTTGTGCCTTCAGAATTATAGTTTGTGTTTGTAAACAATGGTGCCATTATTGAAGATTTCAGACATGTGAATGAAATAATCATTGGTTGATGTTTTGAGGAACCTAGTTGATTGTAATAAGATATTTTCAAGATTTTCAAGGTGTTTTGAAGGTCCTTAAAAGGAATCGGGAACTCTTAATGCTAATTTGGGTATACAAATCAAATGTTTTATGAAGGGAAATATAGTAGAATAATTGTGTCAAGAAAGGTGTTGATTTCTTCCTTTGTATTGCATCAGTTTGTGCAGAGGTATTGGAAGGTGTTTGGACCCTTTGAAGGAATGGGAGAGGCTTGGAGTTGTATTAAAGGATGAATTTTGGTGAATGGTTCTGAGTTTCTAATCAACTTTATGCTATGTTACAATCAATTTTATGATGGCTAATCTATTTTTTTGAGTCTCACAAAGAGTTGAAACCAAGTTCTAATGTTTTGATGAAAAGATGACTGATTTTGTTTTTGATCTTCTTCAATTTACCTTAGGGTCAGAAGTACCCTTCATGATTTGTGGATCCTACTAGATGTTTTGCATGAAGTTTAAAATAGTAATTGGAAAGTGTATATAATTGTGTATATAATGGTAATTTAAAATGTGCATTGACAACCTAAAGTTATAATGACAAACAAAAATGAAAGCAGGCCATAATAGAATGAAAGAAAATTTGTAAATAATTCACATACCTAAAAAAACAAACTTTCAAATGGAGAAGTTCAACCCAATTATGTAGCCTTAGCTTCTTCTTTCTTCAAATTCCACAACAATTTGATTTGTTCAAAAGCTTGTTCCCCTACAAACTTCAATTGTATATCACTTTTCAATGGAATTCAAACTTCAATTGATATTATATGTCTTTCAACATGGAAACTCTGCTATTTCATGCAAAGGTGGTAGAAAGATCATGGAAAAGGTTATGGAATGTGAAAAACATTCTTGCACACTTCACAAAATCATCAAAGAACCGCTTTTTGTTGGAGCATGCACATAACCAGGGGAATATGCAGACTGTGGGCCTTGAAATCATGGGTATATAGAGTTTTTTACTATTTTAGTGGAGTATAACATGCGCTCACATTATAACACAAGCGTGATATGTGAAATATGGTTTTCTTAGTATATTTCTTTTCTCCCTCTTTGTCTTTACCCTCTATCCTAATTCCATAGTTGTCCCCTGCACCCTTATAGTAGAGGAGATAGACGCGAGTGTGTGTGTGTGAGAGAGAGGGAGAGAGATGTAGAGGGATAGCTGGAGAGAGATGGAGGGAGAGGGAGAGGGAGAGGGAGAGAGGGATGGAGAGGTAGAGGGTTAGAAATAGAAAGTGGGAGACATGGAGATAGATAGGGAGGGAGAGAGGGGGAGAGTGTGAGAAAGAGAGAGTGGGAGAGAAAATGGGAGGGAGGGAGGAAGAGGGAGGGGGAGAGAAAAGATGGAGAGAGAGGGAGGGGAGGAGAGGGGAGAAAAGAGTGAGTGGGAGAGAAAGAGGGAGAGAGGGAGGAGAAGGGTAGTAAGATATAGTGGGAGATATGGAAGGGAGGGAGAGAATAGTAGAGAGAGATGGAGAGGAGAGAGAGAGAGGGAGAGGAGGGAGGGAGGGAGAGGTAGAGGGTTAGAAATAGAAAGTGGGATACATGGAGATAGAAAGGGAGGGAGAGAGGGGTAGAGTGGGAGAAAGAGAGAGTGGGAGAGAAAAAGGGAGAGAGGGAGGGAGAGGGAGTGGGAGAGAAAGATGGAGAGAGGGAGGGAGAGGGAGAGGGGGAGAAAGAGAGAGTGGGAGAGAAAGAGGGAGAGAGGGAGGGAGAGGGAGAGGGGGAGAAAGAGATAGCAGGAGAGAGGGAGAGGGAGAGGGAGAGGGAGAGGCAGAGGGTTAGAAATAGAAAGTGGGAGACATGGAGATAGATAGGGAGGGAGAGAAGGGGAGAGTGGGAGAAAGAGAGAGTGGGAGAGAAAAAGGGAGAGAGGGAGGGAGAGGGAGTGGGAGAGAAAGATGGAGAGAGGGAGGGAGAGGGAGAGGGGGAGAAAGAGAGAGGGGGAGAGAAAGAGGGAGAGAGGGAGGGAGAGGGAGAGGGGGAGAAAGAGATAGTGGGAGAGATGGAGATATAGAGGGATGGAGAAAGGGGGAGAGTGGGAGAAAGAGAGAGTGGGAGATAGAGAGGGAGGGAGAAGGGGAGAGTGGGAGAAAGAGAGAGTGGGAGGGAGAGAGGGAGAGAGTGGGAGGGAGAGAGGGGAAGAGTGGGAGATAGAGAGGGAGGGAGATAGAGGGAGAGTGTGAGAAAGAGAGAGTGGGAGAGAGTAGGAGAGTGGGAGAAGGGGAGAGTGGGAGAAAGAGAGAGTGGGATAAGGGGAAAGTGGCAAAGAGTGGGATAAGGGGAGAGTGGGAGATAGAGGGGGAGGGAGAGAGGGAGAGAGTGGGAGAAAGATAGAGTGGGAGAGAGTGGGAGAGTGGGAGAGAGTGGGAGAGTGGGAGAAGGGGAGAGTGGGAGAAAGAGAGAGTGGGAGGGAGAGAGGGGGAGAGAAGGAGAAAGAGAGAGGATTGAGGGATTAGGGTTAAAAGATATACCCTCAACCCTCAACCCTAAAAACATAATCCATGAACCCCTATACCCTCTTAATCTATAAAATCTCAACCCTTAAACCCTAATCCCTCAACCCCTATACCCTCTTAATCCCTGAACCCTGAACCCTGAACCCTTCAACCCTAATCCCTCTACCCCTATACCCTCTTAATCCTCAATGCTCAACCCTTCAACCCTAATCCCTCAACCCCTATACCCTCTTAATCCCTCAACCCTCAACCCTTAAACCCTAATCCATCAACCCCTATACCCTCTTACTCCCTCAACCCTCAACCCTCAACCCTTCAACCATAATACCTCTACCCCTATACCCTATTAATCCTTGAACCCTCAACCCTTCAACCCTAATCTCTCTACCCCTATACCCTCTTAATCCTTGAACCCTCAACCCTTAAACCATAATCCCTCAACCCCTATACCCTCTTAATCCTTGAACCCTGAACCCTAAACCCTGAACCCTGAACCCTTCAACCCGAATCCCTCTACCCCTCTACCCTCTTAATCCTTGAACCCTCAACCCTCAACCCTTCAACCCTAATCCCTCAACCCCTATACCCTCTTAATCCCTCAACCCTCAACACTTCAACCCTAATCCCTCTTTCCCTATACCCTCTTAATCCTTGAACCCTCAACCCTTCGACCCTAATCCCTCTACCCATATACCCTCTTAATCCTTGAACCGTCAAGCATTAAACCCTAATCCCTCAACCCTCAACCCTTGAGCCTTCAACCCTAATCCAACTACCCCTATACCTTCTTAATCCTTGAACCCTCAACCCTCAACCCTTAAACCCTAATCCCTCAACCCCTATACCCTCTCAGTCCCTCAACCCTCAACCCTTAAACCCTAATCCCTCAACCCCTATACCCTCTTAATCCCTCAACCCTAATCCCTCTACCCCTATACCCTCTTAATCCCTCAAGCCTCAACCCTTCAAGCCTCAAGCCTCAACCCTTAAACTTTAATCCCTCAACCCCTATACCCTCTAAATCCCTCAACCATCAACCCATAAACCCTAATCCCTAAACCCCTATAACCTCTACCCTATAACCTTTTAATCCCTCATCCCTAAACCCTAAACCCTTAAACCCTAACTCGTAAACCGTCTACCCTCTATCGTAAATCCTCTACCCTCTACCCTCAACCCTAATCCCCCAACCCTTAAACCCACTTAGTAAACTCTCTACCCTAATCCATCAACCCTCTTGACTCTTAAACTCTCAACCCTTAAACCCTTAAAAACTCAACCCTAAACCCTCGACCCTCAACCCTAACCTCTTAAACCCTAAACTGTTAAACCCTCTACCCTCTACCCTCTACCCTCAACCCAATACTCTCTACCCTAAACCCTAATGCCTCAATCCTTATACCGTGAAATCCAAGAAAACTCTCTACCCTAATCCCTAAACCCTCAAACCTTAATCTCTCAACCTGTATAACCTCTAGCATATATATTGGACCCTCAACCCTAATCCCTCGACCCTATACCTTAAACCCTCAATCTTCAACCCTCAATCCTTAAACCCTCTACCCTTTACCCTATACATTAAATGCTCAACCCTCAATTCTCAACCCTCAACCCTTAATCCCTCAACCCTCAATCCTTAAACCCTAAACCCTCTACCCCTTACATTGGACCTTGAACCTAATCCTTCAGCCATATACCCTCAAACCTATACCCTAAACCCTCTACCCTCAACCAAGTAAACCCTTAACCCTAAACTCTTAACCCCAAACCCTTCAACCCTCAACCCTTAAACCTCCCACCCTATACCCTCAACCAAATACCCTCTACCATCGACCGTATTCCCTCAACCCTCAAACCATAAACCCTAATACCCTAGAAAACATCAACCCTATAGGTCCTCCACCCTAATCCCTCAACCCTATACCCTCAACCCATATCACTTTCTCTCTATCTATACATCTCACCTCTCCCTCCTTCCCTCCCTCCTACCATCTCTAATTGTCTCTATCTACCATCTCCCTCTTTTTGTGTACCTCTTGTTCAATCAATCCCTACCACCCTCTCTCACTCCCTCTATCCATCTCTCTTTATGTCCCTCCCACTCCATCCCACTCTCTCCCACTACTCTCTCTCCATCTCTCATGTCTCTCCTTCCAACCCCCTCTCTCTCTCATGTCTCTCCTTCCAACCCCCTCTCTCTCAGGTCTCTCCCTCTGGCAACCTACCTAGGTAACTCTCTCTTTTTCTCTCTCCCCTCTCTCTATCTATCCCTCCAACCCTACCTAGATATGTCCCTATCACTCCACCACCCTCTTTCTTTACCTTTATCAGGTCACTCCCTCCCACACCCTCTCCCTCTCTCAAGTCTCTCACTCGAACTCGCTCTCTCTCCCACTGCATCTCTCTCACACTCCCTCTCTCTCTCACTCCCTCCCTCTCACACTCCATCTCTCTCACACGCCCTCTCACTACCTATCTCTCAAGTCTCTCCCTCTCACCCCCCTCACACTCTCAAGTATCTCCCTTTGGCACCCTACCTACATAACTCTCTCTTTCTCTTTGTCTCTCTCTCCCCCCTCTTCTCTCTCCCTCTCCCTCAATTCTCTCTCTCCCATCCCCCCTCTCTCTCTCCCTCTCCCTCAATTATCTCTCTTCCACCCCCCCTCCCTCTCTCTCTCCTTCCCTCTATCCCTCCCACCCTACCTAGCTAAGTCCCCCTCAATCCAACCCCTTCTCTCCCACTCCCTCTCTCTTAAAATCTCACTTCCACCCCCTCCATCTCTCTAGACTCTCTCTCTCTCTAAATTATCCCTCTGTCTAAAGACATACATAAATGAATACATACAAGCATAATACATATGTACATATAATCTTACATCCATACAAGCATACATACATACATGACATACATGTACATACAAATATATCAACATACATTCAATATATTGGCATTTAACATAAAGGAAGACATAATCCACACGCGTTATCGAACACTCACATTATGTCCTAGTTGACATGTTCCCCGCAGAAGCAAAAACCATGTGAAAAGTGACATATAACATGAGCGCGTTACAACACGCTCACGTTATATCTTTCTTTGGGAATTCCTGAGCCTTAGGCTTGGTATTTTCCTTGGAATACCAACCCAAAGGCTTTGAGGGCATTCCCAACGACGAGAGACATGTTTTTAAAAAATCCACCATATTTCTCATAAACGAATTTGTGCTCATCGTCAGGATTGCACATGGTTCAATATCAAAAAAATCGAACACATGGGTAATGTTGGGTTATCTCTTAAAAAAAATCAATTAGTTTTCAAAATTTGTAGGGGTAGCACGGCCAAAATTCTATTTTCAAGAAATGTCCACTTCGTAAATTAGTAAAAAATCAAATATTCATTAAAAAATTATCAAAAAAATTGTAGATCAACTACATACTGTTATCTAACTTCTGACCATTGCGATTTTAAAAATACTAAAAAAAAGTTCACCATACGAGGGTCGTACAAGAGTTTCTATGTTATGTTTTTCCAACAAAAACAACACCAATTTGTGTACGTCCCTCGTTTGAACCCCTTAATCTCAACCATTTTCAAAATAAATTAGTAGTTTAGAAAGTAGAATCAGAGCACTTGAACCTTCTTTTTGTTCCATCTCAAAGTTTTGAGTCTAAGTATCCTAGATTTCACATCCAAGGCCAGTATTTCCTAATTTCAGAAAAAAGTTGTCCACTTAAGTCCCCTTTTTGGGAACCATCTTGGTGCACTTACCCTAATCCAAAGAAATTCACTAAAGAATAGATATTTGAAACCTTGATTGGATTTGAGATGAAGAATTTTGGAAAAGAAAAGGAGAAAACATAAACAACCCTCAAAGCCACTAAGATAGAAGATGATTCAGATAGTGAAAGTTTAGAGGAGTTGGAAGAAAAATTTACAAGGAAATTGAAGAAAGGTACCAGTAAATACAAAGGTATGTTACTATTTAAATTTTTTAGTTGTGGAAATATTGGTCACTATGCTTCAAGATGTCCAAATATAGCCATATAGAAAAATAATAGAGATAATAAAGACAAAAGGGACAAAAAGTTCAAGAAATTGTATTATGTTAGAGAAGATGCTCGAATCTGATGATGAATTTGATTTTGAGGATGATAAAGATGAATAATTGTTTCTAGCCTTGGAAAAAAATATGTGTCTACTAACCATCGAAGATGTGCAAGGGAATGTAGTCCAGAGAACAAGAAGGATGATATGGAAGGTACTTTGGTTACTTCCTTTCATGCTAGACAAGACAAAGATTATTGGGTTATTGACATTAGGTGTTCAAATCATATGACCAGAGACAAAAGTAAGTTCACTAAACTTGAAAAGTATGATGGAGGACCAGTCATGCTTGGAGATGATTCTGGTGCAAAGATTGTTGGAAAAGGAATAATTAGTTTTGATCGAAAACATAGTAGTGATGATGTCTTATGTTAAGGGCTTAAGGTGTAATCTCTTGAATGTTAGACAAATGTGTAACAAAGGATTTAAGCTTGTGTTCTAGAATAATACTTGTGAGATCAGAAAAGGACCCAAATATATGGCTTTTGTGGGAAGAAGAATACGTGGAAACATCTATCAGCTCAAGAGTGGTGATGGTATGTGTTTTGCGTCTCGAGTTAATGAAAGTTGGCTATGGCACCAAAGGATGGGACATGTGAAATTTGAAAATATGATTCAGATTTGTTCAAGAAATTTTTCTAGGGATCTGCCTAAAATTACAAATCCTACCAATACTATTTGTAAAAGTTATCAATTGGGAAATCAAACAAAATGTTTTTTTAAAGGAAAAGAACAATCATCTACCAAAATGCTGGAATTGATTCATAAAGACCTTTGTGGTCCCATGAGAAAAAGAATTCTTAATGGTGATGGGTATTTAATGATTTTGATTAATTATTATTCCAGAATGACATGGGTTACTTTTCTTAGGGAGAAAGATCAAGCTCTAGATAGATTCCAAGTGTTCAAGGTAATGGCAGAGAATGAAGTGAACCTGAAAATCAAATTTTTAAGATCTGATAGAGGTGGAGAATTCACTTTCAGTGAGTTTAATACATTTTGTGAAGAGCATGGTATAAAGAGATAATTTTTTGCTCACAAAGATTTCAATGTCTACTAGATGGATGTTAAGTTTGCATTCATGAATGGAGAATTGGAAGAAGAGGTGTACATGAAACAAATAGAAGGATTTCAACTATCAGATAAATCGGACATGGTCTGGAAGTTGAAAAAGGCCCTATATGGACTTAAACAGGCTCCTAGAGCATGGTATGCAAGGCTGGACAAATATTTGACACAACAAAGATTCAGCAAAGGCCCCACAAATAGTAATCTCTATTTCAAAGTTTAAGGAAATAAAATGTTGACAGTTGTGGTGTATGTTGATGATATTATCTTTGGAGGAAATGAGGGTATGTGCAAGAAATTTGTAGAGGAAATGAAAATAGATTTTGAGATGTCTATGATTGATGAGTTAAATTTATTTCTTGGACTCCAAGTAAATCAAATTGATAAGGGCATATTCATTTCACAATCTAAGTATGTTAAAGAATTGCTATTTTTTTTTGGAATGGATAATACCAAACCACTCTATACCCCTATGGTGACTGGATGAAAACTAAGTAAGGATGATGATTCTCCTAAAATTTAGTAGAGCATGTACAAATCTATGATTGGTGGACTATTATATCTTACTGCTAATAGATCAGATATCATACATGTAGTATGCTTGGTTGCTAGATTTCAAGCAGAACCTAAAGAAACACATGTTACACCTGTGACAAGGATTTTTAGATATCTAAAGGATGCTCCAGATTATGGCCTGTGGTATCCCAAGGATACTGATTTCACTTTGAATGCCTACACTGATGCATATTGGGTTGGATGTATAGATGATTGGAAGAGTACAAGTGGTGGTGCATTCTTTCTTGGATGTAGGTTAGTCTCATGGCTAAGCAACAAACATGATTCAATTTCTTTATCTACTATAGAAGCTAAGTATATTGCAATAGCATCTTGTTGTACACAGGTACTTTGTATGAAGCAAACATTAAAGGATATAGGTGTGATATGTGATGAGCCTATCCCTATCTTTTGTGATAATACAAGTGCAATAAATATTTCAAATAATCTGATAATGCATTCAAGAAAAAATAATATATCTATTAGATATCATAATTTCTTAAGGGAGAAGGTGTTGGAGAATGAAGTCAGGCTTGAATCTGTGCCTACAAAGGATCATATTGCATATTTATTTACTAAGGATCTTCCTAAGGATACTTTTGAGTATCTCAGGGAGAATTTGGGGGTTATTGTGCCTCCTTCTTTGAACTAGGTGCACATGGAGGTGCATCAGTCCACTGGATCTATAGATTCATCATCTGTCTGGACTGGTGATTGAGGTCTACTCCTTAGGGGGAGTAGAGAGTATCATTCTTGCAGTATGAGATATGGGTGTACTTCGGGGAAGTGACCAAAATTTTATATGGATGAAGAATCATGCAAAAACTTTTCTTTTCCATTGATTTCAAAGGGGGAGAGAGAGAGTCATGTGAAAAATCCTAAGAGAGAAAGAGAATCTTGCAAGGAGAAGAGAGTGCAGAAACATTGTGTAGGTTGTCTAATCTGAAAAAAAAGGAGAGCATGTATGTTGCCTTTGATGGTTTTTCACATCATGTGTTGCCATCAATGACAAATGGAGAGATTGTTGCAAGTATGAATGAGTATGGTGGTGTTGTGATTAATGTTGTCATTGATGTCAACATAGTTCAAGGTGTTGTAGAGAAAGGAATCATGTGATTGCAGGTGGTACATGTATGGTTGAGATACTATATAGATGTTGTGAGTACATGGAGCTATCTTTATGATGTTGCAAGTGTGCTGATATGATGAGTTATCACTTGTGCTTTTGAGAAAATTAATAAGAAGTGAAGTTAGAGTTGTGTGTGTGTTCTGAATGTGCTCCAGTAATGTGCTATGTATTTATTTTGTGTTGATCCTATGCTTGTGCATATCTGTAGTGTTTTTTATGGGAATATTTGGTTAATATATCCTGAGTTATAGCTTTTGGGTTGATGAAAAGTAAAAGTTGTGTTCACTTATTTGTGAACTGTTGTAGCATAGTTGTTTGTCTATGGACTAGGAGAAATGTTTCTACTCTGCAGTCCTTTGATAGTTTTTCTTAGATCTTGCAAATCTGGAAGAAGGTTGATAATGATGTTATCTATGTTTTGAAAAAAGTTCTCATGGTTTGGTACTCTAAAAGGCTTGTTCCAAAGCTACTATATGTGTCTGCATGGTTCGATTGGGCTATTGGATAGTTTTCTATGGATGGAAGTTTTTGTAGTTATTGTGGATGTATCTGAAGGTATCTAAGAGGTGTTACAGTGTATGATGAAGCATGTTATGTGGTCCACATGTTTTTATCTTGTTGTGGATGTGTGCACTTCAAAGTTCATTGGTTTTTACTTTAGGTTTGATTGACCTGGTGTCTACATGTTACATGAAGAATAAGTATCAATTAAGGAAGTGTGTGATTGATCCAAGATGTTGTTTGGGTCCTAGCTAAGTATTTATTTGGTCCACTCTCATTCTTACCTACTGTGGGAATTTTGGGTTGCCGACCTAATTTGAATTTGTAAGATGAAGAATGTACATCCGACCTTGGAGAAAGTTTCTAAGATCAAAGGTGGTATAAATACAAGGCAAGTTGTGAATTACAAGTGAGAAGAGTGACAAGTGCAAATAAAAGTGCAAGAAGTAGAGTGTGCAAAAGTGAATCAAGGCAATAGTACTTTAATTTGTTAGACACCTGAAATTAGTGAGTCGATGGTGTTTGCAATTCTTTGTTCAAGGATACAAATGTGTGGAACCTATTGTGGTGGATTTTCTATTATCTTTCTTTATTTATAGGAATTGAGCCTCCCATTTGGAGAGTGAGTCCTATCTATAGGTAGTGAGCCTTGTATCTAGATAGTGAGTCCTATCTTGGGAAGTGAGCCCTCTAGCTGTGAGCCTTTGTATCCGGTTTTGCATTACTATTATATTGTGAGATAATCTTCATCATGGTTTTTCCCTCATTGGGTTTTCCACATAAATCTGGTGTCTCTGGTATTTTCTTTCTCTTATCTGCATTTCATGTTTATACTTAATAATAGATTAAAGTGGATGTGGAATTGATAAAGATTAGAAGTGAATGTGATTAGATACAACTGATTCACCCCCCCTCTCAATTGTCTTGTGCAATTCAACAATATGTTCAAAAACGTTATTACATGGGAGAAACTGATTTCCTCATCAGTTTTTGTTGCCCTTCATGACTGATAATGGTGTACATAAGAAACCAGCTAGACTTGTAATCCAGTGGGAGTTACAAGTGCAGTGGTGTCACCCAAGATCAATCTCCAAGTGTGAGATTGTTTGGTGTGGATCTTGATCAGTATCGAAGTGGGAGATTGTTGATATGTGGTGACTTATCATGCAAATAATGTACACTCATAGCATATCCTCATTGGATTTTAAGGCCAGGCTGAGCCCCGAGCAGCGGTTTGGGTGCATCAACCCCCGATAGTAGGGGTTTAGGGGCCTAGCCCTTGAATTTTCTTTTCCGTTAACACGCCAATTTTTTTTCTTATTAACATGTCAAAGTTTTTCCATTGACACATCAAATAAAAAATGACTTTGTAGAAACCCTAATTCTGGAAGCTTCCAAAAATCTTGTTATAAGTGGCTTGGATGTAAGTTGTGGTGTGTGTAATGCGTGAGATTATAATTTTTTTTGCACTAGATAATAAAATCATTTGGTAGTTGAATTTCTATGGATGTATCGCATTTGGGTGAACCATGTTAAATTTTTGTGTTGATATCTATTGTTTTATTCTTCATTGTTGTTTTTGGGTTATTTACTCTACATATAATTGTTAATGTTTATTGCTCTTATTTGACTGAATCCTAACACTATTGACATTAATCCAATTGATTAAATTCTTGAATGATATTCCATTCAAATCCTTCTCTTGATGATGATTTGATCATTCTTGCAACTTGATTTGATACATATTTATGATACATAAGCAATTACATTTGCTTATTTTATAGAGTTCTTTAATAATAACAAGTATCTTTCTAGATCTCAGGCCAACATGAAAAGATTATAGGATGACTTACAAATATTTAATATTTTTCCATTTTTATCCTTGTCTCAAACATCATTCTAGAACATTACATTTAATTATTTGTGCCTTATTTAACATTTGTGGTTTGTGCAAGAAATTACATATGCTAACACTCCCCCTTAATTTCTACCCCATAAGTTTCAATATTTACCATTTTTTTTCCAAGTCTATTGAATTACTCAAATCATTTTCTTTCATAATACCTTAAAACTATCTTCAAGATCTATGGATATCTCTTGATCTCTCTCCAAATCTTCACCAACTATTGCAACATTCCTTCAAACTTTGATATTTAAATATTCAAAACTTCAATATGGAAGTTTTCTCTTCTACAAACTTGCTATTATTGCTTTTCATCTTGCTTTATGTCTTACAAGACCTTCAAACCTCTTTTGATTTCTATCATTTTTTGTCATATGAACATTTATACTTAAAAGATCTTTTGAACATACCTATCAACTTTTGCTAGTTTGATCCAAAAATCCATCCACAATTCATTTGCATGCATTCTATATTTGTCCACTCTTTTTGAAAAATATCTTCTTTCTATGATTCTTCAATCCGCATTTGGTACATGGATGTAGATCCCAACACATATGATTTGTATGTCCTTTCCTATTACAATGTGAACTGCACATAATGGATTCATCGAACAATTTTTCTTGAAGTTGTATCATTTCCTTTTCCTGTCACATATCCAAGACCTTCATATTTGGCCTCATAAATGGTTCAATCATCTCTTTCATTACTTTTCCATAATTTCCTAATCCCCGACCTTCATATCCCATTCTTTTCATTATTTTTGAACCATTATTTTCATTACAACTATAAAAATTTATAAATTGAAACACACTTTTATCTTCATCTTTACATTCTTCACCAAGAATAACTTAAACAACATCACATAAATCAACTGATTTATCAACTAAAAAAATCATATCTTTTGTACCACATGCAACATCACATACCAATGGCTTTGATTTCAACCATTCATTTTCTTCTTTCAGTTTTTATATTTCCATCTTTTGTATTCAATTTTCTTCTTCTAATAACTTTAGCTTTCCTTGTAAATATTCATTCTTCTTCTTAACTTTATACAATTCAATTTCAAGATCATATTTTTTAATCAAAAGTCAAGTTTTTTCTATTTAAACTTAGTGACTAAATTTTTGAAGCTCTTTGAGTTCTTGTTCTAAACCATCTCTTTCTTTCTGTAATGTAAAAAAAAAGTAGTCCTTTTTCACACTTAATCTGGGAATTATTGACATATAATTAACTTGTTTGTGCCTTGATTTAGTGTTGTAATGTGTTGTACATATTCACATTAATCTAGGCCCCTTTTAAAACCAAATATGCTTAGATTATACCTTGTTAAAGTGGTGTAACCCACTTTCACACTTTTATAGGGTTTCTTTAATCAATGGAGCCTAATGGGCCCCTTTTGAAATAAAATGTACTTAAAATATACCCTATTTATGTTGTAAATTTTTTTAACACACTTTCACATTTTTCTCCGGTCTCATTAATTAATTATGGTTAATTAGAGTTAATTAGCCCATTTAATTCAAATTTAAACCTTATTTATGACACCTCTCGAAGATCTATCCTAAAACACATAATTAAAATTACATAACATTTAATTGGGAAAATTTTAGGTCCTAGAAATTGGTGCTAGGACCCATTCACCCTAGGTGATGAATGGGTCCTCCCTTTATAAGACCCCCCTTTTCTGCCAGATTCTACATGTGGGTTTTTTATGTTCTTCCATTCCTCGAAGGAAAGGTCCTAGATAATAGTGCCAAGACCCAATTGCCCTAGGTGGTGAAAGGGTCCTCCCTTAATGAGGACCCCCTTTTTGAATTTCATTCTAGTAGGAATTTAATAATGTTTGTTTCTAGATCCGGTGTTGGCTTGAATTGTTTGAATTTTAGGGTTAATTCACAAATTATATATAAATACAAGGCTATTTTACATGATTTCAACTAGAAGAAGATTTCAAGCAATCTAAGAGACATAGAATTTTCATGAGATCAAGTATTAATAGTCAAGAAGCAAGCAAAACTGAAGTTTGAAGCAACATTGCAAGGTCTTCAAGCTCATTTTGTGTCCAAGATCAACCATTAGTGAAGATTGACTATAGATGCCTATGGAGAATCATGTGGGATTCTAGATGTTGGGAGATGCACAAGACATACAAGAAAGCATGAGGACTTGTTTCCTAATTGATTCCATCTTCTATAATCATCCTATTTGTAGCCTACAAGAGGTATATTTAGATTTGTGGCTTATTAAGGGGATTGGACATCTTCTTTAGCATGTCATTTGCATTATTCATGTTACATTTAGGGCTCTAGATTCTAACATAATTGGATAGAATTGCCTTTGCATTTTCATAGATCTCAGTCTTAGACACACTTTAAGATTAGGATTTCACACACATTTACATGTTTTAGATTTTCATTCATCATCAAAGGCTTAATTACCAACAAGGGGTTTGACTAAGGAAAACCCCTTTCCACCAAAAAGCTACCAAAATTTTCATTCAAGTTATAGGAAGATCCGGATCCAAAAATAGGAATTTCAAAGTGCAAAGGAGAAGAGCAGACCTGGAATTTGTAGATCAAATTTAGAGATTTCTGGAAGGACCAAGCAGGACCCATTCACCTTTAATGGTGAATGATTTGAGTTGTTTGGGATTGAAGGGCAACACATTCTATAGTATACAAGCTTTTGTTTCACATTCAGAACTCCCTGAACAAGCCCACTAGGACCCATTCGCCTTTGGTGGCAAATGGGTCCCTGTTAGTAATCTAGAAAAGTTAGATTTAGCCAAGTGCATAGAATTATCTCCTTCTTATTTTTCCAAAAAATTTGTAGTTTCATTTTGTTTTGTGTTAGATTTATGCATTACATGTGTTAGACCTAGAATTAGGGTTTACATATTGGTTTAATTTATTCTCCTCAAGTTATGATTTAGCTCACCACCCTATCCTTGTGTAAAGGGAAGATTATAAGACCCCTCAATCTTGACTTAATTCACCTCTTGGGTTGATAGTTATTTCAAGATTCTTAGATCTCATCTTTCGAATGAAACCCTAACTAGAAAAAGGGGGTTATAATTTATAGCCTTCCCCCTTTCTCTATGTTTCACTTTCTTTACCTTTTTACTTCCCTTTCCCATTAAATCAAAAAATTAAAACCCGCCTTACCTAGACAGTCGACTACAATTCCACTACCGATTTTTGTTTGTTTGGTAGCTTCGCACACCTTCAATCTTTTACGTTTTCTCCTCCAACAATTGTGGTTGTATCTTTTTCCTTTTGACTATGAATTTCTTCTAAACTAGTGGCATCTTTCCTTGGCAATGATAATCACAACTACAATGATGATTTTCTTTGCTTTCTTCTGTGATCTTCTTCACTAAGGGTTGAATTTTTTTTTACTCCCAGGCGGCTCAAAATTTAGAATGCATTGTCTCTCTTCAATCAGTGACTCTTATTTAGATCTCAAATCTACATCTTCTATTAATTATGGAACAAATGACAATAGGAATAATCTAGAAACCTTTTGAACTCTAACTACTCTTAATTTTCTTTGGCATACACTCTTAGTATACTCTTTGCAGTGAAATAATAAATCAAACACAACTTATTTTGTTAGCAATGATCTCATTTATGCATGGTGGCTATTGTAACAGGTGTAATATTTGCAACCTTTTCTTAGCAACACAAAATGCAACAACAATAATTTGATATTCATTTCTAGCAATCCTTACTAGCTATACCTTGCAACTTCAGAAGTTTAAATCTGCAACCTGTGACCCTTGGTGACTTTCAATCCTTTTCCAAATTTGCAACCTTTTATTTCCTTAGTGGAAACAACTTCAAACATGAAATTGCATTCTACTTTGACTATGGTGAATTTACTCTTCCTTGCAAAGACATGAACAGATCAGTTGCAGCGTAGGTTTTGACTGAGCTACAATTTCCTTCTTTCACAAATTCGACCTCTTTCACCGACTAGCTTCCTTTATGGGTGGTTGCAACAACTATCATCACTAGATTTCATATATTTGGCATTAACAACAGCTACAATCTTAGCTATTACATTTTTGTGGCCTTTCCTCTCATAGATGCAAACTATCTACAATCAACACAAACTATTGACTTGCTCTAATACCACTATGATGGGCTAGATGGAGACATAAATCTAGAAATACATTAAACATATAAACTTAGAAATTCGATCACATAGAACTACAATCATTGCTCAAACGTACTGTTGTACTACTAACATTAATCCATCAATTGATTACATTCTTGAAGGTAGTGACATTCACATCATTCTCTTGATGATCAGTTGATCATTCTTACAACTTGATCTGATACATCTTGATGATACATAAGCAATTACATCTCCTTCTTTTATAGAGGTCTTTAACCATTACAAGTATCTTTCTAGATCTTAGGCCGACGTGGAAAGATTACAGGCTAACTTAAACAAATATTTAATATTTTTCCATATTTATCCTTATCTCAAACATATTCTAGAACATTACATTTAATTATTTTTTCCTTGTTTAATGTTTGTGGTTTGTGGGAGAAATTTCATAATAGCTTCCCTTAATTATTTTATTTTGAGATATTATGTTGAGTATTTAATCCTATTAGTGATTTTATTAAGTATGTAGATTCTCAATATGTTCCTTCAATTCATCACATCAAATGAGTTGGACGCTTGCAGTATCTAGTTATCCATAATATCTATCTCAATTTTTAATTCTTTGCAATAGAATGACCAACTCAAGCAATAATAATATAGTGTATATATATTATCGCATGTCCCATCCATGTTTTTAATTTCAACATTCAACTTAGTATGAGTTGTGACACAATTTTAACTAATAGTTCCCAACTATTTTTTCTCATATTCTACCCAAATCTACTCAAATTTAGCCTTTTCTTCATCTGAACTCTTTTCAACATTTATATGATTAAATCACTAATCTTTATTAATAGCTATTATCCAAGGGTAAAGAAGATTCTAAAAAAATATAATAGTTATGATTAAATCTCTACCGTTGTTTCATATTGGTAGCCATGTATTTTGTTAATAGGCACCCTTAGCACTGGTCTATAGAATATATCTCATCTGAAATTGTTGCATCTATGACATTTGTGATAAGTCTACCTATGACCCTAGTGGTTCAAATATGAGAAATGATGGCACCAAATTGATGATATGGTGTAGCTATACTTCTATAGATTAGGGAATTTTTTTTTTTATCTTCTCAATTGAATCAAACATTAAAGATGAGAATATCATGATAACCTATTGACTGAGGTATATATTCTTTAGTTATTTTCCCCATAATAATTTATCGTTGTATGTTTAGAGTTTCCCCTTTTCCTTCTTATTAAACCCATTATCAAAAAATTTACCTTGCAATTGGACTTGTTGATTCATTTCTTTTTCTACCTCTTACTCCTATTCCTCTATATTTTTCCCCCTATTTCTTTCAATTATTTAGTATGACCCATAACATCTTCTTTGTTTGTGGCTTCCTTATGTTCTTCTTCTACATATTTCACCATTTCATCCTTTTGCTACATGACATCTTTTTTTAATCTTGAACCTCCTCTTCTATGACTACTTTTGACATCATAGTCTATAATTCCAATTATTCTACAATCTAACCCACCTCCATCTATATTTCACAAAACAGATCTTATGGTGTTCTTTATTTCCTCATATTTTATTTATATTTTTTTAATGTGTTTTTTTCCCATTTATTAATAGTGGAGGTAGAGGGAACCTATATTCATTGAAATTCAATCAAGGTATCAGAATTTTTTCATTTGGTGATGAGTTCTTGTATTTTGATTATCATTCATAAATCTTTCACTTTCGGTAGCAAGGTATCCACTTTATAAATCTAGGTTTTGTATGTTAAATATATTATATTTATGTTTGAACTTGTAGTGTGTTTAATTTAATATATCACACCATAGATAATAGAAATTTATATCAAAAGGGTATTGAAATAAGTTTCAATCATTTTCGAAAATAGAAAAAAAAAAATCGAAAATGATATATCTCAACATATTTTGTATATGATTATATATAAGATACATATTTTAGTAGTGTACCTGCAACTTACCATTGGAGAGCGTGCAAGAAATGAATAATCCAATGAAAGCTGAGAAAACGAACAGGGTTGAGCTTGTGAACTCCATGATGGTCGATACACCACAAGACAATGGGATTAGAACTGCAAATAGAAAGGGATGAAATGATATGATTTGGTCTAGCTAACACAGAGTTTATAGGCTAACTGGTGGAGGAATGATCGTTACGCATACGCTAAATCGAAATGTGGGAGCTGCTTCGAGTCTGTTTCCAGTTATTTTCCGAGGTTGACATGCGTTGATTTGCCGCTTATCAGAGATACGTAGTCAACCTACTAATTGACTTGACTTATAATTTGTCTGTAGGGGGATGAATGTAGCAGCACACGGCACAGCATAGACTTGGGGGTACGCTCGTGGAAATTTTTAAGTGCTATCTAGAGGTAGTAGGTAAGTGAGACAAGATTTGCTTCTTACACTTACGCACCAGGTTGAGTACGTTCCATCGTCTAATCAAGGAATATAATGTCGTTTAAAAAGTAGTCCGCTTCTTGAGGGCTTTACCAAATTTTCTTGGTAAGTAGCTTGTTTTTATTGACTCGTCTAATGACTTAATATGTCTTTAATCAAAAGGAGTTTTAATTATGAAATCTTAAGAAGCATTAATTGTAATCACCAATAATATTTTGTGTAGAGAAGAACTCCAACATGTAAAGCATGTGAGAGTTTAATAGTTCAACATATTCTTATGGAATGAAGGGTTACAATACATATTTTTCTATCTAGAGGAAGGAAAGAGTTACAATCTTTAACATTTGAGAAATAGTTTATGAGGAAGAGAAACAACATTAACAACATAGTCCTGTGAAAAACATAAGAATCGATTGTAATTTGTTGTTGGTCTATTTTAATTTTGAAATTTAATTTTTCCTTAACTAATCACTTAAATGATCAGTGGAATTTATGGGAGAAAAGGAGTATAGTTTAGAAAATACTTTATTTTATGACATATGCAATAATTTTAGTGCTATTTAAAGTTGAATATTTTTATATATTGATTTGAAAGGTTATACTTGTAAACACCCAAAATCTAACATTTTTCAACCACACCTAATTTTAGGCCATCATTAGCCATTAATTAAAAAATATCTATTATTTATTTAATTATTGTCATCGTTATATCGGTCCTTTAATTAAATAATTATTTATTATTTATTTAATTATTATCTCTTCACATGATCCCATAATTAAATAAATATTTTATTTATTTAATTAATTCTCATTTATCCTCTATCCTTGTCCATTTAATCTTATCCTTTCATCTTGTTAACATGGATCACAATTTAAATTTGTCCTCATGTAACAAATGTCCCATTCACATGTCTAACTAACTCCTTGTCTAGATCCATTCAACCTAGACACCTAATTCAAAGTCAAACTAGCTTTTCTTCTTATCCATTCATCTCATTTAACTTCTTAATCCTAGCCATTTCCATAAGGATTTTTGTGCTTATCTCAACTTAAACTTAGATTGTATCAATCGTGTGACACTTGTCACATGATTGCATCCTTGATCCAAACCCTAATCCTTCTTCAATCTTAGTCATATATCATCAATCATTTCTATCCATTGATTTTGTCTCTTCAAGACTATATTTAGGGGCACTCATCCTCCATTTTTCAAGTCTCATCAAGATATCATACCTACATGCTATTATTCTGATAATTTATCTATCAATCATATCAAGGTTATGCTAGAGCATTGAGCAATCCACATATCACCATCAAAAAGAAAATAAAATGGAATAAGGGTGCACTCCATTTCTACTCATCAAGGAGAGAAGCAAAGATTCTAGGGGAAGGTATAGTGCTTTGTATTGTTTTTATCTTCATTTGTTTTTCTTGAATGCTTTTGACCCTCTTCAATAATTTTAAGAGATTATTTCACTTTAAGTTTGCATATGTGAAATTTATGGGTTCTAAAAGTTGGAAGATAAAAATTATATTGAAGTGGTTGTTTTATTTTTATCAAGTGGTAGTTTTGTTGACAATAAATCATAGACTAAAGAACTATTTTATTTTAATGTTAGTGAACATTGTATTGTATCCTTATGTAATTGATAATGAAGAGATCAAAACATGTTTAATGGGTTACAAAATAATACAAAGAAAAATATGCATACATTTATACACCATTGATTAAATATGTTTAATCTCCATAAAATTTTCATATATTCATCATGTCATTGTACAATACATTATCACATATCCATTACATGACATCTCATATTTCACTTTGATATATTATTCTCCTCTTACCATTCTCTTATTATCTAAGGCTCTCACATATATATCTTTTATCCCCTATTCTATTTTATATTACTTAAAACTCTTGGTGTAGTACATCTATTTTATTATTGTAGATTTATTACATATTGGGACATGTTCCTGTCCATTTTCCTTTACTTTTATTCCCTTATATGGTGCCAAAAACTATTGGAATGTGTAGTGCTATTTTTTCTTTGAACAATATTATCTTTGGCCATCCTTGTATTGATTAGGGATTTTTTATCTTACTACTAGCTTTTGGCACCCCTATGGGTTTTCACCATTGGCCTCCATTAGGTTTTCATTTTTGGTTTTGTATCTAATAAGATGTCAACTTTGAAATTCTGACATAATCCCTCCCCAGCTTAAACCATATCTTGTAGAAAAGGAATGTTGTCTCTATCCAACACTATTAAAAAAACCCTCTTTTACATGCGAAAAACCTTGTTGCATGACTCTCTTCTTCATTTTTTTGGTCCTCATTTCAACTTTATATTGCGCCTACATACATTAGGAAACATGTCTTAAACAATGATAATAACCAACAATGAGCACTCTTAAAGTCAGAGTGATGCATGAACATATTATTTTTCTTTACTATGCATGTTGACAGTTTGTAATGCAAAAGTTGCTAACAATTTGAATTTTCATTGGTCTTTTTACTTTGTAATGCAAAATTTGATAATATTTTGAATTGAAATGAAAGCACTTGGCATTATGCACTTAGAGTGGATTGGATGTAACAATCACATTGTATAGAATAGAAATGCCTTGACATTCATTAGTTGTATAAGTTGAAAGCCCATATATTGAGTTACAATTGAGTGTGAATCATTTACATTACATACAACAAATTGGAATTCTCGAGCATAAAGAATATAAATGAAAACCCAGTAGGTTGGGTGTAACAATCACATTGTATAGAAAAAAATTAAATTGACATTCATTAATAGTAGAAGTTGAAATCCTATATATTGAATTACAAGTGAGTGTGAAATATTGATATTACATACAATACAATGATATTCCTAGGCATATAGAATATAAATGAGAATCCAAGAATTAAACTGAAAACACTTTATGTTATGCACTTAGAGTAGATTGGGTGTAACAATCACATTGTATAGAACATAAATGCATTGACATTCATTAATAGTATCATTAGAAATCCCTTATATTGATTTACAAGTGAGTGTAAAATATATACATTGCATACAACAAAATGGCATTTTTAGGCATATAAAATATAAATGAAAACCCAGGATTTGAATTGAAAGCATTTGATTCTATGCACTTAAAGAAGATTGGGTGAAATAATCACATTTTATTCAATAGATGTGCATTGAAATTCATAAACAATATAAGTTGAAACACTAGATATTGAGTTACAAGTAATTGTGACTAAACATTTACAATGCATAAAATAAATTGGTATTCCTAGGCATGAACAATATAAATGAAAAATCAAATGTAAATAGTATTAGGTTGAAGCCTTAGGTATTGAGTTACAAGTTTTTGAATAATATTTTCCTAGCATACAATAGATTGGCATTCATAGGCATAAATAATTATTAGTAGTAAAATACCTATAGCTTAATAGCGTGATGTTGTTGCTTCGATTTTTTCTACCACTGCCTCCAAGAAAATGTAGATATGAATATGAAAGTCAGATGTGGTAAATGGAAATTGGAAATGATAGAGTAATGCATTTTTGAATTTCTAAAATATCTTTATATGTTCAATGCTTATTTGGTACGGAGTCTTTAATGTTTGTCCTTTTTTTAAAAATTTGAAATTTTGTTTCAGTGTCTTCAATTACAAAGTTTGTATGTATTTATGACATGCAATCCTTGTTTGCTTCCTAGACGATTTTGGTGGCCTTACACAGTTTTTTGGTGGTTCCAAGTGGCAAATGAGGAGAAGGCACTAGTAGTTGTGAGATGGATTTTTACTGATGGGACACATCAAACTGATTGATTTTCCTTGATTATTGTGTTGTTGGGAAAGTGGGATAGGAGAGTGGATTCAATTGGATTTGGTGATGGGACAGTCTTGATTCTTAGGTGTTCTTGTGGCATCAAATCTTTGAAAATATTGATGGTGATGTAATACAATGGGTGATATGTAAGGGGATCATGGGTTACACTAATTTTATATTTTGTCAACATGTTTCAATGCTACAGGCCATTTTAATTCATGTTGGCTTGTATGTTGATGGTGTTAGATGGGTTTTGAATATTCTCTGACATGTAAGATTGTGAATAATTATTTTGTTTTTGGACAAATATAAACCATTTATGAAACATTTTTTATTTGTAAGTAATTGGACATACTTTGATTACTTTACCTATAAAAATTGTTTTACAATTGAATATTAAGATACTCCACTATGGGACCCATGGAAGACTACTTCTATCTGCACTATTGAACCCCGCTCCATGATTAGACCCTTGCCTAACGAGTGTATGCCCATATTGTCAGTCCAATCTTTTGAAGCACCATAGTTAATGCTGAGAAATCCTGCACAGAAATGACAATTGATGTTAAAACATTGCAGACCTTTTCTTCAGTAATAGTAGTATTAGATGAAAAAAACCTACAACTTACCATCTGGGTTTGAAGGCGTACAGGAAATGAATAATCTAGTGAATGCCTTGATAAGTAACAAGGTTAAATTTATGGATTTCATGATGATGGATGTGGTACAAGTACATGAAATGATACAATTTCATCTTACTATCACCCGTAATATATAAGTAGAGGAGGAATAATTGTTATGCATACGCTAAATGGAAATGGGGTAGATGCTTCATTTCGTCTTTCCACTCTATTTCTTGATAGTTCACTAAGTGGGATTTTGTACATTCCAACCTAATATTCATGGGAAAAAATGGAAGTTTAGAAAGAAACATCATACGAACAACCAACTAACTGGAACCTAATTATTAAGCTGGGGTCCATAGGCTGTTTACAAAGCAGTGACTTGAGGCTTGACACAGATGGGTTACCTGCTGAATGGACTAATTAATGGTACGACATAGAATTTTGGTAGAATTTTATTGGGAGAGCCCTCAAAAAGGCAAGCTACTTTTCAAAAGACATTATAGCATTTGACTAGAAAATTGAACGTACCCTGTAAGTCTATGCTGTGCCGTGTGCTACTACATTCACCTCATACAAAAAAATTGAGTCAGGCAATTAGTCGGTTGACTACGTATCTGTGACAAACTCCAAGTCACAGCATGTCAACCTTGGGAAAGAGTGGAAAGAGGAGCAAAAGCATCTACTCCATTTCCATTTAGCGTATGGGTAACGATCATTGAATGAATGAATGAAGATTTTTAATTACATCCACGAGGCCAAACAGCCTATGGGACCCACAGATCGGTAGCAAAACAGAACACCACAACAACCCGAAAAAAAAACCACAGCCCAGCAATTACTTGATTTCCCTTTCTTTCTGAATTTTGGATCTTCTACTATGAATTTTTATCAAGTACTCGGCACTTTTCGATATTCTCTCTTCCTCGAATAAGCTGTATAAAGAGTTCACATTTAAGATCTCGATATAATTGACCCGAATATCCATGTAGGCTGGGCATTCCATGATGAAATGCCACTCTGTCTCTACAAGTCCTCGCGAACAAAACCTGCATATCCTATCAACCCAATCTTCTTTAGGTGTCGTCCATCTACTGATTTCACATCTCAATTGGTGAGAACTAGTTCTTAGCTGAGCTATTAACATTTTCACTTCCCATTTTATTTCTACACCTATATATGCTTTTTGAGTATGATCACAAGAGGGATTAAAGTGCTTGATGTAATACTCCCTTTTCCTTGATAACTCCCTATCCCACATGATTTCTTTAACTTGTTATTGCATGTACATTTTGATTGCCTTAATGTTATTTGGACAATTATCTATGTTGATACCCGACTTACTCAACCACTTGTTATTTTGCTTCATCCACGTGCTCTTCCTTCTATTTAGTTTCTCTGCCGCTACCATTTTGGGCCAATGGGACACCTTCATGTTCTCTAGCCTCTTTAGATAACTTAGTAAATGAATCATAGCCGATGTCTCCACAGGTAAGGCACCAGCCTCAGCAAGGACAATCTCATAGGGAACAAAAGATTTTATTTTGAGACTGCTTGTGATTAAATGTTTTTGTAGTCTTTCAATTTCCCTCCACTTCATTGTTGAAGTATTGCCACCCCAAACTTCACACCCATAGAGAACCACCGGCACCACTAACAATCCAAAGAGATTTTTCTTGGTTTTTCAGTCCCATAATTCAACACTCCTACATCTGTTTTGCAAATATTATAAATCTTTCCATCCACCTTGAATCCTTTTTTCTCTACATGTCTCCCAACTAAGCCTATAGTGAAAATCAAGGCCAAGGTACTTATAGTCACTAACCACTTGCAAGGGATTGCCTTCGAAGACAAATTCTATAGCTTCTTTCTTTCTTTTCAAGGTAAATATCATAACCTTAGTTTTGCTGGTGTTCACCTGCATCCCAACCTCCTGACAAAATAACTCAAGAGCTTTCAAGTGACCCTTCAAATCAAGCATTATTTTTGCCATTAGAATAATATCATCAACATAAAGCAGCAATTTTATTACATAATTGGTCAGCTCAACTCCTCCCCCACCAAAATTTTCTAACCATTCCTCTAATTTGTCAATATACAACCCAAATAAAGTAGGTGAGAGAGAGCAGCAGCCCTGTTTGACACCAATATCACTTCCAAAACATTCTGACATTCCCTATTTAGTTCTGATTTTAGCTTGAACCTGCTCGTATAACCTATGGACAACAGCCCTGTGCTTTTTAGGAATCCCCAACTCTTCCATTCTAGACCACAACTTGTTTCTAGGGACTGTGTCAAACGCTTTTTTGAAGTCTACGAAGCAACAAAAAACCTCACCACCCTGCTTATCCCAAACTTTCTCAATCAAGTACCTGAGTGTAATGCAGTGGTCAATGGTAGAGTACTTTGGTCTAAAGCCCACTTGACCTTTTTATCTCTTTCCCTCTTTTTCAACCTAGCTACTAATTCAGCACTCAGCCATGCTCCCAAAGAGTTTCCCGAAGAGCGGGTTGATCATTATAGTGTGGTAATTTGAGGGGTTGTTGATATCTCCACTTTTGTGCAAGGGGATGACGACACTAGTTGTCCAATTTGTTGGAAATCCATATTGAATAACCCTAATGAATATTGTTTTGATGTGTGGTGTGAGGGCCTCCACACCCCACTTTAAATATTTTGATTGTAAACCCTCTATGTCATGTGCTTTGCCCCCAGAAATCCTTTTAACTCCTTCTTTGATGTCTCTTGTGGAGAATAGTTTAGCCCTTGAATTAATCATAGGAGGAACATCGTTGTCTTGCACCCTCTCATATAATAGTTTTGCATATTCCAGCCATTGTGAGTCTGTGATATTGTTTTCTTTGATTGTGTTTTTTTGTTGTAATTCTTTCCAGAACCCTTTTGGATTGTGCCTACCCATGGAAATCAGCTCTTTTCGTCTTGTTTGCATGTAAACCTCTTTTTTCAGTCTCACAAGTTTTTCATACTCCTTTTTATTTCCCTCAGATTTAGCTATTCTTTTCGCTGCCTTGCATTCTTCGTCATACCACAGATTCGCTGGAAAGCTATTTTTGTTGCCTTTCTTAGGTCTAGATCTTTTGCACCAGCTAAGAGCTTGGAGGATTATTGAAGTCAGATTATTGCTGCAAATTGTTTTTCTGTTTGTATTGGTCATCATAGTACCACCCACCTCTTGTAACTATTTTTCAAGATTTGTTCAAAAAATTTCTTGGTTTTCCTATGTCAAGAGGATAGTTCCATGAAAAGGCTCCTTTTGATTTGGTTGTAGCCTAGCCTAATAATTAGTGTCTTTTTGCATGCTGATTTTGCCATAAACAGGGTTGTGAGCTGATTTCATTTCCATGGGACACTCTTGCACCTCTACCTCAACCATCCTCGCCATAAGGTTCTTTGAACAAATAAGATAGTCCACCATGCTTTGCCCATTGTACATGTGACAGGTAATGTTCCTTGAACTCGGCCAACCATTTAACCCATTGCATATAACCAAACCATACACGTTGCATATCCCTAATAATTCTGCTCCATATTGAGTGATGCCTCATTTTATGTCTTGAGAACTTCTTTCACACATTTGGTTTTGTTCTTCTTCTAACCATAGGGGGGTGTCTCTTATTCCCACTTCTTTTCTAAGATATAGAGCTTGATTATTTGCAGTCCTCGCGTTAAAGTCTCCTATTAGGATAATTTATCCTATATTATTATATGCTGAAATGTCATTTTTTAGAGCTACATAAGGATCCTCCTTATCTAGTTTCTTTTTCTTATAAAATTTTGATCCATGTGGAGCAAAGTAGCAGGCTGCAAGATAAATTGTGAACTCTTTGATCTTTATTTTCAGGCATATGTATTGGTTATTTGGGTCTTCTTTTTCCACTTGTATGGTTCTTTCCCATTATTCTTTTATCAAAACCGCCACTCCCCCATGCCCTTTACCACTTTTTGTTAATTCATTCCAAACTGAAACCTTTAAGTAACCTTCAAAAATTGGAATCTTACAACCATCATGCTCATGCGTTTCACTGAGGACAATTATGTCCTTCCCCTCGGCTATGGGCCCTAAACCAGGACCTCTCCTCCAAGGGTAGCCTCTACAATTCTAGCCTACTATTGAGAGGTGTTCCTGGGGGGCCCCGCTTTCCTATTTGTCATGTGTCATTTTATTACTAATTTGGGCCTTTCCTTTGTATAACCATGCTTCATTACCTGCACTTCTTGCTATTACAACTTTATCCCACTCTTTTCTTCTTTCTTCTAGTTGTGTTGGGGTTAGATCATCATCTATGTAGAATTGTGTACCTTTAAGAAACCTTTTGTTCCTTAGTATTTTGTACTTGTCTTCCACATTTTTCAATGTTACCCTTATATTCCTATTTCTGCCATCCTGCAACACTCTACCAATTCTGCTAGCTTTGTGGATATGCCCTGTCCATTCCAACTTGTCTACTAGAAAGTCTTTTATTAACTTATCAGTATTTTCTCCCCCCCCATGATCTTTCAACCCCTTTATAATTAAGTTTTCTACCTTATCATGATGGTTTCTTTCCTCCCATATATGTTGTTTAACCTGCTTCTCTATGATTTCTTTTTTATTTTTTGTTGGCCCTTGTGCCACATGGGCCCATGATTTTACCTCGTCTAATTGTTCATCTAGTTATATATTGTGGGTTAGCTAGACCAAGTTATAAATCTAATATTCTTAGTTATCACAACTTTCATTGGATTGTGAATGCTCTTCTCAAACACATGTTAAGTTCCAGGGGTAGAGACCTTTTGTCAATATTTTTAGAAGAATTATATGCATAAGTAATACTGATAGGACCCACAATAACTAGTTTTAATGTTCCATCTTGTCATTTTCTGTCACAATGAATCATTAATTATGATCTCTTTTCCATCATTTTGTTGTCATTGTTTTAAACAGATTCACATTTTGTCAAGACTTTCAAATATGTTTAGTTTTTTAAGTATTATTGTCATTTGTTTCAAGAAATAAAAATTGGTTGTAGGTAACTCTAACACCGACTTCATAATGGACAAATTGTAGACAATCGAAAGTCAAAATTAAGTTGCACCCAACCATAATTTTTTTTCATATGTTTATAGAACTCTATGTGTCAATGTTGTTGTCTACATATTTTGCTGAAATTGTGAAGAAATAGAGTTTAATTCATGCAATAAATAAATAATCATGTTTTTCCCTATCTCACTTTACTATACTATAAGGTAACATATCATTGTATAGAATCTCACTAAAAATAGCACTCTCATCCAAATCCATTTTCTATATTTGAAAGAAAAATTGTATCATCAATTTCTTGTTCAACCAAATCATCTTCTACATCCTTGACGATTTCTTTTGTAACTTGTTCTTCAACATGTTACTATTCAACTTATTCTTTGAAACATGTTCGTGAACACACTCAACTTATTTATCTTGAAAGAGAACATGAGAGCATGCAATCAATTCTTAGCTAATCTCATTTTCACTTTGCCTTTTACTTTTCTTCCATCATTAGATCTTCTTTAATTATAGAGATTTGATTTGTTCATTTCATTCCACATTATACATTATGTAAATTCAATTGCACATGTGCACATACATGCACATATATAATTCAAATTTATAAATGTTGTGATAATTTATAAAGTAATATCATGTACATTACCCATTAAATCCTTTAAAATCTTAGATTTAAAATTCCTTCTTTACCGAAGTAAATCTTATATAATTAAAACTAAGCATATATTATTATTGTGTGACTTCTTATTTATATTTCTTATACTAAAATCATGTTTTAACATGAATTATTAAATTCCTTCTTTACCTAAGTAAATCTTATATAATTAAAACTCAAGCATATATTATGCTTGTGTGACTTCTTATTTATATTTCTTATACTAAAATCATGTTTTGACATGAATTATTTTCCCTTTGCACATGCCCCCTACTATATTTTATTCAGGATAGATTTATTTTTTATTTTATTCTTTCCTACTTACCTCTATTATGATGAACAAATAATACCTAAATATGTTTGGTGATAACCCCTCTTGTTTTATTATATTTAGTTATTCCTCTATTACCAAATCTTATATCATTTTTAATTAATGCTACTTTTTACTAGAATACCTTGGTTTGATGCTTCCTTAAACATCACCTATTTCCCTTTTCTACTTATTGCTACTCATGCTTCCTCCTTATTGTGTTCCCTCTCAGACCTAGAAGAAAATTTTAGCTACATAATGCCTAAGTATATGTTGTGCACATGTGACTTCTTATTTATTCTTCTTATGCTAAATTCATTTACTAGCATCATATACTATTTTCTCCTCACATATGCCCCTTACTATATTTTTCTCAAGATAAATTCTCATGAAAGAATGTGTGTGAAAGAAAAAGGGTATGGAAGTGAATGTTCATCATTTAGGGTTACAATATGTTTGATAGTTCTATATGTATAAATTCATGATGCATACTTAGACATTCACTTACACCTTGAAGTAGGGCCAAAATGTAATGGTTAGAAACATACCCTTGATGCATTTTCAATCTAGTTAAATTATAATTGATTTAGGGGAATGTCTCAAGGTATAGCATAGAAAAAGTAACATATTTGTGCATAGTTTGGCCTATCTAGCTAGCCTTATTTACACCAATCCCTATTCTTGTCAATCATCTTGATGCTTATGTTCTTATAATCCTTGCTCAATTGGATTATTTAGCTAAATTTAATTATTATTCAAGTAATGATTCACAATCCAATCTTATGAAATGGACATGTTAGAGAATGAGCCACACTTGGATCATACATGAACTATTCATAAGTGGCTAGTAGCTTAGAGGTAGAGAATCCCAACAACAAATAAGGAGTCATAGGTTTGATTCTTAATTGGTCCATGAAAAATAGTCAACATGGTATTAGAGGCAAACAAAGGTTAAGAGCATTGTGCATCCATATTGTGGCTTAAGGGGGTGGTTGGAGAATGAAACACACTTGAACCATTGATGGATTGATCATATGTGGGAGAGTATCTCAATAATAAAGAACCCTAGTAGAAAATGAGTGGTCCTAGGTTTCTGTACTAACTAATCCATTAAAAAGGTTCAACAAGATTTTACTCAAATATCTAATCTAAGTAGTGTTCATGGTTGCAAGGTCATCCTCATAGCTCTAATTTTTTTAATTACAAAATATAAACCAAAATTTAATCAAATGGCTCCATCTTACACTTTGGTGCTAAGCCAAACATGCACAAGTCTTCACACTTTGATGTTAAGCTTATCATTATAGTCATTTCAATGATCCATCTGTCATCCAATAATAGAAGAATTATTTGTATCTTCACTCAAATAAAGCATGAAATCTAGCATATATTAGCACAATCCTCCTATAGTGTATGTGAATGACCTAGTAATCATTCGAGAATTCATGTTCATATCTAAAACTCCCTGTTTATGAAGATATACTTAAATATATTGCAAGCTTGAAAAAATCCTTAAGATTAAAATAGTGAATATCATTGTCCATAGATTTCTTTTTCTAAGAATTTAAATAAATGAAGCCTCAAAACACCAAAGATCAAGTTTGTCGATATAGAGTGAGTTCACAAGTACAAACTAGATCTAGAATTGTGAAGTTGATCTAACATAGAGAAAAACGGAATCTTTGAGTTCTAATTCACACATGACCATTCAAAGCCTTTCCATATTCTAAATCATAAGAATCTTATGATCTTCAATAAACAATAAACATTCATTGATTACTAAGTTAAATGTTTTTCCTTTAATTATTACTATTTATAACATATTTATACTTTTGTTTTATATTACTTGATCCAATCCATTCTATTTTATCTATCAAAACACCCATAAACATTTTAAACCTTTCAAAAAATTGATGTTTAAGGAAATAAAATTTGTCTCTTACAAATAAATAATAATCAACTAAAAATGTCACTCGAATTCAGTCCATAGTCGTTTTCATGAATTGTAAAGATAGGTGATAAGGAAGAAATAAATAATTAGGTAAGAGGGTAGAATAAACCGCTCTTCAAATGTTTCAATGTCACGCTCATAGGTGAACCACAACCATTTGATATAAAACATATCACTCCAATAATCTAAAAAATTGGAGACTAGAGTTCACGCTCCTTTCTCCATATGAAGATAAGATACTTTTTAACTACCTAGGTTTAGGCATTTCACTTGAATTGAATAATTTGCTTTGAGCGTGTCCAAGGTGTTTGCCATCTTCAGACACAAGTGCCACTGCTTCCTCTAGCTCTTTTACAATTATACTCATTTTGGGTCTATTTATTGGTCTTGGTTCCAAACAATTTAAGGCAATCTCTGCAACTTTCCACGCAGACGTTAAACTGTAATGCCCATCCAATGAAGTATCGATCAAGTCTCCCACATGAAATTAAGTTTTTAGCCTGTAAAATATAGAAGATAAGAACTATGCATTTCATATTATTAATGAAATTGTCAGAAAGATTATAAATTAAATAGAATTACCATTTGGACTATTCCATCGTTGGGTGATCTCGAACAAAACTACACCAAAACTATAAACATCACTCTTCTCGTTTAATATTCTTGATCCAAAATATCTGCATCAAATTCCAAATTTTAAAACAGTATCCAAAGCCTGACATGAATGTTAAACTAGTCAATTGTTGAATTAAAATACATAAAAGAATTGGAGAAGTAGGAAAATACTCAGGATCAACATAGCCAAAGGCTCCCTTCACATTTGTTGTTGTATAGCCCTCAGAGTTTTCTAATAACTTTGATAGACCAAAATCAGCAACTTTGGCATTCATTTTTCTATCCAAAAGTATGTTAGTGCACTTTATATCTCTGTTTATTATTGGAGGATTACAACCTTGATGTAGGTATAATAAACCTGAAAAGCATGTAAGAGAGTTGTAATATGTACTAAGTTTTATTTTAGAAAAATATTTCGCAATTGCAACCAATTGGTCCTGTTAGTAAAAAGTACCTTCAGCTGCTTGGAGAGAAATGTTCAGTCTAGTTTGCCAATCAAGTGGTTTCTCCAGTTTAGCTATCCCTGTAAATATAATATCAAGCCTTTTAAAACCAAAATTCATATACATTTAATTATATTTACAGTAAAATGGAATAAGCAAATACCATATAAATGATCCTTCAATGTTCCACAGTGCATATATTCGTATACCAAGGCTACTATGGGTTGTCTACAATACCCAACAAGATTTACAAGATTCTTATGGTATATCCTTGAAAGCAGGGTCACCTAGAGCCATGAAAAACACAAGTAACATATGTTAAATAGGGAATTCAGACAGATATTTTTTCAAATTAAAATTAAAAAATAATTTTGCATGACACGATCAATATTTGTAGAAAAATGAAAACCTCATTTCGAAATTCTTGTTTCCCTTGGTTTGAATCTGATGAAAGTACTTTGACTGCAACATCATATCCCGAGAGTCTGCCAGAAAATACAGATCCAAATCCTCCCTTGCCAATTATTGTGGAATAATTATTTGTAGCTGCTTTTATATCTTCCTCAGTATATTCTATCGCCAATTTATGATATTCATTTGGACCATCTTCATCTGTTCACAAAAAGTTTTAGAACAAAGTTTTCTGACAATAAGCAAAAGGTGAAAATAATATTTAATGGCTTCGAATGATTTTTTTTCGTTGTATAGGAATTTCAGAAATACCTGTACAGGAAAGCTCGGAGAGCATGATAGGACCATGTGTGGCGTGAAATTGTTGTCTATGTTTGTATCTCCATATAATTATAAAAATAACAATCAAAAGGACTGAACAACCAATAGAAAGTCCTTTAATCAAACTTTTAGCTTTGTGATTTTTACTGCCCCCTGGAAAATTACTTTCAGGAGAAAATCTGCATGGTAAATTGAAAATAAAGATGTCAAGGACAGAATTTTTTTTTTCCCAAAAATCTCTCTACAATTTTCCTATTAAAATATAAGGTGGAAATGACATCCATTGAAAAGGAATTAAACAGGAAAGTCCATGTTCTCGTACCGAAAATCTAAACCGGATTTAATCAAACCAGGTGGCACTGCTCCATTTAATTTATTGTTCTGCAAAAATCTAAACAGCATAAAAGGTACTAATTAAGAATAGTTAAGAATAAAGATTATGCATACATATTATATTGGGCAAATTGACCGCCCTATTATATTATTTTGATCTGTTAAAGAGAAATCAAACCATAAATAAAAATGTTATGAGAAAAGATAAAAGTATAAGTACACTTACAGTTCTTTCAAAAGGGTAAGTTTCTCTAATGAGCTTGGAATATCTCCTGTCAGTTGATTGTTTTGTAGTTGCCTTCAATATTAAAAAAAAAGGTTAAGATAGACTTTCACAAAACCTACATTTAGTCTTTCATGTACATAATAATAATGTCTCCGAGAGTGATAGGATCTCTTACAGTATTGTAAGGTTCTTCAATGAGCTGAGGTCCGGAATAGATCCTATAAGATTATTGCTTCCTAACAGCTAAAACAAACAACAGAAAATGAGTAGTCGCCTTAATTCTTCCTAGGATCAGTTCTAACATATAAATCATTCAACACATTATAATTAGGAATTTTACGAGGCAAGTGAAGGTTGCTGAGATCTTACCAACTGAGTCAATGCTGTTAAGTTGGCTAAAGTTGAAGGGATGTTGCCAGTGAGACCCATGTTTGTTAGATTTCTGAAAAGAATTGAAATCGCTTTTACTACAACTGAGCCACGGATTTAATATTAAAATGTAACGAAATGAATTGCTATGAGTTGTAAGGAAAGAGATTTACACGACAGTAACTCGTGGGGGACTATCGCCATTGCAGGTAATGCCGGTTAATGGATAACCTGCTGGCAAACATGGATCTCCCGCTGTCCAATCATCGGGAACATTCAGTGTACTTGCTATTTTCCGAATAACAAGAACTGCATCATTCAATTTGTACTATATTAGACATGGTTCCAAAAATGTATAGAAAGAGTTTAAAGAGACCGTGAATTGAAATGAATTATAACTTGACTTTCCATAACTACAAATTGCAAATTCCTACACTGTACCTTGTTTTTCAAAAACAACTAAACAATATAAAAAACATATAATGCCATGTTCAGTCAAAAACAGCACTGTACCTTGTTTTTCACGAACAACTGAACAATATATCTGTTGTTTCTGTAAGTAGAAAGTGAAATGATGATCACTAATGACTAACCAAAATGTCTTTTTTATTTTTTCAATGCAGACATGCCATTTTGATAAGCTCTTTGAACATGACCCTTAATTATTGAACTTAGTGAATGAGATAGGGAAACTTACCGTCTCCGGCGTCTGTCATATTGCTGATATCTACCTTTTGATATGCTTCAGCTGCATTTACGAATGGCCCCATGTCTGATCTTTTTCCAGGACGCAATTTTATGTCTATAGAGCTAATTGTGTTGAACTCTAGCATTTGATATCTAGCCATGCATTGCCCAAATGAGGTGAAGTCTAGCAAACCTGTTACTTGAACATCACTAATGTGTAGGAATACAGGAGGCATAAAATAACAACCACAACTTCATTCCAATTTAAACATTAAATTGAAGAATTTAAAACATATATCATTAACCCAAAAAAATTATATTATATTGATTTTTCAAAAAAAATTCTCCATCAGAGAGCTGCTGCTCATCATACCTTCTTCATACTTCTACAAATTATATTCACACTTCTTTACTATATTTCCTTTCCACCCAGAGCTTCGGCTCTTTTTTTTATCTCTGCTCTTGAGAGCCTTTTTTTCCATATCTACACACACCTCTATATCTTTTTTAAATACAAGCACCTATGTATAAAATAAAGTGCCAAATAGGGGGAAAATCAAGTATTAAAAATGAGGTATATTAGAGAGAGTTGTATACTCCAAATTTCTTTTCTCAAGTTCTTAAAAAAGTTGTTAACCTAACAAGCATGGAGCCCAATCAGGTGATTAACCCTCTTACACAGGTTTTAACTACCATGAGTGGAAGTTGCAAGTACAACTTACACTAAAAAACAAAGGTTTGTACAAAGTTACAATGGGTACTGAAAGGAACCAAATGTTGCCAAGGACATAGAGAAGTGGTTCAATAAGTGTGACCAAGCCTTTGGATTCTTTTGTTTATGTCTTTCAAAAGAACTAATATTTCATGTGGAGGCATTGAAAACCCCACATGAAGTATGGTCAACTCTTGAAAATTTATTTGGGAATGTTGATGATATTAAAGGCCATGAGCTAGAAAATGAATTAATCATCTTAAATCCAAGTAATTACCTAGCAATACAAGAATATTTCACCAGATTTAAGTCACTTCGCCAACAACTTAAGGAATGTGGAATTGAGAAGAAAGATAATCAACTCATCTTATCAACTCTTTCCAAGTTGGGATCTACTTATTCTTTTTTTGTGTCAACATTCTACTCTACAAAAAGGGCTTTGGGTTCTAATTGGTCTATGCCAAGTATAGATGACTTTATTGTTGATTTGGTCAGAGAACAAGATAAACTCATCTAGATGGGGGCCATAGTATCCTACAAGCCACATGCTTTAGTAGCAGAAAGTATAAAATCTGAAGGATTGACAAACAAAAATGAAGAAAGAAAAGATAAGGAAATTTTTATACAAAGGGGAAAATCACAAAAGGAGGAAAATACTAAGAAATATGTCAAGTGTCCATTTTGTAAGAAATTGGGGCATAATGAACTTGACTGTATGAGGAAACAAATAAATGATCTTACTCAAATCATTGAGGAAAGTAAGATTGTAAATTATGGATCTTCATCATCTACAAACACTAAAAAGGAAAAAGAGAAGTCAAAAGGACATGTTCTCTAAGTGATTGCAAGAACTTCTGTATTACTTCTCTTATTTTGTAAAATGTCTGTTATTACTCTCTTTTTGGAGGATAGTTTTTTTCCCATTGGGTTTTCTATCTTTCTCCACTTTATTTGAGATTTTTCATTGTAAATGAGTACCTTATCAAACCTTGTTGTCGGGACACAAATTTCCATTATTTTCCATGCCCACCTAAGTTATGCTTAAGTGGGGGTGTTAGTGTATACTTAATGCTTGCATATCCACATGATGACCTAAGCCTACTTAGGCATTTATTGTGTAGGTTGATATTTTCCTCATGAGCTAGATTGGAGAGGTGTCTATACACATCAACACCTCATGTTGGGATATTTCTACTATGTTGGGATATTTATCCTATATATGTTGACCTCTGGTTGTCTAAACATCAAGTTGGCTTTGTGGAACAATATTTTCATTGTGTTTTCTTTTCACTCTTGAAGTTTGTTGGTTCGCTCATAATCCACTAAGCATCAATCCCAATAAGATATTCAATGTAAAAAAAGGAAAGAAGCCATTAAAACTAACATGCTAAAACACAAAAACTTGACAAACATCTATTCTAAGACATTAAAACTTATCCTATTGGGAGAGTGGTGTCACATTGATGTGGAATGGTGACCCTTTCCCAATCCCTTGGATAATATGAGCCTCTCCAATAGATTTTATTGATTAAAATTGATGGAAATTGATGAAAAAGATGAATGAAAACATGATAAAATATAAGATGTTTGATGTGAGTGTATGAAAAGCTATTCTAAATGTGCACAAGATTCAAATATGCAAGCCCTAGATTCAAAAATATACTAAATGAATGCAACTAAGTTATCATGAAAGTCATTAATGGATGCTAAGCTAAGAATGTATCAAAATTAACCTTAAATTCCTTTAAACATAAAGTTCATGGATGGAAATAAGTGTGAGTTTCAATAGAATAAGTTTGCTCTAAAAAGGTGGATCCTTATTCAATAGATGCAAGGTCTATTTATAGAATAGGTAAAAAGAAACCAAAGGTCAAGATTGAAAGAATCAATCAATGGTCAAGATGGAAAGAAGATGGAGGCATGGATCATGGATTCTCATTAAGGGTTGAGAATGCAAGTTGATATTTAATCAAGGGCTCACAATCATGCAAAGAAGCACACTTTCAAAGCTTTCTCAAGAAGCTTGTTATAAGTTTATTACAAGGAAGAATATTCCATTTTTTTGAATGAGTGAAAAGGGAGAATGTTCTCTCATGGAATATTCTCATGCAAGTGGATGAGGAAAATTAACATTTAGTTAATTAAAAATGAGTTTTATTGTGCAAAGGGGAGGGATATTACATAGGAATATTCCCTTTTGGAAAATTTTAGGATTTAACATTAAATAATTTATTTATTTAATGAAAGGGGTGGGATTAAGATATTTAGTTAAATAACATGGATAACTAAGATTTATTTAATTAAATAAGAAGACATAAGAAGGCTAATTAAATAATTTTCATTATTCGATTAGACAAGATGACAGGTGAATATGACAAAAAGTGAATTAACCTAATTGGATTAATTAGATTAATAGGTGAAAATGAAGCCTTTGATTAATTAACTAGGTTAATTAAATCAAATAAGTGAAAAGAGGATGGATTTTAGGATGAAACAATTTTAGTATATCAAATTTGAGTGTGATATCATTCAAGGTATTTTTAAGTGTCTACATTCTACCCCTCTTTAAAGCTAGATACCTATTATGTTGGTTCAAAGACTGACGCTTTTCAGATTAATACTGCTTCTTAGATCAAAAAATAAAAAAATTCTAAGTTTTGGATGCCCCATTGTTGCCCCAGTAGAAGGAATAAGCTGGTTCCTTGCCCCCTCGAGAGATTGGGTATAAATTTTGAATTTTTGGTTCATCTCTTGATAAATGTAAAATATTAATTCAAGTGCAAAAACATGCCCTAGGATGCAGAAAAAAAGCCTCAAAAACACAAAAAATGGCTCAAAATAGGTAAAATAGACCAAAACCATAGCTTTTCGCTCAAATTAGGGTAAAAAACCCTATTTTTTGGCTTAAATAGCTAAGAAGGGTTCACTTCCAATTCATTTGTGCATTCAATCCTTCGCGATTTTGTGCATTTGGAGAACTAGCACTTTGATGAGATGGCTCACTGTGTGCTTCCAATTCACCTTTTTGAGCGGGTTCGAGAGTACCAACACCAAGTAGACGTAGGACCCTGAGTATGTGACTCAAAAATTGTCTTGATTTTTGCATTTTAGTGCATGTATTAGTGCATCCAAATTAGGTTTTCTAGGGTGTCGCTATATAGCGATGCGCAAAAGGCGTCAAAACTGTGCTATTGATTTTTTAGCAACACTTTTTCTGTTTAGTGGCACGCTTGGATTTTTATTTTTAGCAACGCACCTTCCTCGGGCATTGCACTACTAAGATTACGACACAAATGGATTTTTAGTTCAATGACATGCAAAAGAGGTTGGTGACACACTAACCAAATAGCGACACGCTGGCATTTTTAAGTACAACGACATGCCCCAATATCAATGCATAATTGAGTATTGTGACACGCATCACTAAATTGGCAATGCACCCCCCAAATTGATACAACGAAATACCCTTGAAATGGTGATGCAATTGATTTTAGTGACACGATTGATGTTCTAGGATTCAAAACCTCTTATTTTGATCAGTTTTTTGATTTGTAGGCAAATTGACGTTGTGTGTGCGATGCACGCAGTAGGATACTCAATCTTTGATGTCGCGAGAGCATTGTTCTAATATTTTGGCTATGAAACGAGACTTGGATGACCTGGTGGTAGAGTGGCTGGGGATGCTCCGATTATGGTTTATCACTTTTATGCAAGAGGTCCGCACCCATTTAGCCATGATAATGACACTCATTGAGAGGTGGCAGAGCGAGACATCTTCTTTCCATTTTCCCATTGGTGAGGCCACAATCATGCTCGAGGATGTGTGACAGATCTTGCAGCTTCATATTCATGGGAAGCGAGCTATTTATGACATAGATGTCAAGAGAGATGCGCATTGTTCACTTTTGTGAACTAAAAACATCATTTTGGTTAGTTTGAAGATAGAATTGGACCTATACAAAGCCCGAGTACCTATCTTTAGATTGTTCATTACTACACTTATTGCTAGCGTGATTGCCCCTGATCAACGAGGAAGAGTTTTTAGTCTGGGTTGAGGGGTGGCATGGCATGGCATGATAATTCAATGTATTAAGATGCTTAGAATAACATATGGATGATGGATATGTTTATGCATATGATATGGATGTGAAAAATGATAATGCAATGTATTAGGGTGATCCCACAATACTTGTTTAATATTTTTGGCCAAACTGGACACTGAACTAATTTTTTCTAACTGAATATTCACTTTCAAACACCTATAATAGCTAAACTATGAGGAATTTGAAGATGATGCAAACTAGTGATTTGTGACATTTTGTCTATAGATTCTAAATATTTTTTTTTTCAAAATTTTTGGAATCAGATTGCATTTTTTTTTTCATCTCCTTCGAAAAGTAGTTTTTTTGAATAAACGCCATTTTTAAGGAGTGATGCTCACTGTATAACACATAACCTTTTTTCATGAAGGATAAAATTCTATTCTTTTCGAATTTAGATTTGTAACTATGATATCTAGTTTTCCAATTGGTTTCATAGTGTATAATGTACATAACTTTTTTTGTGTATCGAAATTCATTTTTTGTGTTTTTGTTGGATCAAATACTTCAATATCTAGTGCACTAATATCTTTCAAATTATTTTTTTGATAATATTCTATTTTTCCACATGTGCAGAACAAAGATCTTGATTTTTAGTGAAAAACCTACATTCATAAGAAATAAAAAATAAATATAATAATAAAATTAAATTTATTTAAAATTATACTTTTTGGGAAGCTTATAATAAGGACTACATACAAAAAATAAATTTTAAATGAATTCATTTGATCACCCAAATGGTAAATCAAAAGTGGTTTTTTATTAGCATTTTGATAGGTGTAAAGGAGACTTTGTTATAGGTATGGTTTAATACTAGCAGGGTTTGATCTAAGGTGGTTTGATCAAACCCTCTTCAATTGAAATCCTTAAAATGGAACCTTTTAAGGATTAAATCATTATATTTTCTAAAAATGTGTGATTTTAGCAAAAATCAAAATCTCTCAGAAATTGTAAACCAACATTGTGGGATCACCCATTAAGATGCTTAGAATAACAAATCTATATTATCTTAAACAACTTAAATGATAATGATGATGCAAAATATTATTTTTTCCATTATTATATGTTGTGATGATGCGAGATGTATGCATGCTGAAGATTTTTTGGATGCATGATGATGTTTTTGTTGACTGTCTTGATACTAGGTTAGCAAACTTGCGGTTCTGTGAAGTGGCCTCCTGTTTAGACTGTTTTTTCACAGCTGGATGATCATTATGGAAAATGGATTGGTGCCCTACATTCCCCTCATATTCATATGCTCCCTGGTTTGGTTTCAAATTCACAAGATCAATTTTGATATTTTTACCAGGTCAAAAGAAAATGCAGTTTGTTCTGTTTCTACATCTACATTTCTGAAATATTTCAAGGAGGTCAAGTTTGACCCTTAATATCTTGTGAAGAATGTTGATTGAAGGAAAGCCCTCTTGCACACATACTTAATGGAATTAAATGATCTAATTTTTCCAGTGGTAGCTTCCCAAGAGGTGATTTGATAGTTTTTCAAGAAGGTGGCTTGATGTTTTTGTTGACTGTCTTGATACTTAATGGAACTAAATATCTTGCATCTCGAGATCTATTTTACCGAGCCATTTGTTGCACTAAATTCTTGGGTCAAATGTCTGCAAGCTTGTGCATTTTCATTGTTCCAGGAGATGGTTTGACTAGTTTTCTAGGGTGATTCCAAAGGCCACTTGACTTGTTTTGACTATTGTGCAAAATGCTAGAAAATTGATTTTGATGGTTGCCCACTTCAAAATTTTCATGCTAGATGCATTCAAAGGAAGCCTCAGGTCAATTGAGGGTTAAAAATTGTTTCAAAATGTTTTTTTTTTAGTCGGGCCCACATAGGGACCCGACATGTGTCACACAAGTTGAGGACAAATTACTAGTCAAGATGGCAACAGTTCTTGAATTTTAAAGTTCCTACAAGAATAAAAATAAGGCCAATATAAGGGGCACACAGATACTTTCATAGATTTTATTTATAATAAAAAAAAAAAACTAAGGTAGTGATTAGAGTCACACCACTTTTTAATCTTGCTAGGTTGTTCAAACACCTATAGGATATTTGGAGAGCATATGAGATATTACAACGTGTGTTTTTCTTCTTTCATATATTATTGAAACTATTCATAGAAGAAGTGATGACTTTTGGTGAAGCAAATATTCGGAAACCATTTCAGGAGAAAGTGATAAGAATAGGAAATGATAATATCTATCCCACTTGTGTGGGATCAATTTTGGCATTTTTTCTTCAAAGAAATTGTGTTGTGGTCTTGAATAATGAATTGGAATTTACTACCAAAGGATTATTTGATGAATGGGGATTGGTAAGCCATCAGATAAACTATTTTAATGATTTTAATGCATCAGTTGTAAAAGGATTCTCAACATTGCCTCTAGAAGAGGAATTGCAGATTATTTTAGAAATCCATAAAAGGATATTGTTGTGCTTGTAGTTGATAGTCCTTTCTTCTATAGTGATTTGTGGTGAGAACATGCCATGATAGTGTAGGCCCGACCAATCAATAGCATCAAATTTTGTCAAGAACTATGAAGTTAGGTAATATTTTCTCCCCTTGATGATCAGTGATCTTAAGTAAGTTTATGGACAATGATTTGTTAGAGCTCACTTACTTCGGGAAAGGCATTATAGATGAGCATAGAAAGCAATAGAAGAAATTTGTTGAGTCTAAAAGGGATCATGAGAAAATGGGGATATAGTCCAACATGGAGAGTAAATGACTTTCAACTAAGGACAAGAAGTGAAAACTATTTCTTGATTCTACATCTTTTAAGCAATTCTCTCTACAAAGCATTGGACAAAAAGCACCAAGTGAGTTTTTGAACTCAACGTAGGGTAAAAGTACAAAGTTGTGTCACACTTTCAACCAACTTATCAGTAGAAGTGAATTTTAGTATTTATAACTAAAAATCAATTTTGGTCAAACATATGATTTGGTAAAATTTGTTCTAGATAAGTTAAATACTTCCACAAATTTTCCAACTAAAATTATTGGCTAAATGCATATGTAGCAGCACTTTGAGGCCAATTTACTAGAAAAAGGAAATTATTTGAAAATTTTAATGTTTCAACGACTCCTACTCATATAAATATTTAAAAAAAATGTAAAAATACCCTTTTGTAGATCCATAAGTGTAGTTTTAAAATATATACTTATTTAAATAGTTCCATTTTTATTTATATTTTATTTTAATTTTTTACTAGAAGTGGGTTATCAACACAAAAATATTAAGTGGACCATTTTAAAAACTAAAATTTGGTTGTCCTAGGGATGTTTGTAAGTGGACCGAGTGCAAAAGGGAACCATAGAATTGAGCTTTTAAAGTTTCCATTCAATCATTAAGGAAGGAAGCCACCACACCTATTGAAAGGAGCCAAGTTGATATTGCAAAGGCCAAATTCTTACACAACTTGAATGCATTATGGAGTCAAAGAATGTGGTAGCCAACTAGGAGAGGCTCAAGGAATGTATTATAGAGTATTGGTACGGGATCAAGAAATGTTTATGTTGCATGTAGCAACCTCTACACTAGCTAAAAATGGAGTCAATTTGATGTTGTGAAGGGATTTAAACATAGGTACATAGGGATTCAATGGAGGAAGTGGATTAAACTATTAAATAATAATCTAACTATGAAACTTTCCCTCCAAAATTTGAATAATTAAATCCAAACTATTCAAATCAATTATCAAAAATCAAATCAAACTAATCCAACTTTGTTTGCAAAAGTCAAACTTGATTTGCATGTTCAAACTCCAAAAAGGAATTAATTAATTAAATCAATTAATTCATATTCCTCGCCCATTTTCTGATTGAGAAAATTATGATTACTGACTGGGAAATCTAAGTTGTTAACTAAGCAATCTAATTTGTTAACTAATCAATCTAAATTGCTAGATGAGCAATATAATTTTTTAACAAATCAATCAAATTCATAACTAAGCCATTTAAATCCAGATTGATCAATCTAAATCCTAATTGATCAATCCAAATCCTGACTGATCAATCTAAATCCCTGACTAGCCAATCTATTTCTCAAACACAAAAATTGTGCAATCAACTTTGCACAATCTTGTCATGTCTAAATCCTCTCAACACACTCTGTCCATTGATTTAGATATTCTTCAATACAATCTTGATCATCCATTTCAAATTTCATTTTCTATATAACAAACCCCTTTCCTCACAAATAAGGATTGGCGAATCAACATACATTATGCAATGAAGTGTTTTCAAGAACACCATTGATAGAGCTTCACCATTTCTTCGATCAACCAACCAAAACAATCATTCATCAAGATTTTGCACATGAACTTTGGAGGCTTTGCGATGATAAGAAAAACCCAACATTAGGTGAATACACTCCACTAAGAGATGGTAAGACTATGTTATTCTTGTACATTCAATTATGTAATTGTATATTCTTTAATGCATGTTCAAATAGCTTAGTTTCATTTCATATGTGTAGGTTTAGATCTTAGATTAATATGTTTAATCTTAGTTTAGATTCTTAGATTAGCATGTTTTATCCTGATTTCAGTCTAACATTCCCCCCCTCACATAATTATCATCTAAGCTCATGGAAGAGGAAAACAATACATTCGGCTCATTATGCATTTTCTCATCAATCTTAGCAATCTCATCATCATCATCCAAGTTAATCATAACATGATGCCTAATGATGATTTCCATTGAAGATTCATGTTGTTGTGGCGAAGGTGGGGAATAATCATGTATTTCTTGAGTTGTTGTTTGATCTTGGTTTTCTATTTTGTTTTTCTCTTTTAATTAATGAGCAATAGCACAACCTCTATGCCTACACTCTTTAGCATTTCAATTTCTTCTTGCACAATTTTCAAGTCATGATTATGTAGGAGTGGGTTTATCAACCATTGGTTTCTTTTCTTGCCACAAGGGGGGAACAAAAATAACCATGGAAGTTCATCAAGCCACTATCTCTTTGGGCTTATAAACTTCTTTGATCTTAGGAGGCATAACAAGAATTGTATAGTTATCTCTTGGTCTCTTATAGGAAATAGGTGGAGGATTTGTCTTAGTTACTTGGAAGGGATTTTGGTTCAATAATGGCTTCATCAATGATAGGATGCTCAATCATGGGCTAAGGTATGTTACTAAGGGATAATTATACTATGCGCTTTGGCTTGAACGTTCAAATGGTAAGATTTGAAAAATAAGTCTTCCTGAGGCTTAATAGGTTCCATGGGTTTGGGCCAAAATAAATCCAATGAGAAATTCCCATGGGAAGACACATAATTAAAGCCACTAGTATGATGTGTAGTAAAGATATCATTGCCAAATGGAAACTTTAAGAATTTATGAACTACCAACATAATGACATCCATGGAGTGTAGACATGGGTAACCAAGCTTCACAAAATATTGGTTTGATGATAGGATGATGGAGAATGAGGCATTCAATTTTTTCGGTCCAACTCATAAAGGAAGAGTGATCAAACCTATCATAGGGCTTGAGAAAAACCATTATGTGTTTTTATCCATGCTTTTGGTTGTTCATAAGAATCCTTAGAAAGTTCATACACAAATAAAAATCCCTCGGTGATCAAATTCTCTACACACATGGGATCAATTAATATCCAATTAGTAGGCTTGTCATTAATTCTTCCAATGATGTAAAGATAACCATCAGGTGCATGTTTGGTTATGTCATTTTTTGAGAAAGTAATGTTCATAGAAAAGTTGGTTTGGACCTTACAAGGTTGAATGCAAATGACTCAGTTAACCATTGTATCTATAGAATCATCCTCATTATCATTCATGTTATCATCAATCATGTAAACATTCATCACATCATTCTTTCTATCACTATATTTCACCAAAGAGATGTTATGATTTGGCATTGGATTAGTAAACATTTACAAATTTTGGTTGGGTGGGGCAATGGATTTATTTCCTTGATCATTAACACTACAAATCTAGATGTAATGAGGATCAATGAGGTCTTGCATAATGTGTTTAAGATGCTTACAATGTTTTGTATCATGTCCATTTTGTTAGTGATAATTGCAAAAGGCATTGGATTTATAGTTCACAATTAAGGTCTTTGTACGATTAATGGTTCTAACAAGAAGTAAGGAAATTAGGTTCTTAACCAAAATTTGCAACATGATGGAATGGAGGGTATTAGGTAACGAGGAAAATTGTCTATTGTGTTCTTGGAATTGATATGCAGTTTTTTTTTTATGGCAACAACTTGAGACTCAACATGTTTACTTATTTGAGGTGGGTTGATTTGTATAGTTTAGCTCTTATTTTTTTCTTGCATGGTTAGAAATTTTTATGGGGCACGAACTCGGATTTCTCAAAGCGGTTAGAGGGAGTTTTTGCTTCATGATGGCTAACTAAATTTTGATAGTCATGAAGAGCTATGAACAAATGTGTAAAGGAGGGACATTTTATCATCCCAAGCTTGTCTTTAATTTTCTTTTGCAAATTTTCAATGAAAATTCTTTGAATATTGGCATCAAGAATATTTATATTGATTTGTGAGTAAAGCAATTGGTAATGTACTATAACATCAATGATCATTTCATCATCTTTTTGTTTACACTTCATTAAATTAGCTAAGGTCATCTTGGGACCAATGTGCACTTGGAAATGGTTGAGGAAGGTATCAATAAGCTCATTGAATGAACTAATTGATTTATTCGGTAAGAGAAAGACCATTCCAAGGCTATGTCTTTCAAAGACTTAAGGAAAATTTTCTTTCAAAGACTTAAGGAAAATTTTAGTCAAGTGCTTATCTTAGAAGATGAAATCACTACATAAGGATGTGTATGTTGATACATTGCTACCAGGATCTCCTTTACCACCATATTTCTCAAATCTAGGAATCTCTATACCTTGTGGAATTTGTGCTTTCAATATCTCCAAGGATAATGTGTTTCTTTTGACATATTGTGAAGGTTGGCCATTTTGATTTTGGTTAAATGTGTAATTTTTTTGGAGGGATGAAACATTTTGCAAAATATGGTTAAGGATGGAATCATTGGTTGTGTTTTGAGATGGAGGTGAATAAGGTGGAGGTGTGTATGTTGTGGGAGGACAATTGAATTGCAAGTTTATGAGAGCGGAGGGGTTAGGAGATATGAGGTTTGAATTTACAAAGCTAAAAGGATTTCCAATGGAAATACCTAAAGTTTCATTAACATTGCTTTTGGGTTTCCTTGTAGTAACTGTTGGATGAGTGTATGTATGAATAGAGGCCACAGTTGTAGAAGGAGGAATTTTATTTTCACCTTGACTTTGAGTGTGCCCCAAATTTTGAGGACAACTGACCATTGTAGGGACATGATTTTCAATGATATGAGCTAGGATACACACAATTTCTAGTTTTATTCATTATCAAGCATTTTACTCATGTTATCAATGATAAGAATCGTAGTACCAACAATGTATTCAACACTCACAAAGTTTTAAAATTTTTCTAAGGCTTCATCCATTTATTTTAGCTTCTCTTAAGGGGAATTGGAAACCATTATGTCAACATTAGTTACATTAGTTATTGGTAAAATGGTCATGTGAAATGTTGTATCAAAGCTATGGTCCATAATGGGTTGACTAGTGTCAACACTATGAGTGAAAGGGCTAGAAAACTCAAGATCCATATTGGATGTACTAGCACAAGATGGCATGAGTCTTGAGCTAGGTCTCACTAAAGTACTAGAAATAGGACACTAGGTTGTGAAGCTCATACGAGTTTCACCAAACCAAAGTGCACCCAAAATGGAGAAAAGACACTATGCAAATATAATAAACACCCTAAAGTGTGAATCACAATGCAAGTGTAAAAATATTTTGCAATTTTCCGATTTGAAACATGATAATTTACTGATTATGCTATGCAAAACCCAGAATATGATGGGTGATCCCACAATACTGGTTTACATTTTTTTGGCCAAACTGGACATTGAAATAATTTTTTCTAACTAAATCTTTACTTTTTGACACCTATAGCGGGTAAATTGTGAGGAATTTGTAGATGATACAAACTAGTGATTTGTGACATTTTGTCTGTAGATTCTAAATATATTTTTTTCAAAAATTTTGGAATCAAAATGCACTTATTTTTCCATCTCCTTCAGAAACTAGTTTTTTTCAGTAAACAACATTTTTAAGGAGTGACGCTCACCGTATACAACATAACTTTGTTTCCATTAAGGATAAATTTCTAACTTTTTTGAATTTAGATTTGTAACTATGATGTCTAGTGCTTCCAATTGGTTTCATAGTGTTTTATTGAATGTTTTTTCCTTAATCAATTTTTGAAGTCAAACCAATTATAGTTCAGATATAGGTGGACCGTATACAATATAACTTTTTTGTATGTATTGAAATTCAATTTTATATTTTTTGATCAAGGACTTCAATATCTTCTGCACTCATATTTTTCAATTGTTTTTTTGATAATCTATTATTTTTCCACATGTGCAGAACAAAGAGCTTGATTTTCGGTAAAAAACCTATGTTTAAAAAAACTAAAAATCAAACACATATAATAGAACCAAAACATATTAAGATTATATTTGTTGGATAGCTCGTTCGAATTACTACCATCATCCAATTGGGTATATGAAGTCTCCTCCATTTTCATCCTCAACCCAAGCTTCGAAGGGAAAATTTCTAAAGATTTTTTGGGCCAGAGGGTGAGAAGGTGGGAAAAGGGGGTTCGCTCGAACTAGGGGGGTTCGAGCGAACCCCTTTTTCAAAAAAAGGTTTCCTTTTTTTTTTTGTGGGAATGGTGGGCTTGAGGAATTTAATGGGTTCTCTCAAACCGGGGTTCTAGCGAACCCTGTTTTGGTTCGCTCGAACCAATAAGTTTGTTCGAACCCTAGAAACCATTTTTTTTGGCATGGGGTCATTTTTTGCAACTTTTCCTTCCTCACTGAAATTATAAACCAATTTTGTGGGTTTACCCTAATGTCTTTTTAATGCCAATTACTATTTAAAATAATGCACTTAGTTTGATCAATTAGACTTAAACTAAGAAAGTATTATAATTTTTTATTTTTTTTTGAAACTAAAACACAAATTTGACAATAGAACGAAATGAAGCAAACATAGAAAAAATGATGACCATAATTTTGAAAAAGCACCCATACAAGGACATGTTTTCCCAAGGGTAAATGTGTCTTTATAAAGGGGTTGAAAAATTAAAGTTGGTGTTTTTGGTTTGATGTTTGAGTTCTTTGTTTTAGGTTGTAGGATGTAAATTTTGTGACAATTTTTTCTTGTTTTAGGTGTCTTAATGCAAGTGAAATTAGTGACAAATAGTGAACAACGTGAAATTTTTTGGAATGCAATTTTGAATCTAAATGAGTGAAATACACTCTTGGTGCAACTATAATTTGCAAGATGTATGCAAAATTAATGTCAATTTTTTGAATTTTTATGAATTTAACTGATGAAAACATGTAAAATTAAACCCTAAATACAATGCAAAGAACACTAATATAATTCTGGATATAGGGTTTTGAATGCCTCCAAATCAGAATTTAAGATGTATAATGTTAGGTTCACCAAAATGAAATGAAGAAAAAGGGTGGGAAGATGGATAAAAGACCTAAAAATGAGGGACCTATGCCAAAAGACAAAGGAGGTTTCTACCTAATCACAAATCCACCTTTTCAATTTTTATTAGGAAGAAGGATAGTGCCAAAAATGATTATAATTGACTTACAACCCTCAAGGTGATTCAACCCTAGGTTTGGACACTATATTGCCCTAACTTATGACAAAAATGACTAAACGACAGTTTTGGGAGAAGAAAAAAAGTGCAATAACAATCAAACCAATGAGATCTATCACTTGAGACAAGAAGTATTGTGATAATATTAAAAGAAGCAACCATTAACCAAAAAATCTGTGAAGGTTAAGATGATATGTTCTCGACTCCAAAAGTGGGTTTTAGGCTCTACTGAAGGGAATACTCACCCAAGGGCGAATGGATCTTTGTATAGGGGTCTAAAAATTATTTTTGCAATTCTTTGATCTCGGATCTAAGCTTTTGATTCCACCAGGTTTAATTGTCAGGAAGTCAGAAATAAAACCTATAGGTGAGTTTTTGTGTCTTGACAACTTTGACAATGTTGCAAAATTGCACTTTTGATTGAATTTAAATCCTTCTCCATTTGCAAATATGCACATACAAAAAGAGGAGAAAAATGTTTTTTTTGGTGGATAAGAGTTTGCCTTGGTCAAACCCTAATTTGGTAAGTAAACCTTGATAGTGAAATAATGACAAAATGAAAGAATTGATGAATGAAAAAAACTTGTTACACCTCACCAAAAAATTTAATGGCCTCCCTTAGAGGAATGAAGTCCAGCATATCACTCCAAGGATTGGATCTTGTAATAAAAAACATGCATGAGCATACATAAATCTTGACATCATGATAAGATCTTGAATGCTACAATAAGTGACTAATAAATCTACTCTCTATTGCTCTTAACAATTATATTTTCTCTTAGGATTGCTTAGGATTTTGAATTTGATAAAAATACCTTGTATTTATAGGTGTTTCCTTAATTACCCAACAATTAAACACCACAAGTTGACCTTTGTAATTTGAATTGAGATCATTAAAATTCCACCAAAAACATATAAAAAATGGGTCTCGTGAGTTAAGGGGGACCCATTCGCCATTGGGAAAATCATTCTTAGGCCCTAAACCTAGGGAACACATTTTCCAAGATATGTAATTAAGTGAGGCATTAATTAAATGTCGATTTCCCTTTCAAGAAATGAAATTAATTAGGCTTGTCAAGGCATAATTGGGCCAATTAAAGGCTTAATTAAGTCTAACTAATTAAGGGGATACAAACATAGTGTGAAAATGTAAAGTTGTGTACATTTTTCTACACTACAATTATTTAGAGAGAATTACAATGATTTCCAACACAACAATATGTTGAGTAAGGTTCTATAGCACAAATGATCTTTCCTTTCACACACTTTAGCACTAAATTGTTGTATATTTTAATAAAATTCATATACACACTTCTTCACACTTGTAAACTTCTCCACCTTGTTGCATTCAAAATTTTCTTGCATTTATATCCATCACAACAATTCAAAACTTCAATTAGGTCAGCCAAGAAAAGTATAAACAATGAAGTTAATTGGTTGGACAATAAAAAATAATGCAATCCTATGCAGAAGATAGAGATGACCAAAAAAAATCTTAGTACTTCTTTCAATATGATCAAAAGCCATTTACACATATGCACACATCAACCTATGTCGACATTAAGGAAACATATGAATGAAACATGTAGCACATAACCAATCAGCCCAAAAATACTCTTCTAATTGAATTAACATGATGTGGTCCCAATAAGTATAGGTCAGGACCTAGATCTAATACAACACATTTTCTATTGTTGGTGCAACCCTCCAAGCATATGATGCAAGGAAAGGATAAACCTTGTCAGCTAGATATCCAAAAATAACCCAAAAAGACAATGCTATCTCATAATGTGGAAACAAAGCATCCAATTAGCAATGTGAAAATCATATGGGGATGTTCCTTGAACATCCAACAATAATTTCATATAGCTATTTCATATTGATATGCCACCAACAACCACCACAAACCAAACAAGTACACAAAACTATATATTCCAAAAACATAAAATATTGAATCATGAGATATAACATTAACATATCAACCTACCAACCAATTCAACACATGAGATTGGAACTAAGACACTGCACAAGAATTGAGATAACATTCACCAAGCTGCAAGGTAAATGCATCAATGTCGAGAAATATAGAGCATTTCTCGGACCAGTCTGGACAACCAACAATGCATTGACAACCTTCAACAATTCATAGAGATCTCCTCAGAAACAACGGTGACCTAAAAAGATAAGAGTGCAACATCCACAAAACACTGACATTGAATACCAAACCACAAGACCAAAGAATCAACAATGAATGAATGTAGAGCATTCTCTTAGATAGACTTCATTGCATCTTTTTGAACGAGAAACACTTGAGCAAATTGTGGAGGCCAAAAATTCCTTTCACCAACATATACTTCATTAAGAACATCAAGACATAGCATAAGACATATTTTAGACCTTCAACAACATCTCTCCACTATCAATCATGCTTCTAATCCCCATCTTAATATATCATTATGAAGTCAACTCTACTAAAAGTAATAATGCATTATATGAACTTCAAAAACTCTCCTTTGATAAGGCATGACATCCAATCATGAACTTCAACAATTCTTCTTTGATAAGGCATGAAACCTAACCATAAACTTCAACAATTCTTCTTTGGTAAAGTATGACATCCAACCATGAACTTCAATAATTCTTCTTTGATAAGGCATGATTTCTAACCACAAACTTCACCACCAATGTTAGCCCAAAATAAATATAACAATGACAACCAACAATCACTGTTGAAATCAATGGCAACAACTACTAACAATCTCCTTAGTGTTGACATCAATGAGAACAATTACCAACACACACATCTTTAGGTATACCTTTTTTGTGAGAGTAAAGGTATCTAGAAAACAATGACATAGTAGAAAAATATATCTTGCACAAATTATATAGTAGGGGACTTGTGTAAAGGGAAAATAGTTCATGTTACGAAATAAATTTAGTATAAGAAGTAGAAATAAGAAATCTCACACATAGGGCATATACTTGGGCTTTAGGTATATAAGATTTACTTAGGTAAAGAAGAAAGTTGAAATCTAAGGTTTCTAAGGGTTTAATGGATAATGTGAGGGTTTAATGGATAATGTGGATGATAGTAATTTCTATATTATTGTAATATGTATGAATTCTAATGATATGTGTGCAATTATGTATACATGAGCAAGTAGATTTACATAATTTATAATGGGGAATAAAAGGAATAAATCAAAGCTCTATGATTCACAAATATCTTATGAAGAAAAAAAAGTAGATTAGTTAAAGAATTAACCATGTCCTCTTAGGTTACCTTTCAAGAAAAGCAACTTGAACATGCTCAAAAACATGTTGAAGAAAAATTGAACAATAACAAGTTGAAGAACAAGTGGCAAAATATATTGTTAAAGATGTAGAAGATGATTTGGTTGAGGAAGAAATTGACAATGCAAATTCTCTTTGTAATATACGAAGGTTAATTGATATGGTTGAGGATGTTATTTTTAATAAGATTCCACCCAACAATATGTTTCTTAACAATATAGTACAATGAAATAGGGCACACCATTGTTAAAAGACTTTTTTTTGTATGAAGTAAAGTCCACTTCTTCACAATTTTAGCAAGATATGTAAACAATGCACATTGGCACATAGAATAGATAAACCTACCAAGAAGACTTATGGTTGGATGCACCTCAATATTGGCTTTTGACCATCTACTATTCATCCCTTGTGAAGCTAGGGTCAAAGTCATCTACCATTGATTTTGATTTCTTGAACTAAAATAAATCATAACAATACTTGAAAGCTTAGAATATTTGAAAGACTTGACAAAATGTGGGTCATATAAAAATTATAACAGCAAAATGATAGGGAAAGACCATAATTGATAGTTCACCATGATAGAAATCATTAAGATAAAAATATAATTGTTATTGTGAATTCTATCATTATTGCTTATACATATAATTTTTATAGAGAATATGATACTAGCAATCGCACCTTCATGTGCAATAGGTACGCCGAAGACATATTAGTAGATAAAATTATTCAGAAACCTTTACTTACTGAAAGTCCACATTATATAAAATAATATTTTGATCTCCTTCATATCAATTTTGTAAAGCAAAAACAAATTTTTTTACGATGCATGAAAGAAGTATGACAGATTTAAATTAGTAGATAACATTTGCTACAAATATTTGTATTGCAGTTAATATTTGAGTAAAAAGGGAGAAAATCTGTTGAACAGATTAACTGTATTTTATTTGATCGATAAAAAATTCAATATTCATTGGATATAAATCCTTGTTGAATATAAACATTCCAAGAATCCCAAAGAGTATAGTGCAGCAAATATGGGAAAAGGTACGGATGAAAAAAGAGCTCCAGATTTGCCTAAGACAAATATTCAATAAAAAATATGAAATGGCATCCCTCTATCCTTAATGGATTTCTCAACTTCTAGCATGTTATCTAAAAGCACTGCAATGATAAGTGCCACTGTTGGTGAGGATTAAACTGCAGTCAAGAGAAAATAAATTAGAACCAATGATAGGGAAAATCTGGTTTATTTTCTTTGCATGAAATCAGTCTCAATATGAACCTTGAAAACCTAATGTGAGTGTGATTGAAGATGGTCTAGGAATGCAAGAAGACAGTAATTAAATAATATAAAGAACAAACTGCACTTGGGGAAAGGTTTCTAATTATGCAACAAAGATTTACATTTAAGATTTGAAATCATAAGGATTGTAATACCAAACATTGTTATGACAATTTCAAAATGAGTTTCTAGTTTAGAAATAAATGGTTCCAATTAAACTTAAAAAGTGAAAGTACCAATTGTTTGTCAAAGGAGAAGATCTTGAGAAATGTTGTAATACATAAAACCAGCAGCAGGAGCAACATGGACTTCTATTGAGTTTTGATCCTACGTAGCATCAAATGACATCAAACCACATCAACATATAATAAAGATGCAAACGTAGAATACTACTTGAATAGAGCTTAGAAAGGAAACCAAGAAACAACATAATCCATTGCCTATCATACTATTCCAAGTATAAGGTTGATAGCAGATGGTAACTGAATTAATTGTATTGGCAAAGGACTAAAAGGTGAAGGAAGACAAAAAAAACTAGGATATAATTAGGTAGAAGTGCTATTGGCACCTAACAAACTGGGTTTTCTCCTCTAAATTGGGTCTTCTATAGCTGATAATACTATTTGTTCTCATGCCCATGCTTGATGTTTTGCATTATTTTCTACTTTTTAGGAACATTGTTCAGGCTCCAAAGGAGTTAAGAATAGTTCTAAAACAGAGGATAGAAGTATTTTGGTGATTTATAATCCACAAAGCATAATTTAGTGGGCAATAACAAATCATTTTAGTATTAGATAAGTTTAAAAGTTGCAGGAAATCAAGTGGAAGGTGAATTTATATACAACAACAAGGTCTTAAGGCACTACATTTTGGACCTACTTAACCATCCACACTGCTTCAGCGTACCCATCTGCACCTTATCGATCCCATACACAAGCTAAGATAGAATATGGAAGTGTTTCAAAATACAAAGCAACTCAAGCTTACAATACATAAAATTCAATGGCAAGGAAATTGAAATTATTAATTAATCATTTAACAACTCTATTGATAAGACATTTGAAGTCCCCAAGCTTAGAAATGTGATAAGGATTATGTATTATCTATATTCTTAAAATTGTGGTGAAGTAATACGTTTTGCAAAATTGAAAATAATCATCTTATTTTGCTTGTTCGTCTATTTGTTTCCAATCATGTTTCAAATTAAATCTAGGATTTCCAAGTGTGTGACAACAAATGTGGTAGGCCATAGCTGCTAAGAAAGTATTATATTGCATATTTTTGCAGACTCCTCACTTCAAAGTAATAATGACTTTGCTCTTATGTAGTTTGGATTTCAATTTTTTGTTATTTTCTGAACAAGTTTCTAATCTTGTCTGCCATTTGTATGAACGGAAAAGTAAGTCATTTAGGAACCTAACATTTCTCACTGCAATTCGGACTATATTTGGTCCATAAAATGCAAAATTCACATTATATTGATTTGTGAGAAGTAATTAAGACCATGATTTACAGCATGAAGTTTTTATTCTTATCTTCTACTTGTATAAATTATACTTACATTTTAAAAAATAAATATATTTGCAAATTATATAAGAACATTTAAAAAAATGATATCTATTTGCAAATGATAAGATTCTCAAGATGAACTAATTTTCACCTTACGTTTTTCAATCTACATTACTTCAACCTTTGTAATGGAACCTTTGCATCTTTAATTTATGAAGTTGCTAGTCTAAGAAATTAGCTCCCTTGACATTGTTCGCCTTTTATTTATTTCCTTGCATTTGGTGGTGGTTTAGCTCAATTGTTTAGTTTAACTTTGTATCATTTATAGAAATTAAGAAAAATCCTTTCCTTGCCAAAAATCAAGTTGTAACCTCATCTGAGGGGGTAAATATGCATATGGGCCCTGCATCTAACTTTTGCCAAGAGGAAAGATTCTTGTGCTCACAATACAATTGCCCTAATAGGCTAATACCATCTGGAATGCTTAGTGAATTATATTAAGTGCAGTAAAACTTGATATACTTTAAATTAACTAAATGGTTCTATAGTGCCTAAAAGTGTGTGTAATCTATGCCATACAAGCAACTACTAAGAAGTCTCACCAACAGTTACATCCACTTTTCCACTTGCACAAAACCTTGCAATCTAATACAAGTAATGCTATAGTTATTTAAGCTTTTTTTATATCGAGACACAAATTTGTATACGAAATTATTGTAGGCCTGGTACAGATCCTCTATGTACTTCTAATGCTCATGAAGAAAACATGTTTAATTCTTGACATTTGTTTGAATCTTATTTTTTTAGTACCTTTCTTTTTGGTTTCCATTTAGGTAGACAGCAGGACACAAACTATCATGAAAAATATGACAATTTGAGGTGGCTACGTGGGTTTGGATAACAAGGGAGGTACCAAATTTAGAGATGAGACCCGATGAGATTCAGGAGCTTGCATTTTAAGAAATCAATTCACCTCTTCCAAAATAAATACACAAATTAGAAGTTCTATATGCTCAAACCAACTATAAAAGAAATCTATCTTCATGACAAAATGAAAACTATGCACATTCGTTAGTTGAAATGAATAGCATTTGCAAAACCAGCCACAAATGAAACTTTATGTTGTGTGTAGCCCAAATAAGATTTGTACATAGATCTATCAGCTAATGATGCAACCACAAAGAAGCATTTCCTCAACCCTAGAAGAAATGAAATAATTTAAGCTATAGGTAGGATTGATTGTGGGGGGAAATCTATGGTTAAGTGTGCTTGATTGAGCCAGATTAGTACTGAGATGGATGATATCCTGAACAGTTTTGGTTATGTGATCATTACATAAATACGAGTTTTAAGTGGACTATTTATGATCAACAAGAGATGAGTTTTTTGAACCACTAGTCATGAAAGATGGTGATGATGATTGACTTAAATCATGTAGCTGAATCACAATAAATCATAAGTTCTATATGCTCAACCATGTTGCATGAGCAATCCATCTTAGAAACATAGCACAAGATATACTCATTGTTTAGCCGAAATTTAAAAGTTTACAGAATTAATCACCAATTTACCTCACTGGTCATGTGGATGTGCGACCTAATAAGAATTGGTCTGTGATAAGTCAATTAAAAATTCCTTTTAAAAGAATCAATTCATCTTCTCGTACAAAACAAAATCGAAATACTCAACCCTACTTTACAACGAATTCAGGTCCCAAACAAAACCCAAATCAAGCCCATCCCTTCTATTGGAATGAACATCATTTATAAAATCAGCCAAAAAAATGCATCTTATTTGTCATGTGTGTTGTCATGTGTGGGCAGGCTTAATAAGATTTGGGCCTACTCTGACAAACACAAAGAAACAATTTAAAAAATAAAAAATAAAAAACTACCAGCTTTCAGAGATCCAATTTTACTTCTTAGAGATAAAACTTAAATAAACCCTAACATTTAGATACTAGGCCAATGAAATGTTTCTTTTAAACAAATTATTTAAAAAGAACAACATACCTACAAGTAAGTAGGCATTGCGCTTCCAGTATTATAGATAAAAGCACCAGATTCCTCCACTTATGAAATAAACAATAACCCCAGCAATGCAATTCTGTAGCCATGTCTGCAAATTTTAGTGAAGAATAAAAAAGAATAACTAAAGGATAAGACCACATCACCTTAGAGACATATTCTTAACCACATGCTATATTTCTCAACAATGAAGATTCTGTTGAACTTCAATACCAATTGTGAGGTAAACTTCAATACCAATTGTGAGATAAAGGTGGATTTGGTGGTTTTTTTTCAAACTGTATCTCATTTTTTAGTTGGTAACCTAAGAATTTTTCTTTTCCATTCAACTTCAAGTAACAAATATTTGATTATATGGGACTTTAGGAGTTTGGATTCTAATCCGTAAAGAGATTGAGGATCTAAACTTGCAGCTAGAGAAATTTAATTAAGTCTGCTGCAGTAATTCATAGTTTGTAATATTGGCTTCTTAATTTCTTTTGAAACATAAATAGGAAAGAAAATTGTCATTCCAGTGAACAAAATGCAACGTTGCAGATGATATAATTCTAATTGAAGAGAGTACAAAGGATTCATTTCATGTTTAAATTTTTCATGGATAGCTTGGGCCAGCACCAGGCTATTATACCAATCTGTCTCTTCCAGAGATCTCTTGGCTTACCAGGAACAAGAAGATATTGGATCCTTCATCTGTTTTATTAATTCAGAAAAATCTTCTCAGTTTAGGATGCCAAAGAAAGAACATTAGTAACTTGTGTAAATGCAAAATGCCATTTTAAAAAAAAAATATCTTCTGCTTCTTGCATTTTGATTTGGCATACAAATAAGTTTTGTTGGTGCCCACAAAAGAATAAAAGATGCTAACTGTAAAGAGCAGGATGACCGTATTTTCTGGTGATTTGAGATAGGATTAAGACAGTAATTGTTAAAGATATACTCATTATAGGTCAATCCAATTGAAGGAAGTAAATCCTTGGTTGCATAAACTGGTTATATGATTATATCTCGCATTTCTGTGGTCAAGTGACTTATATCGTGTTTTTTCCCTGTCATCATTGACATTAATTGTTTTTGATGATCCATATCAAACCACTGGCCAAGGTATTTGTGAGTATAACATGGGTCTGACCTTCATGAAAAGTTACAGTTCAAGTTATGATTACTCTACATTAAAAAATAAAAACCCATTCATGGGAGGTGAAGCTTTTTCCATTTTTCATGGTTTTGAGTCTGTCAACTAAGCTAGGTGTACGCTTGTTGGCATCAATGAGTGGGGCTCATTGGCATGTCTCACCATGTAATGATAAAAGGGCGCCAAGGTAGTGTTGTACGATGTAGGAATGTAAGAGCATCAAGGAGTATAAAAAATACAAGGAAAAGCATTTACACTTACAGATTGAGATGTAGCTGAAAAAACAAAAAAAAAGATAAACTGAACACTACAAAAACAATGACACCTAGCTGAAATTTTTGAAATCCCGTCATGATTAGCGATTTGGGTATAACCAAAATTAATCAAATCTGGAGAAATTACAAATGATATGAACCCTAGGATTTAAGCAGGCATCTACCTAAAAGAAGTTTGGGGTTAACAAATCGGATGGATCCTCTGTAAACTTGAAGCAAATCATTAGTTCTACGATCAAACAGCCATAAGGGATAAAAATAAAAATAAAAGAAAACCCAAAGGGATTTAAAGAGATATATTTCTCTAGGGTTGAAAAGAAAAAGAAGTGAAAAGGAAAAAAGACATACAGTTCTGCCATCAATGGTGTGATTGTCCTAGAGAAACCTATCAATAATAGAGGGGCCGACAAAAATAACAAAGTTGAACCCTCTAGCGTGGTCGGTCATGTAATCCTCCATTATCTCAGTCTGCACAACCTCGCCATTCTTGGAAAAATACTCGGCCATCCTCTATTTGCTCGTCTCCCATGATATCCCTCCAATGAAGAGCTTGCACTGATTAGAATCCATTTCTACTTCACGAAATCTGCAAACAACCGCCCCCTATGTAAAATAGAAACCCCGCCTAATGCAGACGATAGAGATCAAACCTCTGCTTCTCATCCACGGTTAATGTGGGTTGCTCGGAGGACAAGTCTGAGCCGTCGATTCGACTATATATATATTGCTTTGGCCCATTTCAGAATTTGCTTCTCCAACCTCATCGAAACCCTATCTGAACTTCCGAAGAGGAAGAGTTTAGAGGATCAGAAAGCAACAGCAGCGGGGAAAGCAGCCAAAACGATCGAGAAAATGGCAAAAAAAAGATGAACGATTGAGATTCATTTCATCGTGGTCCATCTTGTGTGCGCCAATCTGAACCGTTCGGTGTGAAAATGAGTTGGAAAAGCTCAGTGAGGGAACGCCTTTGGTGTGACAAGGAATGCCCCAGCCTAGTACGCTCTACATTTCAAAACAAACCCACTATTGAATGCCCAATGCAATGGGTACGTCGAAGATGTGTGGGAAAGCGGTTCAGTCTGCATCTCGCCGAGCGGAAACCAATAGCGGCGGGGAAAGCAACCAAAAAAATGGCGAAAAACAGCCAAAAGAATTGCAAAAACGATGAACGACTGAGATTCTTTTAATCACTGTCCTTGTAATCTAGACCGTTCGGCGACAAAAGGGCTTCGAAAAGCTCAGCGTGGGGATGCCTTCGATGTAATAAACATAAATTTTTAAATTAGAGTCTATTAGACCTAGTATTATGTATGGAAAATAGTCACTGTCCATACAACTTGCCATATGCGCTGGAGAGCGTGCATAATCCAATGAAGGGTGTGATAGCTAACAAGGTTAAACTTGTGACCTCGGTCTAACCCAAACAATATATAACGAGAGGAATGGTCGTTATGTCAAATGTAACTTTGACGCTTTGTATTTTGGGTTATGTGTATTGTTGGTTTTTTCAACCTTCTCTGTTATTCCTGGTTGGCATGATTATCGCTATACTTTGTGAATTGTTCTCTTACAATTTCTAAAACTGTTTTGTTCTTTCATTTCACAGTCGGTTTTTAAAACTGCATTCTTTTTCTCATTGTATTTACTTCAACTTCGATCAATTAAAAAAAGAGCGGCTTCTTCCACTTTTTTCCGAGGCTGACATGGACTTGCTGCTACCTCGGTCAAGAGACTAATCGACTGTGGCAGCACACGGCACGGCATAGACTTGCAGGTGGGTACGTTCAATTGTCAAATCAGGGGAAAATGTCATTCTTGAGGTCAATTATTTTCTCACCCGCCTAATGACTCAATGTGGGAAAAGCTGCTTTAATTGTGACATTTTTTGGCGATAATACCAACCACCGACAATACAAAAACTGAAATATACATTCAACGTTCATCCCTTTTTAAATTGTGATTGTAATTTGCGATCTGAGTTTTCGAGCTTAATTTTTCACTAACTAATCACTAAAGTGATCGGTGGAATTTATTTGAGAAAAGGAGTCTATTTTAGAGAGCACTTTAATGTAGGGTACAAAACAATGTTTTGGTGGAATTTAAAGTTCGAATATTCTTGTACATTGAATTATTTTTTAAAAGTATTTTATTTTATGTTATGATTTTTTAAAGTTTGGAAGATAAAAATTATTTTAAAATGACATTTTGTTTCTATTAATTGATAGTTCTATCAAGAAAGTGGCAATTTCATTAAGAAAGTCATAATTTTGTCAAAAGAATGAGTCAATTTCATCAAGAAGTGTGATTTCATGAAGCAAGTGGTAGTTTTTTCATTAGAGTAGTTTTTTTTATGGCTATTGGAAATAACATTTTTTGCATGCATTGAGAAATGTTTAAGATGAATGTTTATAATTGTGTCACCTTTCTATAAGATGAATTTAATACCATGTCTTTTGGTGCCACTCTACTTTATTAGGTGGGACTGATAAGTTATCTAGTGATAAGCAATTTTTTTGGAGACACAGGGATAATTTGAATTAATTTAACATAAATATTTTTTAATGAATTCTAAAATATAAGAGTTTCAAAGGTTTTATATTTCCATAGATTGACTTGGGTTTAGAAACATTATATTGAATTTATGATTTAGGATTCAGGGTTAAAAGTTTTGTACATTTTTTTAGAAAAATCACATTCATGTTAGCCATTTTGTATTCATCATTTGATGACATGAACAAGAAGCACCTCCTCCATCATAAGGAGATACCTTGCACATTTATGGTACCCCCAAAATTTGTGAACCTAGCATTCCTCTCAATTCAATTATTGACACTTCTCATTCCCCCACCTATAAATTAGCCACTTTCCTTACAAAGTTGATCTTGTTGTTAATAGGGAAGTCTAATTCCTTTATTAATGACTCTAACCACTTAATCAATTTCATTCAAGATAAAAAGGTAGAAGATAATGAGATCCTCATTAGCTTTGATATAATTCCTTTATTCACTAAAGTACCTGTGTGGTGACTTGGTGGAATTTTTCAAACACAAAACCAATAAAGAAATTACTTTTCTTGTTGATATTTTCGTTTGTTCCACATTCTTCACTTTGGAAAATATGGTTTATGAACAAATAGATAAATTTTCCATGGGTTCACTCTTGTCCCCTATCATAGCCAACCTCTACATGGAACATTTGAGGAATTAGCCCTAAAATTCTTCCCTCTCAAACCTTGATTGTGGAAATACTGTGTGGATGACACTAATTTTTTTGGCCTCATGATCATGATGAGGTTGACATTTTCCACTCACATAAAATATCTTAGTTGATTTCATTTAATTTAACAAAGATCTTGAATCCAATAACCAAATTTCATTCTTTGACATCCTCATTATTATAAAATATGATGAGTCCCTAGCTCGTTGAGTCTTTAGAAAATCCACACATTGACGTATACCTACATGCCTCATCCCACCACCATGTTACAAAATAAATAGTATTGTTAACACACTAGAAACCTACACCTATGAAATTTGTGATAAGGACCATATTGATTAAGATTTATCCCACATCTTCAAGTTTTCAAGATTAATGGTTATCACAATTCACACATCCTTAAATATTTCAAACATTCATAAAATACAGAAAGTCCCATACCCAAACTAGATGTTCTGAGGAAATCCTAGATTGCCACCCTTCCTTATATTGAAGGCCTCTCCAATAAGATATCTATAATCCTTTCTAGAAAATATATTTGTTGTGCCTTCAAACCTATCTCCACTACTCAGAAGTTCATCCCTTCTACCAAGGACCCCTTACCAAATTATTACTCCAATATAAGGTTTACAAGATTGATTGCTCATGCAACACCACATATATTTGGAAAACATGATGATCCATCAACACTAGGATCAAAGAGTGTAGTGCTAACATTAAACATGATCAAATCTCTAAATATTCCCTAGTTGAGCACTCCTACCACACAAAACACTATATTTTCTTAATAACACCCATGTTGAGGTTAATGAATAATTTTTCTTTCAAATCAAAAATCTAAGAGGTCATTATTATTAAGAACCATGCCACCGATCTCAATTAGGATAAAAGATGACACATTGAACCAAAAATGTTAGGGGAAAGAAGATCTCTTGCACTTCTAGGTTTTGCACCTAAAAGGAGAGAGGTTTCCCATAAAAACTTGGGAGTTCACTCAAGACTAATGCTAATATGATTGAAATATACCTAAATGAAAGGTCCTAAATGCAATAAAATGATAAAAGAGATGAATTATTAATGCAAAACCAATGAAATGCAAGATGTTTGAAAATACATTGTGATATGCAAACATATACTAAATGACCTAGAAATGACTATGAAACAAAACAAAAAACTATAAAACTGAATGTGTGCACCTGGAAATGTGTTGCGGACTAGAATGAAGACAGGAAATGTCATTGATTATGAAATTTTAGCCTACTGCGACACTTACGCCATTCTGGGCGATCTAGTCCCAGATCTAGAAAATTGCATCGGAGCCCGTTTCAGCCAAATGGGTATCCAAATCTATAGAAAACTCTGAAAAACATGTGTAGTGGGACTAAGTCACCATTGATAGCGACTTAGTCCACTTTGGCTTTTCTGAAAACCTGAAAGTGGAAACGAAAGCCCTCAGTCTGCACTTTCTGCTCCTCCAGGTATCCGGATCTGAATCTCTGATTTTCGGCACTGCAAGTGACTTTTGTGGATATTTTGACTTTGCAAACAAGGAGACACCTTCAACAACTTTGCAACCTATTCTTCAATGATTTCCAAACCTTCAAGATGCCTAAATCTGAAAACACATAAGGAAAGAAAGAGAAATGTTGGATGCTAGGGCATGGGGGTTTGCCTTGGTCAAACCCCTTTTAGGTAATTAAACCAAATGAAGAAATAAGATGAAGCGTGAACATGAAATGAAGGAATTAGAAACTTGCCATGATGATAGATCTTGAATTTCTACAACAATAGATGATGAATTTTCCCTTGAATGCTTCTTGATGACTTTACAATGCTTATACCCTAGCTTACATGAGAAGAATGACAAATGAAGAGAGGAGAGATTAAATTAGGGCTTCTAGCTCTCTAGAGATGAAAAATGAGAAGAAAACCTTGTATTTATACAAATTATGCCCTAATTCTAAAAAATACCGCATCACAGGCTGACCTTAGGTCTTAGAGAATAAAAACCCGCCAGAATTTTGAATTTGTTTTGGTTTTTGAGCCAAATGGGACTAAGTTGCCCCTAGTGGCGACTTGGTCCCACCATGGCAATTTTACTGGGTGTCGGGAATTAAAATATATTTAATGATGTTTAACAAGATTATTCTCTGAAACACACTTAAATAAGGTTTGTAAGTGTAAAATGGGGCCATTTAAGGCATAAGAAAGGTGTAATTATTGATGATAAGCCTATAAAAGTGTGATATTTTGTTACAACTCCTTACAACACTTTGAAATAAGGCTTGGTAAGTGATAAAAAGAGGTTATTTAAGTGAAATACATTAGAAAGGTCCTAAAAAAGTGTGAAAGTGTGTTACAACACTTCACAACACCTTTACAAGACATCATAAAGTTTTTATTGATTTACAAGGGTCCAAGACCTAATGTGAATGTGTTGGCCACATTAGAACATTAAATCTAGGCAAAACTAGGCCAAAATCTACAAGAAAGACCCAAATGAGTGCAAAAATGTCCAAGCATACATTTTTTTGCGACACACAAATAAAAGAAACTTGAAAGCCATTGATAATATCCATCTATTCATACCCTCCTCACTAGTCATCTCTCTTTATCCCCCTCCTCCTCCTTTCTTAGTTGTTCACACACAAATTTATTTTGGAGGATCCCTTCTATGGACTAGCTTGTTCTCTTTCTAGCCTTAAGAAATGTATTCTTTGTCTTATTTCTCTTAAATCCATCATCTCTTCACCCCTAATACATCTCCATCATTTCTCCTTTTACCCTCCTAGTTTCAGTTTCCCCCTAATTCATAAACTATAGTACACAAACATGCATAGGTACAAACACGTATGCATATATAAATTCATGCACATGTATATATATACATATGTATTTGTATGTGTGTATATATGCATATATATTTAATTGGATGTATACATGTTATCATATCTCATGTATATAGAATATATTCTCCCATATACATAGATACATAATTTTGTTAATGTCCATATATGACATACTTTAATGTTTTATGCCTTTATATATTTGAAATTCAACTATGTTGATGATATTTTTATATTATTGTATAGGAGGTAATTTTTTGTCCTCAAGATAATGAGATCTCAAAGAGAAAATTGTCTTTCATCTACCTTAATTGACCTGGCTCAAGTGAATTAAAAATAGAAATTTTTTAAAATTGAAATCTAAGCTAAATTTACCAATGAACAAAATTTAAAATCCTAAATAACTTTTGAAAATTGTGTTGGATGTTGTGGTTGTCATTTATGTCAACACTATTAGCATTAATGTCTTTAAGACTGTATATGTTGAGGATATTGAGAAAATTGTAATAAAATAAGTTGCAAGTTGTCTGTGAAGTAGTAAAGTTTAGTATGATGGAATGTTAGGTATGTTGATGATCAGAAGTTGTGGATTAAAAAGTTTTTTTTTAGCCTATCTAGTTTATTCTCTAAAATTTTCAGAGGTTTGCATGAAGATTTGAGAAATTTATGAGTTTCTATGTTCCTACAGTTATTCTGTTACTGTAGTTGGTGTTCTTGAAAGAAGAGAATGTGATTCTAGTAATTTGAGTTGTTGGGTATGCTCCTGTGGTGCTTATTGATGTTTCTAGATCATTCTCTATCTATGTTGAATGTCCACATTGACCGTTTTGCTCATGATTGAAGATTTTCTCTTGTGTGTTCATGTTTTTCATGTTCATGGCCGATAGGGTGATTGAAGCGTGTTGTCGATCTTTGAGGAATAATGATTGAAGGTGTTTTGTGTTCAAGGATGTTGTGTTAGGTATTCATTATGGTGTGGCCAACTTTGGTTAATTTGCATTGATAATCTTTATTGTTTTGGGCTGACAGTTTGTATTCATCTTATTACTTTGTTGAAGCCGACATGAAGCGATGTAATTACTTGTTGCAGATATATATATTCGATTGTTTATCTCATTTAAGACATGTATGATGTGAAGTGTGCAAGTCCTATGTGCGAATAAAGATCAGATCATTCGAAGGTAGAGCAAAGTGTGAAGAAGAGTGAAGAAGTGTTCATGTGCTTAACTGGAACTGTAATAAGGCATTAGCAGATGCTAATTTCTCAGTTCAAATTCTTTAGATGGATTTAATCTGAATGTTTCTGTAAGACAGTGAGTCTTCCTTTGTATTTGATCAGTAAGATCTAAGCAGTGTTCCTGAAAGCAAGTGCATTCCTCATTTATTCTTCTTATACTTCTAATAGAGTATAAACTTGTGGATTAACCTCCACCATGGTTTTTCCCCTAACAAGGTTTCCACGCAAAAATATTGGTGTCATGTGTTTTTGTGATGTGTTGTTGATTTATGCTTTCATGGTTATTAATAAGATCTAGGAATAAGGACCGTTAATAAGTTTAATAAGTTTGAAATTATGTGACAACTAATTCACACCCCCCTCTCAGTTGTCTTCCTTTGTGTTGCCAACAATTGGTATCAGAGTGGGTTCCTTGAAAGAAGTTTAACAACTTGAGGTGATTTGGGATGGCGACATATAAGAAGGATAGTCTGAGATTTGATGGAACAAATTATTCTCTATGGAAGACTCGAATGGAACTTGTCATCTAAGATGCATTGGTGAATCCTACTGGAACATTACATGTAATAGGTATGTTATCCCTCCAAATGATCCTACTACTACTATTGAGATTAGGGATGTTGAATACAATATCAGGGCTAAGGAAGAATTGTTGAGTGCTTTGACTGATTCTAAGATGATGAATGCTATGGAACTAAAGACTGCTTATGAGATCTGGAAAAAGTTGGAAACCTTGTATGAAGGTGATGCTAATGTGAAGATTGCTAAGCTACAAAGTTTGAAAGGGAAATATGAATTGTTGAAAATGAGTAATGATGATAATATTGCTACTTTCATGCAAAGAGTGAATGAAATTTTGTGTGGTATTAGATGTGCTGGTTGATAGTTGGATGAATCAAAAATTGTTGCTAAAGTGCTTAGATCCTTGCTTGATGCATACAAAGTAAAAGCTACATCTATTAATGAACTCAAGACTGTGACAAATGTGACCAGAGATATGTTGATTGGTAAACTTACTACTTTTGAGTTGAGTGAATTCAGTGATGCCCTTCCTAAGATAGAATATCCATTTAAAGCTACTACCTCTAGAAGAGATAAGAAGAGACATGATCTGGGTGAAATTTCTTCTAGAAAGGTATCTGAGTATGAGGAAGAATTGAGACAGATAGAAGAAGAAGAAAGAGAACTGAATGAGCTTGAAGCACTTATTATCAAAAGAGAAGCCAGAGGAGAAGGTAAGTATAAATGGAAATTGCCTATTAAATGTTTTTCTTGCAATAAGATAGGTCATTTTGCATCAAGGTGTCTGGAAAGAGTTCCTAAGTCAAGACCTTACAAGCCTAAATTTCAAAAGAAGTGTTATTATGTTATTGATGAAGGAGTGACAAATGATGAATCTGACAAAGGGAATGCAAGTGAAGATGAGTTTGTGTTTATTGCTATCAAGGAAAATAATCATGTGTCTGCTAGTTGTGCTAGTTGTACAAATGTGGAGAAAGTCCTAGCTGCTTGAGTTGAAGAGAAGGATGAATGAATAATTGATAGTGGATGTTCACATCACATGATAGGTGATAAAATTAAATCTATGAGTCTGGAAAAATATGATGGTGGTGTTGTAAGATTTGGTGATAACAATGGTGGTATAATTCATGGCAGAGGATGTATTTCATTTGATGGTAAGCATAATACTGATGATGTTCTATGTGTTGAAGGTTTGAATCATAATATTTTAAGTGTTGGATAGATGATTGATAAGGGATACAATCTTCAATTCAAGGATGGAAAGTGTAGAATATAGGGAAGTTCTGGAAATGTGATTGCTTCGAGTACAAAAACAAAAGGTAACATTTTTCGCCTGAATGTTGCTAGTAAAAGTTGTCTGATTGCTCAAGTTGATGAAAGTTGGTTGTGGCATAGAAGAATGTGTCATGTAAACTTTGACAATATTATCAAGATAAGTTCTACTCAGGCGGTGAGAGATCTTCCTAAGTTGGTAAAGCCTACTAAGGCCATATGCAAGGAATGTCAGTTAGGAAAGAAAACTAGAGTTTAATTCATAAGAAAATAGCATTGTTCAAAGAGAATATTGGAGCTTGTGCATACTAATTTGTGTGGTCCTGCTAGAATCAGAATTCTACAAGGAGACGGGTATTTCATGTTGCTAATTGATGATCATTCTAGATTGATGTGGGTTGCTTTCTTAGGGGAGAAATCTGAAGCTCTAGAGAAATTCAAGATTTTCAAGGCTAAAGTTGAGATAGAGACAGGTGTGAAGATTAAGTGTCTGAGATCAGGTAAAGGTGGTGAATTTACTTCCTGTGAGTTTTTTTTTTTTTGTGAAGTGCATGGAATAAAGAGACAATTATCTGCACCGCGGACCCATCAGCAAAATGGAGTTGTGGAAAGAAAGAACAAGACAATTCTAAATGCTACTAGAACTATGATGTTGGAAGGAAATGTCCCTCATATCTATTGGAGAGAAGTTGTGAGTACTTTTGTTTACATCCTCAATTGGGTACAAATAAAAGGTGATACGGGTAAGACTGCTTTTGAGCTATGGTTTGGTCATAAGCCTACTGTTAGATATTTCAAAATCTTTGGGAGTAAATGCTATATCAGAAGAGATGAAGATATAAGAAATTTTGATGCTAGAAATGATGAAGGAATCTTTCTTGGTTATTCTACTAAGAGTAAGGCCTACCGGTGATACAAGAAGAGATTGAAGAAAATGGTTGAAAGTGCAAATGTTAAGGTTGATGAAGACATTGCTAGACCATCCAGAACTGTGGATATGATTTTGATGATCAGATTGATATTACAAACAAAGGTCAAACTTCAAATCAAGTTCAGATCAATCCGGTGAATCAAGAAGATCAAGAGAAAGGAGAAACAAGTGAAAGTGCAGAAGAGAGATCACAAGAGCTAGAAGTTCAAGAACATTCTAAGACTCCAAGGTATGTGAGATTAAATCATTCAAAAAAATAGATTATAGGTGATAAGAACAAAGGTGTCCATACTAGGAGAAGAATTGATGAAGAGTATTGTTTGATATCAAAGACTGAGCCAAGTAATGTCAATGAAGCATGCAAAGATGAACATTGGATTGAAGAAATGAAAGAAGAGTTATAGCAAATTGAGAAGAATGACGCATGGACTCTTGTTCCTAGACCTAAGGAAAAAATGTAATTGGAACTAAATGGTTCTTTAGAAACAAGCTGAATGAACAAGGTGAAGTTATCCAAAACAAAGTAAGATTGGTGTGCAAAGGATATTCACAGATGGAAGGAATTGACTTTGAAGAAACTTTTTCTCATGTTGCTAGAACTGAAGGTATGAGACTGTTTCTTGCTTATGTTGCTTAAAAAAACTACAAGGTTTATTAGATGGATGTCAAGTCAACATTTCTAAATGGTGAGTTGAATGAAGAAGTATATATGTTGAGCAACCTGATGGATTTCAATTCATTGATCAGGGAGACATGGTTTGTCGATTGAAGAAAGCACTGTATGGACTCAAGCAAGCCCCTAGAGCTTGGTATGCCAAATTGGACAAGTATTTGTTGAAGCTTGGATTTAACAAAGGTACTGCTGATAGTAATTTATATTTCAAAATTGATGATGATAAAGATTTGATTCTAGAAGTATTTGTTGATAATATCATTTTTGGAGGAGATGATGGTTTGTCCATGAAGTTTGCTAATGAGATGCAGAATGTATTTGAGATGTCAATGATTGGAGAGATGAAATTCTTTTGGGATTGAAAATTACTCAATTAGATAAAGGTATTTTTTATATCTCAATCCAAGTGTGTGAGACAACTGCTAAAGAAGTTTGGTATGGAAGATTCAAAGCTAGTTGGTATACCTATGGTGACCGAATGTAAGTTGAAAATAGATGATGATTCTTTGAAGGAAAATCATACTAGATACAGATCAATGATTGGTGGATTACTGTGTTTGACTCAAAATAGACCTGATATCATGAATGTTGTATGCATTGTTCCAAGATTTCAAGTCGATCCAAAGGAATCTCATGTGATTGTTGTGAGGAGAATTTTCAGATACTTGAAGGGAACAATTGATTTTGGCCTATGGTATCCTAAAGATGATGATATTTGTTTGAGTGTCTTTACTGATGCTGATTGGGTAGGAGATGTGAATGACAGGAAAAGTACTAGTGGTGATGCATTTTTCTTAGGAAATAAGTTGATTTCATGGTTAAGTAAAAAGAAGAATGCCATTTCTTTATCTACTATAGAGGTAGAATACATTGTTGCTGCTAACAATTGTACTCAAGTAGCATGGATGAAGTAGATGTTGAAAGATATCAGAGTTGTGTATGATGAACCTATTTCTATATTCTATGATAATTCAAGTGCAATTAAAATTTCTAATAATCGGGTACTGCATTCAAAGACCAACCATATATCTATCAAATATCACTTTTTAAGAGACAAGGTGAGTGATAAGGAAGTCAGATTGGAGTATGTACCTACTAAGGAATAGATTGCAGACATCTTCACCAAGTTGTTTCCTAAGGATACTTTTGTGTATCTCATAGGGAAGTTAGGGATGATTTCCCCTCCTAATCAGAACTAAGATGCATCATTTTGCATCAGTCCATGCGTTCACAGTCATATCTTGTTTCAAATTGATGTAATGGTGGCTGCTACTCAGGGGGAGTAGTTAGATGATTCAAATATGTATTTTAGAGCTTGTGTGTACCTTTTCCATCAATGTCAAAGGGGGAGAGGAGTAATTTGAAAAAAAGTATGAAAAGGGGAGAAGAGAAGAGGATAAGAAGTCATGAGAGAAGAGTCAAAACCTAAGGGGGAGTAAGTGCAGGAGTTAGTTGTGTTGATGGTATTTTTCACATCATGTGTTGCCATCAATTCCAAAGGGGGAGATTGTTGGATGTTGTGGTTGTGTTGTTGATATTTGGTTGTCATTGATGTCAAAACTATTATCATTAATGTCTTTAAGACTTTATATGTCGAGGATATTGAGAAAATTGTAATAAAATAAGTTATAGGTTGTCTGTGAAGTAGTGAAGTTCAGTATGATGGAAAGTTCAGTATGTTGATGATCAGAAGTTGTAGATTAAAGGGTCTTTTGTCGAGCCTATCTAGTTTATTCTCCAAAAATTTTAGAGGTGCGCATGAAGATTTGAGCAATTTATGAGTTTTTGTGGTCCTACAGTTATTCTGCTACTATAGCTTGTGTTCTTGAAAGAAGAGAATTTGTGATTCTAGTAATCTAAGTTGTTACATATTCTCCTATGGTGCTTATTGATGTTTCTAGATCATGCTCTATCTATGTTGCACATCTGCATTGATCGTTGTGCTTGTGATTGAAGATTTTCTCTTGCATGTTCATGTTTTTCATGTTCATGGCCAACAAGGTGATTGAAGCGTGTTGTGGATCTTCGAGGAATAATGCTTGGAGGTGTTTTATGTTCAAGAATGTTGTGTTAGGTATTCATTATGTTGTGGTCAACTTTGGTTGATTCACATTGAAAATATTTAATCTTTTGGGTTGACAGTTTGTATTCATCTTATTATTTTGTTGAAGCCGACATGAAGCGATGTAATTACTTGTTGCAGATATATATATGCAATTGTTCATCTCATTTGAGACATTTATGATGTGAAGTGTGCAAGTCCTATGTGCAAATAAATATCAAATCATTCAAAGGAAGAGAAGAGTGTGAATCATAGTGAAGAAGTGTGAAGAAGAGTGAAGAGTTCATGTGCTTAACCTGAACTGTAATCAAGCATTAGCAGATGCTACTTTCTCAATTCAAATTTTTCAGATGGATTTAATCTGAATGTTTCTATAAGATAGTGAGTCTTCCTTTGCATTTGAGTAGTAAGCTCTAGGTAGTGTGCATGAATGCAAGTGCATTCCTCATTTATTCTTCTTATACTTCTAACAGAGTATAAACTTCTGGATTAACCTCCACTATGGTTTTTCCCCTAATAGGGTTTCCACGCAAAAATCTTGGTGTTATGTGTGTTTCTAATGTGTTGTTGATTTATGCTTTCATGGTTATTAATCAAATCTGAGAATAAGGGTTAATAAGTTTAATAAGTTTGAAATTTTGTGACAACTGATTCACCTCTTAGTTGTTTGCCCTTGTGTTGCCAATAGACTGAATGGTAAAAATATTTAATCTACAAAAATAGAAAGTACAAAGTATATAGATTGTCATACCAATCAGATGAAGTATAGATGTTGGAAACCAACATGTCGTGAGAATGTTTGTGTAACCATGTTACATCATATATATGAATAAGGCCCAAAAACTGCCAGAGTGAGGTCTTTTATTTGTTTAACCTATCCAACACTTGCACACATGGAGATGAGGAAAAATGTTGGGGTTATATAGGGGTTTGCCTCAATCAAACCCCTATTTTGGTTTTTAAACTCCACGGAAAACCAAAAAAGATTAGAATGCATAAAAATAAAATAGACTTGTGATAGAAATAAACCCCACTATGGAGGAGAACCCCTATCACAATTAAAAGACACAAGACAAGATCAATTAAGTATGATAATAGATGAGATTGATAAATGAAAAGTAAGAGAGCATTACCAAAATTTTTGGACCCTCTCTTGAGATGATAGAAATGATGAGATCATGTGCAAGAGGAGTCCTTGTTTTTGTAACTATAATAGAATTTTGATAATTTTTTTGCTAAGAGTGAGAAGTAGAGAGCTCTCAATAGAAATTGTTCCAAGAATAACCCAAAAATGAGAGAGAGGCAATTTTTTTCTAGGATTGCGTGGGAATAATTATTACAGTCACATTTGGGCACTGGGACATACATCAAAAATAAACTATAAGGAATATTCCTATTTGAATCTTAGATTTTAGCGAGACATTTATGTGCCACAAAGACACCTTCATGTCACACTATTGTTAAGACACCTTTGCATTGTGTTGTTTTCTGACCAATTTCCTTTGAAATTAAAACCGTAGGCTAAAAATACGTTATCATTGCTATCCATGAGATTAGAATCATGAAACCCTGATTATGTATTCTATCATAAATAAACCAATCACCATATGTAACTATGAAATTGACCTAGAGTTGATCGCCCCCACTTTAGTGAGTTGATTGCTCAGGAAGATCAGCTACACTAAATTAGTTAAAAATATGTAAAATATTAATTATAAAAAGTGCATTAATTACCTTGGAAAAGGATGTTATAGAGGCTATAGAGGTTGACACAAATGACACCCTTAGTGCTCAGAAAAATCTACAACATTTGGCATGAAGATCTGGCTACAAAATCAAAAATTTGTCAATTCAAAAAAAAAAAAGCTACTTTGGAGACAAGAATGCTAAAGAATGTTGAATCTTTGGAATACTGAGAGGGGGGGGTGAATAAGTATTCCATAAAAAGGTATATGCAGGATCATGATGGGCCAAAAAATGGCGATATCTAAGTGATATGATGTCCCACGTGGCTGACGACTTTTTTTTTACCCAAAATTGATGAAACGAAAAGGGGTTTTAAAGGATATTCTCAAATTTCCACCAATATAAATTATGCTTTACTCTTAATTTAATAAATAATTATTATTCATTTTCTATTTGAATTACGACTAAAGTGTTGATTGATAGGCTGATTGAAAAACATCTATAACTTTCAAACGGTATCACATTTTTTGAATCTGAAACATGTGTCACATTCTATGCTTCACATACTATAGGATTTAAAAAAATAAAAAATGAATTTTGTTAAGTTTTGACCAAGTTAAGGTGGTTAGACATAGGAGTTTTTATATTTTTTAAATTATGTAATAAAAAATTCATAATTTTATTATTTACTTTGAAACAAATTTCAAAAAAATATGCATCACATCGATACATGAGTCCCCTACTTATATACAAAATATTATAAGAAAATATTATCATTTTATTGTGGTTAGGGTGGTCAAACAAACATCTACTTCTTATTTTTCCTTGAAATTTAAGTACTACTGCATTGAAATTTCAAATTTTCACCAAATAGATTTTTTATTTTTTAAATAAACCTAGTAGTTTAGAAACTATGTTCAATTTTATACAGATTCTATTGTTACACATTTTTGAAATAATATAGATAACTTATTCAAATTTTTACGTCAAGTTGCCTAACTCTGGTTTTTTGAATTTTATTGCCACTTAAGGGCCTATTTTTTTCGTGATGATCTTGCACATACCCAAAACCATTCACATAAATCTATTTAAAAATTATCACAATTCTGACTGAATTAACAAGAGAGAACATGCAAAAAAATCAATGCATCAACACAAATGAACACCATGATTTTCACGTGAAAAACCAAAAATGGGAAAAACCACGGTGAGGATTAGCTCACAATATATTATATCTAGATACAAAATATTATAGGGCTCACTCTCAGGACTCATTGTCCTTAAAAGGCTCACAACCTGAATATAAAGGATGGCTAACCACCAAGATACAAAAGTTATGGTTCACTTCCAAAAGTATGAACTGATAGAATACACCTTCTGTGTGTAGGGTTCAATTCCAATGAAGCTCTGAACATGAAGTATTGCTTCTCACAACAGTCGCTCAACAATTTTGTTATGATCCTGAACCGATAAATCATTTAGGCTCACATATTCAAACATTCCTTAATACTCTTCGCACTTCACCATACCTCTCTTTTTTATCCTTCCCATGCTCACACTTTCACATGTTCATTCCACACTCAATCACACAAATCTCCTTCAAAGAGTCTTACATATATATGCAAGTATATATTATTCATCAATTAGGTCAGCCTAATTAGATGAAGACAAACTAATCAAAAACACTCTTGTTAGCACCATATGAAATATAAAATATTCTTGTCCATGTATTGCATCATATCAAGCCAGCGAAAATCTATAGAAAACACTCACAAAGTATGCTTGATCTTTTTAATGCATGTTGTATGTGTTGAGAAATTCATGTCTCAATTTCCAGCTTTATGCCCCTTCTTACTTGCCTTGGCGAGAAATTGCTCCTTCTCATGTTTACAGCTTTACTGCACGTGGTCTTCTTCCTCACCGTGGTGGCCGCGGTATTTATCTTTTTGGCTCTGGTGGTATCGATTTGGTGGTTACCGCCATACCGCGGCTAGCCAAAGGGCTGACTATGGTGGCCGCAGTAAAGCCGCCAGCAGCCTCGCTGGCAGTTACTGCCATACCGTGGCCAGCCAAAGGGCTGACCGCAGTGGCCGTGGTAAAGCCGCCGGTGGCCTCGCTGGCGGTTACCACCATACCATTGGCGTTAAATCTGCCAATGGGTTGGCTAGCAGTTATCGCCATACCATGGGCGGTAAAGCCACCAGCAGCCTGGCTGGCAATTATCGCCATATCGCGGCCACCCAAAGGGCTAACTAGAGTGGCCGCAGTAAGACCGCAGCGATCAGCAAGGGCGATTACCACCATACCATAGGGTGTGCTCGTGAAGGCCACGGTAGCGCGGTAAAATGCATGGCGAGCTCGGTATGCTTACCGCCATACCACAGGGTGAGCTTGGGTGGACCGTGGTAGCGCGGTAAAGGCTGTGGGGAGCTTGGTTAAGCTCGGCGACTGGGTTGACCGAGTTGGACTCGGTGTCAGATCCCAACAATGAATAAGATGAGGACACGTGGCTCAGTGTCTTGCGATTATTGGCCAAAGGCCAAAATTCTAAGCAGTAGTTATTGTAGGTCGATTCAGGGTGGCGAACAGGACCCGATTTGGGTAATGGCTTTACTGCCTGGGTGGCTTGATGCAATGAGATCGATATGGGCAGATTTGTGGTGCGAATGGAATTTGACATGTTTTGTACCTGAGATCGACGGTTGACTGAAAAGAGTTCGAACTGTATGTTTTTGATATAAGAACATTGTAACAGTAAGAACTACATAGAACAAGTGAGAGTTTCTGAACTGTATGTTGTGTGAGATAACATTGTAATAGTGAGAATTATGTATTGTTGCTATGAGCTGATTAGAGAAGACTATATCTTTGTATGTAACTGTTTCGTTACTGTAATACAATTAGTCTGACTTTGTGTGGTGGGTTTTTTACCTGAAAAAGTTTTCCCACGTATTTCTTGTGTCAATTTGTGAATGGTCAACTTTGTATTATTTATTTTACTTGCATGTATTCATCTCAAGTAATTTTAGAAGCTATTGGAATTGGTTTATGCTTTACTCCTCTGTTGTATTAGTGTTAAGGGAATGTATTCTGGACTGTTGGGTTTGTAGATCCATGCATGTTTTTCCCTTCAAGTGGTATCAGAGCTTGGCCAATTGTGTTATCCTTCTAGGAAAGATTAGTTTTTTGTCCTAATACTGTTTCAGTGGGAGTCCTACATTGTTAAAACTTGTTTCTGTTTGAGATGGCGAGTACATCTGGTAGAATTGATATTGAAAAATTCAATTGCAGTAACTTTGAGTTATAGAAGCTCAAGATTGAAGACTTGCTTGTGGATAGAGACCTCTAGATTGCAGTGTCTGGAACTAAGCCACAAAGTACAACACAAGAAGCCTGGGATCTTGCTGATAGAAAAGAAAGAGCTTTGATAAGCCTGAGTCTGGCCGATTCTGTTCTCCTAAACGTTCATGAGGAGCAATCTGCAGCTTCATTATGGAAGAAGCTTGGTGATATTTATCAGGGAAAGTCTCTGGTAAATAAGTTATTCCTAAGGAAGAAGTTGTACTCCTTGAAGATGGACGAAGGTGCATCTATTGCAGACCATCTGAAATCATTTAATATGAGTGTTACTCAGTTGGCCTCTGTAGGTGTAAAGATTGAGGAGGATCATTGCATGCTCCTGTTGTGTTCATTACCTGACAGTTGGGATCATCTTGTGATGGCCATTGGAAGCACTACTGCTACTTTCAAGATGGAAGACGTTGTTGCCTCATTGTTATCTGAAGAGATGTGGAGGAAGTCTTTAGAGATGGCCAAAGAGGCTCTTGCTGTTCGAGGTAGACCAAAGGAGAAGGGCAAGAAGAAAGACAAGAAGTCAAAATCCAAATCTGCAGGGAGATCAAAGTCTCTTGGTAAAAAGTTCAAGGTGAGATGCTAGAACTGTGGGCAACCTGGTCATATCAGGAAGGACTGCAAGGAGAAGAAGAAGAAGAATGCTTCTAACAATGAATCTTCTCAAAGTGATGCAGAAGCCTTCATTGCAGTAGCCTTGACAACTCAGGCATCAGATGATGTCTGGTTAGTTGACTCAGGTGCCTCTTTTCAAATGACGTCCAATAGAGAATGGTTCTCTAGATACGAGAAGTATGACGATGGAAAGGTATACTTGGAAAGTGATTCAACGCTAGAGATAGTTGGCAAAAGAAGAGTCGGAATTAGTTTCCTGACGGGAGAGTCAAAGGTATTGTTGGCGTACTTCACATACCAGGTTTGGCTTGAAATCTTCTTTCTGTCAGTAAGTTAAATGATGCTGGGGTAGAAGTTTATTTTCCTAGTAAGGGGTGTAAAATGGCTAGAGGTGCAATTGTGCTGGCTAAGGGTGTTTGTATTGGTACTCTATACAAGCTGGATGCTCATCCTGTTCTTTGTAACAGTGCCTCTGTAAAGTCATGTAATGCTGCACCTATAGAGAAAGATGAAGACTCTTCTCTGGCTGCAAATGCTATGAAGGTAAAACTCCCAGCTAAGAAGACTATGCTATGGTATCACAGACTTGGTCACATTGGTGAGAAAGGCTTAAAAACATTGAAGAATAAAAATCTTGTAGAAGGGCTTGATTATTGTAACCTTGAGTTCGATTTTTGGAAAACATTATATTGATGGAAAACAACACCATGTTTCTTTTTATTCTAGTCCTCAAAAATCTTTTGGTATACTGGATTATGTTCATTTAGATGTGTTTGGTCCAGTAAATTGTCCTTCATTATTGAAGTCTATATATTATGTATCCTTTATTGATGACTGTTCGAGAAGGGCATTTGTATACTTCATGAAAAGTAAATCAGAAGTGTTCAGACGGTTTAAAGAATTTAAATCTTTGGTTGAAAATCAGATTGGAAGGAAAATTAAGTATTTGAGGAAAGACAATGGTGGTGAATTTTTTTCTATAGATTTTGAAAGGTATTGCACTGATCATGGTATTAAAAGGCACAAGACAACACCTTATACTCCACAACAAAATGGAATTGTTGAGAGGTTGAATAGGACGCTGATGGAAAAGGCAAGGAGTATGCTGAGTGGTGTTGGTCTGGAGCAGAAGTTCTAGGCTAAGGCTATGGCTACAACATGTTATTTGATTAATAGATCTCCTTGTTCAGCTCTTGCTGACAAGACACCCTTAGAAGCATGGTCTGGTAAGAAGCCCTCTCCGAGGCATGTCCGTGTGTTTGGCTGTGAGGCATATGTTTATGTGCCAAATGAAAAGAGATCTAAATTGGATAACAAGGTTGTCAAATGTATTTTCGTCAGCTATGGAGTTGGTGTGAAAGGATACAAGCTTTGGAACCCTGTTACTGAGAAGGTTTTGTACAGGATAAGCGTGTTATTTCGTGAGCTAAAACCTTCAGTTAGTGATTAGCAGTTTGGGACAAATCAGAGTGACAAAAAGAACAAGGATGCAGTTGAAATTCCCCAAACTCTAGAAAGGGAAGAGTTTCATGGTGTTCCTAAGACTGAGGAGAGCTCAAGTAGCTCTAGAAGTTCTGATGATGAAGATCAACCTCAGCCTGTAAGAAGATCTACTCAAGAAAAAAGGCAACCTAATAGGTATGGTTTCTCTATGTTAGATTCAAATTGTGCTTATGCCTTAATTACCAGCATTGATGAACCTAGGACTATTAAAAAAGCAATCAACATGCCTGCTTCAAAGTCTTGGCTAGAAGCCATGAATGAAGAAATGGATTCTTTGAAAAAGAATGATACCTGGAATTTGGTACCACTGCCTAAAGGGCGAAAGCCTGTTGGCTATAAGTGGATATTCAAAAATAAGACAAGACTTGATGGCAGTGTTGAGAAGTACAAGGCTAGACTGGTTGCAAAAGGTTTTTCTCAAATTGAGGTAATAGATTATGGAGAGATTTTTTCCCCTGTAGCAAAGTTGACATCCATCAGATTTTTATTGTCATTGGCAGCTGTGTATGATTTTGAAATTGAGTAGATAGATGTGAAGACAACATTTCTCCATGGTGAGATGGAAGAAGAAATCTACATGTCCCAACTTGAGCATTATGTTGAAAGAGGTAAACAAAATCTAGTTTGTAAGTTAAACAAATCTCTCTATGGTTTAAAGCAATCTCCTAGAATATGGTACCAGAAATTTGACACGTTTGTGCTGTCAATTGGATTTGTGAGATCAAAATTTGATCATTGCATTTACTATAAATCTGAAAATGATCATGTGCTTATTATCACCCTGTATGTGGATGATATGTTATTTATTGGAAATAGCAAGACTATGATTTCTGATCTTAAATCTTAGTTGTTTGGAAAGTTTGAAATGAAAGATCTTGGTGCAGCTAGGTACATTCTTGGAATGGAGATTACCAGGGACAGAACAAGCAGAAAGCTTTGGGTCAGTCAGAGTAAGTATGTGAAGATAGTTCTGGAGAGGTTTAGCATGGATGACTGCAAACAGCTTGTTGTTCCAATCATGCATGGAACTAAGCTGTCTGTTGAAGACTGTCCAAAGTCTGCTACAGAGATGGAGGGCATGACCAGTGTGCCTTATGCAGGTGTTGTTGGTAGTTTGATGTATGTTATGGTCTGTACAAGACCAAACATTTCCCAAGCAGTGGGAGTTCTAAGCTGCTTTATGGAAAATCCAGGAAGATCACATTGGGATGCTGTGAAGAGAGTATTTAGGTATTTGAAGGGGACTTTAGATTATGGATTGTGTTACCATGGCAATATGGTTGCATCACAGAAATCTCTCAGCATCCAAGGTTATGTTGATTCAGATTGGACAAGGGACATTGACAATAGGCGATCCACCAGTGGATACACTTTCATGCTTAATGGTGGAGCTATCAGTTGGATGAGCAAGCGATAGGTTGTAGTTGCTTTATCCATGACAAAGGTAGAGTACATGGTTACAACTCACGCCTGCAAAGAGGTTGTTTGGTTGAGGCGTTTGTGCTCAGACATTAGATTTGATGCTAGGTAGATTACAATCTGTTGTGATAGTCAAAGTGCCATTTGTTTGGCAAAGAATCTGACCTTTCATGCTAGGACCAAGCACATTGATGTGTAGTATCACTTCATGAGGGACATGGTTGAAGATGGCAGGGTCAGTCTGGCAAAGGTGGACACCTTGAAGAATGTTGCAGAAGCTTTGACAAAGCATGTGAGTACAAACAGGTTTAGATGGTGCGCAAAATCGATAGGCCTTGGGGCCTATTTCAGACAGTGAGTTTTGCTACAATAGGGGTTGCTGGAAATGTTTCCCAAGTGGAAGCTTGTTGAGAAATTCATGTCTCAATTTCCAGCTTTATGCCCCTTCTTACTTGCCTTGGAAAAAAATTACTCCTCACATTTATCGCTTTATCACGCGCAGTCTTCTTCCTCACCGCGGTGGCCGTGGTATTTATGTTTTTGGCTTTGGCGGTGTCGGTCTAGTGGTTACCGCCATACCGCGGCCAGCTAAAGGGATAACTGCGGTGGCCATGGTAAAGCCGCCAGTGGCCTGGCTGGCAGTTACCGCCATACCGCGGCCAGCCAAAATGCTGACCGTTGTGGCCACGGTAAAGCCACCAGCGGCCTGGCTAGTGGTTACCACCATACCGCGGCCAGCCAAAGGGCTGACTGCAGTGGCTGTGGTAAAGCCGCCAGCGGCCTGGCTGGCGGTTATCGCCATACCACGGCCAGCCAAAGGGCTAACCATGGTGGCCGCAGTAAGATCGCATCGGTCAGCAAGGGCAGTTACCTCCATACCGCAGGGTGTGCTCATGAAGGTCGTGGTAGCGCGATAAAATGCATGGTGAGCTCGGTATGCTTACCGCCATACCACAAGGTGAGCTCGGGTGGACCGTGGTAGCGTGGTAAAGGTTATGGGGAGCTCGATCGAGCTCGACGACTGGATTGACCAAGTTGGGCTCGGTGTCAGATCCCGACAACGAATAAGATGAGGACACGTGGCTTAGTTTCATGCGATTATTGGCCAAAGGCCAAAAGTCTAAGCAGCAGTTATTGCAGGTTGATTTAGGGTGGCGAACAGGACCCAATTTGGGTAATGGATTTAATGCCTGGGTGGCTTGATGCAATGAGATTAGTATGGGCAGATTTGTGGTACAAATGGAATCTGACATGTTTTGTACCTGAGATCAGCGGTTGACTGAAAAGAGTTCGAACTGTATGTTTTTGATATAAGAACATTGTAACAGTAAGAACTACATAGAACAAGTGAGATTTTTTGAACTGTATGTTGTGTGAAATAACATTGTAACAGTGAGAATTTTGTATTGCTGTTGTGAGCTGATTAGAGAAGACTATATCTTTGTATGTAACCATTTCGTTACTGTAATAAAATTAGTCTAACTTTGTGTGGTGGGTTTTTTCTTGAAAAGGTTTTCCCACGTATTTCTTGTGTCAATCTATGAATGGTCAACTTTGTATTATTTATTTTACTTGCATGTATTCATGTCAAGTAGTTTTAGAAGCTATTGGAACTGGTTTATGCTTTACTCCTCTATTGTATTAGTGTTAAGGGAATGTATTCTGCACTATTGGGTCTGTAGATCCATGCATGTTTTTCCCTTCAGTATGTTAGGTCGGCTAGGACTAGGACCTAAACGCAAAAACTCCAAACCACCATACACTTCTAAAAAATTACCTTCCAAATCCAATATTACATCAATTTCTCATCTTAGTAACATTAAAGAGACTACCATTAAAATCGTAACAATAGAATGCTCATCTCACTTGAAAATGTGAAGTCTTCCATACTGATATGTTGAGTAGAGAAACAACTGTAGAGTACAAAGCTAAACTCTATCAATGATAAATTTATGCTCACAACACAAAACTTCTCAAGATCCTAGATATATAGTTGTTTGAATGAGACATAATAAAATGGTTAGGAGATTAGAGTCATATCTTTTCTTGCGATGAATTTTGGACTCAAAAACCAACGCACTGATTCATTGATAAAGAAAACTTTTAGTAGAGAATAGCTTATGGTAAGCTAAGTAAGATTCTCGTATAGTTTTCATCATGTTGACATAAATGAAAACACAGGAACAACCAACACAATCCACATACACTTCATGCTCATGTTGCAAGGATCAATAATTCCAACAAAGAATGCATTAGTTAGTCAAAGGAAACAAACTAATAAATATGTGAACATATGCCCCCTCATGTCTTTTCCCCTAGCTAGGAGGGTAAAATAGGAAGGTATTCAAATCTGAACCGCTACAAAAAAATCAAAAAGGGGTGAAAATTTGACTATATACTCACTAGGTGGGTCCTAAAAGGGTCATTTTCACTATTCATAATGAGGATTTTTTCTCGAAGTTCTATAGAACTTTAGTGAAAATTCCTTGCTAATGAGAGATCTAGCCATCACATATTGAGGATCTTTTCATTAAATTGGAGACATATGAGACCCTAGACAAGGTAAGCTCAGGCTATTCAGACCCTAGGAAGGCTCCTCTATCCATATTATCTTTTCTCCCTTTTTAAGCATTTTGGAAATTGGGCAGACAGTCTCAGCAAAATTTGTGACCAACCTTCTTAGAAAATTAATCTACCCGAAAAAAGACTGAATACCTTTTTCATTTCTTGGTTGTGTGATTTTTTCAATAGCTGCCACTCTTTCTAGATCAATTCGAACCCCATACTTTGAGACAATATGCCCTAGCATCTTTCCTTCTTTTACCCCGAATGCACACTTCTTAGGGTTTAGAGATATCCCATATTCTAAATCTCTAATAAATATTTTTTCTAAGTGAAAACAATGGTCATCCTCATCCTTGCTATGAGCAGTAAGATCATCCTAATATATTGTGAGGAATAGGTCAATAAAATCTGCAAAGGCTACATCCATAGCCCTTTGAAAAGTTGCACCAACATTCATTAGTCCAAATGGAATTCTCACATAAACATATGTCCCCCATGGTGTATTAAAAGAAGTCTTGAACTTATCGGACTCCTTGACCATTACTTGGTTATAACCAGAAAACCCATCCATCATGGAGAGTAGTTCACATCCTATGACCTTTTGCAGCATAGCTTCCATATTAGGAAATGGGTAATTATCTTTCAAGGAAGCAACATTCAAATTTCTTAAATCAACACACAATCTAATATCCCCATTTTTCTTTCTTACAGGCACCAAGTTGGAAACTCGAGATGAGTGCCTAATAGGTTTAATGATTCTTGCATCCCTTAATTTGGCAAGCTCTTCCTACATTTTATGTTGCAAGCTCGGGTTAATTGGCCTCTATTTATGCCTGAATGGCTTCATATTTGGTTTTAATGGGATTTCATGCTGGAAGAGATCCTCCCTATATCCTTTGAGGTCATCATATGACCAGGCAAAAACATGTTTGTACTTTCTAAGCAAGGAAATCAACATGCTTCTAACATGTGGCTTCATGTTCTTTCCAATATAAACCTTCTTAGGAACACTCTTCGTTCCCAAGTTTATTTCTTCTAAGTCTTCCTTATAAGAGGGTGCCTGCTTGGCATTTGACCTATCAGGGCCATCAAAAACCCTTTCAAGTGCAACCAAGCCTTGGGTAATGGTATTTGTTTTCAACTGAATTATATCATTCCCGAACAAGGTTTCTTTCCCATCAGTCTTAGTTACAAATGAGCCAAATTCAATTTCTTGTCTCTCATATTGATCAACACAATGCAAAAACTTCAAAATATATGTGTCATCATCAAATACCTACCATTTGCAAATATTGTTTGGTACTGCAGGCCTAGTTTGTATTTCTATCTGTGAGATACCACCAAAGGTGATATCATCAAGTTTAACAATGATGTTGGCCAATAAGTCAGCCCTGGAATTTTTCCCCCTCTCAACCCATTCAATGCTAAAAGCATCAAAGGCCTCAATGGTGTCCCACAATGCATTTCTATATTGCCTAAGTCTTTTATCCTTAGCTGGAAAATGAGATCTTATCTGGGAAACAACCAACTCAGAGTCTCCCAATACTTTTAATGCCTTGACACCATGTTTTGAAGCTAGCTTCAGACCAAGTAGGAGAGCCTCATACTCAACAACATTATTAGTACAAGCGAATTTTAAAAAGAAAGAATACTTGAATGTTTTACCTTGAGGGGAAGTGAAAAAGATTCCTACTCTTGAGCCATCTCTGGAACATGCTCCATCAAAATGCATTATCCACAAGTCATTATTCGAGGATACCTTTAGCACTTCTTTATGAATAGGTGCTAGCTAGATTTATTCTTCTGGTTTATCTTCCTCAACACAAAAGTTTTCCAAATCTGTCTCCACAAAGTTGATTTTGACAGGCTCCAGTGGCTCCTCCACATTCTCAATCATGTGAGGGGCTCTCTTTTCCCTATTCACTTTAACATCTCTCTTCTCAATAGAGAATGTAGAAAAAGATAAATCACACTGTATGCTCCCACCCATTGAAGCACTCCAAGGCCGAGATAACAACATCTCATAAGTAGGTGGGATATCCACCACTGTGACACTCATGTGTAACTCCTTTTCAAGGAATGCTACCAATCTGTATGGAACATCATTTATAATCCCTATGATAGGCACTTCCCGAGAATCCATTGCATAGCATTTACCATATGTGCTATCTATTTTTAAGCCCATTGCATGCATTATCTTTATTGGCATCACATTATTAGAAGCTCCTGAATCAATCATACAATTTCTCAACATTTTTCCATTAATGACCAGACTTGAGAAAAATGGATTCACATGGTTGGGGTTAGCTGTGATAGTCGTTCCTAGATATATTTGAGGGCTATCAATGGTAACTTCTTCCACAATACCTCGCTTTTCTTGATCCTTATTTGAGTCAATCTGATCAGATATCACCTTACCCCTTACTTTTAGGAATGTTATTAATGAGTGCAATAGTTTTATCTTTATGTTCATCTATTCACATCATTTCTAAAAATGGAACAGTAAACTTGAATTGAGAAAGTACTTGGAACATATCTATTGCAGTGTATTTTGGTAATTCAGGAAAATTTATGTCCTTATAAATTACCTTTTCTTTTCCCCCGAGAGTTTCATCATCATGAGGGTGTTTTTTATTTACCTTGATACTTTGGGAGATAGCTTCACCATTCATCTTGGTTTTATCCACTTTCTTTGCCCATATCCTAGGTTCTCTAATTTCCTTGGCCTTTGAATCCACATTCTTAGCCTCTGCCTTGATAGTTGTTCCAGCTGCATCTTTCTCCTTTACAAACAGACTGCAAGGATTACTTGAATCACCTAGAATAGTTCTATTCCTTAATTACATGTTGTTCCTTGCCCTAGCAACCAGAGCAATTGTATACTTTTCAATATCCTCATCAGATGGTCTTCTCAGAACTGTATTATCTATCTCAAATTCATTTACAAAAAAATCATCATTATCTTCTTCATTTGAAAACACTTGCTAGTGATGTACATCATTTTGTTGTCTTTGGAGATCAAAATATCTTCCACATGGCTCATCATCTGAGTAATAATCCTCATAATATAAATTAGTTGGTCCTAGCAATACATTAGTCATTATATCTTGATCATGGGGAGATTGAGCATCTCACTAGTCATCTTAAGATTCCACCATTGATTGTGCTACTGCACACTGTTGCGAAGAATATGGCATCCCACATACCTCACACCATGGTAAATTTTTTGTTACATTTACATAATTCTTTTGTAAGGGATAAGGTGGAATTTGATTATTTCTTTGATTTCCCTGTATGGGCTTCCCATTATTCCAGTTAGTTTTGTAAGGATAATCTTGCAATTTGGGAGGCCTTTCATTCCTTTGTAAATGGGGCTTGTCATTTTTTTCTTTCTTTTGTAGTAGGGTAAGGACCTGATCTATCTTCTCACCATCAACCATGGGTTTGCTAACCTTCTTGATCTAGTTTCTTGTGCCTTTAGGAGTTTTGGGCTCTTCCCTTCTTCCCAGTTTTCTAGAAGATCTTCTATTATTTTCAATATTTACTGTCATCTTATATGCCTGTCTGAAATTCTAAGGATCTTTATCTCTTAGTAGATAGCACATTTTAGCATCATAGGCATTACAATATACAACTAGGAATGCAATTTCATTAGGCCTTAAGTATGCAGGAACTATTGTCATAGCTTTTTGGAACTGAGCATTAAACTCAGTAACCAGTTCATTATATCCCTTGGTGATATTATTGAAATCATTCAATTTAAACCTGGGGTCAGACTGATCTACGTATTGCTCCCTAAAGACCCTATAAAAGGCATCTCTAGAATCAATACTAGCATCCGATAACCCTCTATACCAATCTCTGGCATCCTCAACCAATGATTGCATGAAATATTTCATTGCTACATCATCATCCCATTACTCAAAATCTTCAACAAAACCTTGGAAAGATTTTAGATGATCTTCCCCACTAAAAGCATTATTACCAGTAAACTTTGGGAGATGTTTGTGTGCATTATCAAGGACCAGATTTGGGTACCCCCGAATGTTGTCAAAACACAGTTGTCTATATCTACCAACATGGGTTGCTCCCATACCACATCCATTTCTGGGGGTATCTTGTTGCTCAACATCCTTCTTATTAATCCCCGCTTTATCTTTCCCACTATTACCATCCTTTCTATTTTTACCAGTGCTTCCCTCTTCATCCTCTGAGTAGGAACTACTATTCTTGTGACCATCTCCACCTCCACCACCTTGGTTACCACCACCCCCTTTAGGGATGTTCTTTTCAGAATTCTTACTTAGTGACTCATTTTCTCTCAGTTTTGAACCAGAGGCTTCAGGGGTAGGTGTAGACATCTTTAGGAAAGCTATTTTTCTTGCCATCTTGGCATTGGCAGCCTCTATCTCTGCCTTCCACAAATCAGCTTGCAATTGATCATTTATCAATTGCAGTCTTAGGAGTTCAGGGTTTGGGGGGAAGTCCAATGGCTTGGGATCAGTTTTGACCCCTTTGTTAGCAACAATATTTGTTTCAATATTAGCATCAACATTGCTCTGAGAATTGAAGAAACCATGGGAAATTTTCTTGGACTGGTCAATAGGGGCTTTCCCATGATCCACAAAGGTTGCCTTCTTGGATCCAACAAATGGGTCAGAGGTTTTTGTAGTGTGCATAGAAGAAGTATATGTAGTAGTGGCAGAGGTCACTAGATAAATTGTTGCCTTAGGCATCTCACGAGTCCTTTCAGTAGCTGCGTTAGCTACCTTTTCTTCAAAGGCTTTTCGCTTAGTAGCATCTTCTCTCATCTTTTCCACTTTCTATTTCTGAGCATTTCTCTCGAGTTGCTTGGATTGAAATCTTTCTAGATCCTCTTTTCTTTTCTTCTCCCTACTATCCTCTCCCTCTTTCAACCTCTTTTCTTCTTCAATCAAGGATTGCATATCCTCATCTATATCAGTTTAATTTTTGAGGATATCTCCTGCCTCACTTGGAGTAAGAGTATAATAAGGTTGATCTACCTAATCTTCATCCTGAAGAAGAGACGCCTTCTAATCCAGAGAAGCTCCTCGTAGTTTGAAATTTTGTCCAGTGAAAAAAACATAGCACTAGGTGTTATGGCCTCTAGGAACTGTTTATCCTGTTCCCATAAACCCCATCTTTCTTCCTCTCTATACATGTCATTTTCAACCTCACAAGTCATTTCAATAGGAAAAATACCATGATCCATATTAGATTTAACAACTTCGGAAGAGTCTCCATTGATAAAAGCACTAGTTACCTTAGCATTTAAAGTAGGAGAGGAAATAATAGGAGATGAAACTAACTTACTTGGTGTATCATTTACTTTCACCCATCTTTTTTCCTATCCAGGTTCGAGTTCTAGCATTGGCTCTGGATTCTTCTTTGAATAGCTTCGAGTCTTCTTCATGGATTTTGGTGCACGAGGACATTACTTTGCATGTTTCTTTTGGTAATTTATATGAATATTCATGTTCGAGATATCAAAGTCGCTACCCAAGATGTTGGGAATTATGAAGTGATTGCACTTCACTTTTGCACTTGTGACTTTTAATAAGATCCTTAAAATTACCCCACACACTGACAAAGAACATACAAAGAATAGACTCATGTACTAGACATGAAAAATATACTCACAATTTAAAACAATTATTCTCCAGTAGTGAATAATATCGTGACAAATGACTCTGACTATACCAGATTTGCACTAGAGATTTTGAATTTGATAGGTCCCCAACATAGTTGCCATTATGTTGGTTTTTTTTTATTACAACCCAAGCAGACTTCCCAAGAGCTTCTATGAACTTTCCACGTTCAATGATAAAAGTTTAGGAAGCGATTGGCCAACTCGATGAGAAGAAGTGATAATGCTAATTCTCTTACACTTCAGGCTCTGTAAGACCCAGGGGGGTGATTCCTAAAACGTGCTTCTCATATACAACTTAAATAATCTCAAATGCACATTTTCAAACAATGGATAGATTCTCCATTGATACTAAAAGGATGAAATATTTCAAGAAATTGGAAATTCCTTCAAAGACTCAAGTCCTATTAGCAGAGAATCGTAACTATAACTAAAATAGGCCGATAAGAAATATTTGAATAATGTTCTAAAATCAATGTCAAAGACATGAGAAATATAACCATAATTCAAATACCAGTGCCATATCCAAAAGCATGGAGTCAAAATAGGAAAGAACTGAACTACAGGGTGAATTTCATCTTAAACAACTATGATCTATATGAATTGCCTTGCAATCCATGCATCAATAACGAGAATCTATTACCACTTATAAATCCATTTTCTAACCTGCATGAATTCACATAATAACTGAAGCATTTAACTGATCCTTTGAAGCAGAGCCATCATTAAAGTATAATTCACAATAAAGAACAATGAAGATCAACGAAAACAGTCTTTGACCAATATTTCATTAATAATTCATGCACGATATCACAATTGGAGAGAAAACAAATTCAAGAGGTTTTCATATTCAATACAAGCATGCCTAAGATCCCATAATTGACCAAGTTTTTCTATCTGACTCCAAAACTTAAGATATGTACTCGCATTCATACTCTTTGTATTAAAAAAATATCCTTTCTCAAATCTCAGATTCAACAAAAGACCCAGTACCATGGCCCAAAATTCCCCTTTATAAAAAAATGGAGCAAAACAAGCCTCAGGCCAGAGGGTACACATGTCCATTTCTAATTCGATCACAATTTCTTGATACAGTTATATTTGCATCCTGTAATTGGACGAAAAAGGCATAAGACTAAAATAATCATCAATTGTTGCGGACGAAGAAAACCACCTTCCAAAAGGAAACTCGTTGACACCAAAGGCATCTTTAACCATTATAGCACTTTATTCCACCTCAACAACTTGTACCTGAAGCCAGGGCATGTGTATTTTCAAATGTAACTTTTGAGGCCAAACCTATATTATACATGACCAAGTCACACTTCTCAACCTTAGTGCTCATATTTCAAACTCAATAGTGAACACCTTTTTCCACAATTCAAATTCTTCCTCAGATGACCACTTAAAATCAATAACCCAATTAATTTTATCTCTATATGGTACATACTTTACAATTACCAAAGTGGCCTCATTATCAAAATATTCTAAGAAACTAATAGCAAATGATAGTTTCTCAAGTGTATTCTCCAACATACCAATATCAACATTCCTACATATTTCATGTGTCTGAGTTATCATTATATTAGTCATTTGATCCTTCCATACTTGCAATGGTTTCACCTCATCATGACTATGCAAAATTTGTGGTAATGTATTTAACTCCATTCCATCATACTTGTCCTTCAACTCTTTGATCCTTAATTCCATAGGGGCAACATATGCCTGAAAATTTTGCTCCACAATCCCTTTAAAAAACTAATAAGTTGACATAACCATAGGATACTTATCCCCATGTTGCTTTTCTCCCACTTCCATGAATGTTAGTTTCTCAATTTTAGGGCTTCATCTATCTATCAATGGGGTGGCCAACTCATTATCTCTCGGGAACATCTTGAGTGCTTGCAACATCAGAGCATAACTTGCATGAACACTATTTAATTTCCCGTAGACTCTCTTGTTCAAGTGTCTCAATACAATATCCACAATCATTGAATTGCTTTTCCTCATTGATTTCTGGATTTGTTGCACCATCTCTTTATACTCCTCAACTTGAAAAATTATTTTTTCCCTAGAGAGTCCTCCTCCTGGGCTATTATCCTTTTCAATAGTGATAGAAACCTATCCCATATTTTATGGAACAATAGCTAAGGACTGTCCTTGTGAAGAGGGCTGAGGTTGCTCCACCGGTGGGTCAGAAATAGTGCGACTAGAGCTAGCCTACCCTTGAGACTTCAATGTCTCCATTTTCTGCTTTAGTAATGCCAACTCAGTCTCTAACTCTGCAACCTTTTGTTGGTTCCTATTATATTCAATAATAAGGTCATTATACTGGCCCCTCAAAGTATCTCGATCCTTGGTCAAATCCTCAATAGTTGCCCTAGTGAACCTGGCAACACTCACTGCCATACCTGCAGCCTCCAATGTTAGAGTATGAGAAACTCTTCTTACAACTAGGTGACCACTAAAATCAGATGGTTTTGCAACTATTGGCTTCCTAGACCCAATAGATAAAGACCAGATCACCAAGGCATCCCATTCCTCACTAAAGTCGGAACCTTTAAGTGTCAATGTAGCTTCCTCCTTGGTTGCAAGAAGTGGCATATTGGCCCTTCTTATTGTATCAAATACCACAACATCAGCAATATCCCTCTCAAGAAGTAACAATAATCCACTCTTCTATACCAATGCCCGACCTTGTTCGGGTGTTATATCTTTAAAACTCTCCTTCATTTGCAACCTGAAATTGGATTGAATGACTTGTTCTGGGAGCTCAGGGTGCAAACTTCTTTCTTGAGCTACCTTCTTAGCATATAGTGAAACATGTGCCCTCCATACAAAATATTTAAATTTACTTCTCTTGACAAAAGAATCACCCATCATGAATTCTTTGCAAGCCTCCATCCTCAGGTCATCACTATTGGTTATCCGTCTTATTTAATCTTTTCCAAGCCTCAAAGCAATTGCTCCAAAACTTGATGGAATGTCTTGTAGAAAATATGGCATTCCCTAATGTATATTGTCAGGAGTGACCATGATCTCTTCATCATCATCATCAGGTTACTCAACCACCCCTGTTCTTTCCATTTTATGTCTCTTTGGTGATGATGGATATGTTTGACCAGAAGGCCTCATAGGGTAATCCAAATCAACAATATTAGGCAATGATTTCCTTGAAGAAGATGGCACTGCATTCTTAGCAACTTCCTCAGCCATACTTCCCCTCTTTCTTGAATATATCCTAATATTTTTCGGGGGCTGATAAGTAGGTCTTTCCTCCAAACTTACTTCATGGTATTCTTCAATAGTTTGTGACATTCCCTTATCTTCCACAACCCGCTCATTCTTCAAAACCCCCACCAAACTTTCAAAATTATCAATAGCATACATAGCCGTATTCAACTCACCACTAATATTTGGTATGGGATTAAATGCAAGTATCTTTTCTTGCTTCTTCTTCACCATCTTGGTAAATGAAATATATTTTTCTTTTCTTTCTTCCTGTATCTCCAAATCAAAGATGTTCCTTGTAATATCCTCAGGAAAATAGATATTGTGGATGAAAATCCTAGTCTGATGCTTGGCCTTCATTTGAGAAATGAAACCCTCAGGATCATGATGCCTAGGGCATACGTTCTTTAATCCGTAAGATATAAACAATGTACACAAATCCTTCCATCCTCCCTTTTCCATGACAAAGTCAAAAAATGTCATATACTCAGAAAAGAAAGATCCCTTCTTTTGTTCTACTGGAAAATGTGCATTCTGAGCACACCCCAACTATCTCATGATTTCTAAAAACCCAAGTCTCAGAGGCACATCCTTAGGTAAAACATATGGGTTGATATTAGTGCCATATACCCTTAAATTTTTTGTATTATGATAAGGGATAATATCTCCCCAATTATGTGTCAAATTTAACTCAGGTCTCCTTTCCATTGGCCTCAAAAAGTCACGAATCTCCTTAGGAATCCTGGATGGATTATAAACCAGAGATCTTCTCAATTTGGACCCAAAAACATTATAGAATTCCACATAATAAAATTTATGAGCATTCCTATCAAGGACCCTGGTCCAATATTGGACAGGAATGTCAATATCATCTTCTCTCTTCTTCAATTCCATATCCTACCCAAAAACTGTTTGGCCCCTATACAAAAACATGTGTATCAATAGGGAATTCCATCTGAAACCAACCAAGGTCTTCCTTCCTTAAGAGCCACCAGACACTCATGCATTTTGTCTGACAAATAAGTGGAAAAATGATATACCACATTAAAACCTAGATGTTGGAGATTTACGGCCATGTACATGATGTTAGTAGGCAGAGTAGTCTTCAAGCTAATTCCAAGAATCTGGGACAAGGAACAAATTGTCTTCCTGAAATAATTACAAAAGTAATTTTTCAGGAAAGGGCTCTGGCTTGTTCCTACCAATCACTATCTTCTTCTTATTCTTTCCTTTTCTAGTAGTTGCCAAATGAGGTATCAACAAAGATGTTCTAAACAAACCCTTAGTGTTTGTGTATTCTTCTCTGATAGCCTTAAGATCGATAGTAACCATATCTTGACTCCACTCATGCAATCCAAATATCTCTGCAATTTCCTCCTTGGTTATTTTCACCATTTCTATACCAGAATATGTCCTGATGACTCTGGTTATAAGGTCATATCTTGCAGAAACATATTTTAACAAATATACATCCAGATAGACATTTGGGACCACCAACTTACCAAGATCCAACCTCTAAGGGTTACACAGAGGAGGGCACAAATTCTTGTTCCCAAACCAATTTGACAATAACTTCCATCCAGTATATGGTAACTCAGCATCCTGAATTGCATATTGTTTATCAGTTAACCCTTCTAGGAGTAAGGGCCCATAAAACAAAGCCTTTCCCTCAAGCTTTTTGTTGGTAGAGGGTTTTAAGAAGTCTATAACATCCTGGGGAAATGACCTAGTAGAAGTTTGGGAACCATTTATACAAGATAGAGTATTGTTCGAGCTAGGGTTTTGAAATATCAAAAATTGGGTATGTGCAGGATCATGATGGGCCAAAAAGTGGCAATGGGTAAAAAAACACATTTTGGATAAACTCTAAAATGCGAAAATGTCGAGTTGACTTTTTTTAGGTTCGGGTGTTAGTATATTGCTAAAGCAATTCCCAAACCTACTTTTGCAAATTGGATATCCGATTTGAAAAGCCTATATAAATAAAAAAATCAACTGTTAAAAGTCATTTCACACAATTTGGACACGGGCGCATAGGGAGAAGAAGAAATCCGATATCTGATTTCACGAGAAATCTAATTTGAAAGGTAATTTTTTGGTTTTTTTTATGTTTTAATCAATTTTTCAATTAGATTCTTATAATTTTAAGTAGTTTTTACGATTTTTTTTTCAAAAGTAGGGTTTTTTTTATTGATTTTCATTAAAAACTAGAGTTTACAATGAATTTTTATTAAAAATTAATGTTTTAAAATGGATTTTGATTAAAAACTAGTGTTATTGATGTATTTTTATCAAAAACTAGAGTTTGTTATGGATTTTTGTGAAAAAGTAGGGTTTTTTTTATTTATTTTTATTAGAAACTAGGGTTTTTTTACAATAATTTAATTTATATTGTGTAATTTTAATTAGATTAATTGATTTTTAACTTTAATCAGGTAGTATGGCTAGGAATTAAAATGCACAAATACCAAATGCTCCACCACCTCTGCAACCACCAATTGAAGACTTAATTGGTGAAAAATTGGGGCAATTGAGGGGCATTTGTGAAGTTTATAAGACAATCCCTCGATTGAGAGATATGAAAAACACATTGAAGGAAATAATTAAAAATATAGAAACCCTCTCCACCCAACATAATGCCTTTCATTTGTGGCGAAAAGACATGAGGGAATATTATGCATGTGGATTGTCTTACAATGATGTGAAATATCTCCAAATAACCAAAGCCCAAATAGCCTCTTTATTCATTAACCCTTGCATCGGTTTGCCAGTGAATGTTAATAAAAAAAAAATTTCTATAAAATGGTGCATGAATAGGGACATTGTAGATAACTTTTGGGATCGTTGGTGTATGGTTTATGATAAACCACTGAAGAACAATTATGATATACCATTTTACTTTATTAAAAAATTATATGCTGAGTTTATGTTAGTGCATCATGTCAATTACTTTGATATTAAACCCTTCCAGGGTGTCGGTGGAGGTATGCCCCATAATAGACCAGGGGCAGTTAGAGTAGTCCCACACCCAAATGTGCCCCTTCCTCCCCTTCATTCACCAGCTCCATTATATCATCTAGAGATTATCTAGGATGCAGCCACACAGACTATTTAGGCTATTCACTCCTCGAGTGGTCATTTGGTTTTGCATGCTTCTACAGTAGCTCAGCCACATTTTGGTGATGTTGGCAAAGGGTCGAGTGCTGCTGCATCATCCTCCTCAGGTCCACATATTTGTGTGCCACATACTTGCACTATGTGCCGCCAGATATGCTTGGGTCCTCTTGTATAGCCCACTGAGCATCCCTTGGACACTTCTGATTATGACCTCCATGATGTGGACATTATAGATCAGTCGAAGGAGAGTGGAGCACACCCTACAGAGTCCTCTTCTGCTAGAGAGGGGGATGTTGGAATAGTGACACAGGTAAGATTTAAGTTGTAAATTCATAACTTGCATTTATTTTTAAATGAATATTAATAAGAGATAGTATCAAGTACTAATATTTATTTACATGGTCTATTTAACAGTTGATGTCCGAGGAGGAGCTCACATGGGTGACTGATAGCACACTTAGGGCCATTTCATTTGGCTTGGACACACACATAGTATATATTTTCGCACTCACTCATTTAAATTTTTTATTATATACTTGCTTTTCATTTGAATTGTCATTAATTAAATTATATAATAACTTATATGTTTATCTTATTTTTCTCTTGTAGGAAATACCTAGTACAGGTGAGGTACAGCCTCGTCCAGACTATGGAGGTGCAAAGTTAGATAAGGGGAAGGTAATTGAACTCAAATTGGATTGAATTAATATTTTTAAGATCTTATATTGATTATACATACATCGACATAGATTGGTATTTTCATATACATGTCATTTTTATGTATAGGCAATTATGAGCTATACATCATTGTTGACAAGTGACACACCGCCTAAAGGAGTAGGTATTGGAACACCTCAAGGAGGAGGTGTCGAAACAATTGAAGGAGATAAAGAAAAAGATCAACCTAAAGAGGTATGTGTTTATTTTATTTTGTGTTTGTTAAATATGTTCCTATTCCCAATAATCGTATGCTAACTTGGATCAATTTTATGTTTTTGTTCACATATATAGATTGGCATTTCAAAAATTGGTTTGGTATATTCTAGGACTTCTGACCCTTTGAAGAGATGTATATTTCAGGTAATCAAGATTTCAATTTTAGAGCTCAATTAAAATTCAATGTATATTGATTTTTATGTTAATTATTCAATTTTAAATTATATCTATATTATAACTAATCTCAATTGTGGTTTGAATTTTTCTTGTGCAACTACCTTCAGAGCCAACAAGTGCTTCAAAGAGACTCCATTTGGATGATCACCTAGTATTTTAGGATGAGATAGACATTTTGGCATGTAAATTTTGAATACATATTGAGATGGCATATGCCACATTTTGTAAAACTTTGTTTGAGTTGGCGTCGATGCCATTTTTGTATATGGACATACACGTGATTATTGGATAATTTGATATAGAGAAGTTGAAAATCGAAATTTAATTTGTTCCTCATGTGCATGATTAAACTCTTTGAAAATTTTATCTTGAGTAGTGGTTAAATATTAATGTACAATAACATAAAAAAGAATGGTTATATTATGTAGTTTATATATATATCACTAATTACATTGCATTACACATCTTTCAAACTCAAATCATTACTTCACATTGCATAACTAACAACTAGATGTTCATAGATAAAAAAAATTCAATTACAATATAGTTTTTACAAAGTCAACCTAAGCAGTTATGCAATTACTTCCCATTGCATAACTAAAAACTATGAGCAGTTTTCAATTGCAAATGTTTGTCATGGAATTCTATGAGACCACATTTATTTGAAGCGTTTTTTCAAATATTCCATTGCCTTGTCTATGCTACCACATTTTTCATACATGTCTACCAAATCTTTTTATCAAATAGTTAATTTTTCATAGCGATCACATTAAGTTGTAATAAATTAAATGATAGCCTATGGCTATTTAATGTATACTCATTTGATTTAAATGGATGAGGCCAACCTTCCTTGATATTATTTTGTAATTTATTATTTTCAAGAGAGGCCGACCTCCTTGAAGAGTCACCTTATTTTGTATAAATACAAGGTGATGTTTGGTCATTTCCTCAATCAAGTTCATTCAACATAATTCGCATTCCAAGAAGAATTTCGCACTTGAGCAGCAACGCTCCATCTTACAGCAGTAGGTCGATTTCAAGGAGAAGCATATTCAATTGTATCTTTGCATCTAGGAGAGATGATATTATTCATTGTATCAAATTCAGCCATGAGCTAGGCTTGAGTTGTAAGCAATTTTCTGCTCTTATTCCTTCATTATATAAGAGACATATTTGCTAGGTTTTTGTCCCTCAAGAGGAGGGTTTTCCCAAGGTATCTTGCTATTTTTATTGTCTTATGTGTTGCATTTTTTGAGTGCTTTCAATTGTATTATCTGATCATCAAAACACTAACATGGTATCAAAGATGGTTTGGAAAAGATCGCGATCAGATTTGTTATTGCAGCGATACCTCTATTCCCTTTTTTTTGTCTATCTCTATCTTATTCAAGATGGTGAATAGTATTAAAATTGAGGATAGACTTGAAGGAGCATCAAACTTCACTTCATGGAGATTCAAAATTATGCTCACTTTGGAGGAAAACGAATTGGTTGAGTGTGGAGAGAAAAGTTTTCGAACCTACGGATGAGGAAGAGAAAGTTCAATAGAGGAAGAAAGATATCAAGGCGAAGAAGATGTTAGTTGATTTCGTGAAGGACCATATTTTTCCTATCATCTCTAAGTTGAAGACAACGAGAGAAATGCTTAAGAATTTGGAGGAGATGTATGAGATCAACAACACAAGTAGTGCTCTAGCCTTGAAGGAACAACTTCATCATGTTAAGATGGCAGAAGGAGAATTTGTCATCACCTACTTCATGAAGATTTCCAGATTGAGAGATCAAATCTCTACCATTGGTTATATTGTTGATGAAAAGGATTTGACCATGTTGGCTCCTAATGGTCTTCCTTCATCTTGGGAGTCTTACATTCAAGGAATTAGCGCGACATCAAAACTTCCCAAGTTTGAGTGGTTGAGGGCTGACTGTATTCAAGAGGAGTGAAGGTTGGCTACGAGAGGTATTGGACGAAGACCTACAAATGAAGACATTCATGTTCTTTCCGCTCAATCCTCGAAGAAGGAAGGAAAAGGAGGAAAGAACAGATTCTTCAAAGGGAATAGAGATAAAGGGTCAGATGGTGCTCCTGCATTCAAGAAGAAGTGGGACCTCTCTCATGTTCAATTCCTTAGATGTGACATGTTTGGTCACTATGCGAAGGATTTCCCTACCAAGCCTAATTAGGATTGCCCTAAGAGGGAGTTCTATGACTTGTTGGGAATAAGTCCAAAGTGCTAAAATGAAGCAATCTATGACGGACTATTACTCGGAAACCGTGATGCTTACAGAATTTCCGTCTGAGGATATGGGATTGTTTTGGGACCATCTACAATAAAATCTCTCTATTTTTTCTATCTCGAAGGCATTTTCCCATGGTGATGAGTTTTAAGTTGAGGGGAAAGTTGCCAAATACTAGTGTAAAGTTGCAAAGTGGTGCAACTTTCATTCTCCAATTCGTAAGACCAAATAAAGTGTTCCAAAACATTCGGATGGGTACGTTTACGCTAGGTATGTTGCTCTTTTGTACCCAAATATGGCGAATCACTCTGAGCTACATTGGACCGATGATTTCCCTTAAGAGTCCAAAGTGCTAAAAGGCAGCAATCTTTGACGGACTGTTACTCAAAAACCATGATGCTTACAGAATCTTCATCTGAGGATATGGGATCATGTTGAGACCATCTACAATAACCTCTCTCAATTTTTTCTATCTCAGAGGCGTTTTCCCATGGTGATAAGTTTTCAATTGAAGCAAAAGTTGCCAAATGCAAGCAGTGTAAAGTTGCAAAGTGGTGCAACTTTCATTCTCCAACTTGTACGGACAAACAGACCATTCCAACACATTTGGATGGGTAAATTTACGGTAGGTATGGTCCTCTTTTGCACCAAAATACACTGAATCACTCTGAGCTACATTGGATCGACGATTTCCCTTAAGAGTACAAAGTGCTAAAAGGCAGCAATCTTTGACGGACTATTACTCGGAAACCATGATGCTTACAAACTCTTCGTCTAAGGATATGGGATCATTTTGGGACCATCTACAATAACCTCTCTCTATTTTTTCTATCTCAAAGGCATTTTCCCATGGTGATGAGTTTTCAATTGAGAGAAAAGTTGCCAAATGCAAGTAGTGTAAAGTTGCAAAGTGGTGCAACTTTCATTCTCCAACTCATACGACCAAAAAAAATGTTCCAACACATCCATATGGGTATGTTTAAGCTATTTGTGGTCTTCTTTTGTACCCAAATATGTCGAATCACTCTGAGCTACATTGGACCGACGATTTCCCTTAAGAGTCTAAAGTGTTAAAAGGCAGCAATCTTTGACGGACTATTACTCGAAAACCGTGATGCTTATAGACTATCTGTCTGAGGATATGGGATTGTGTTAGGACCATCTACAATAACCTCTCTCAATTTTTTCTATTTCAAGGGCGTTTTCCCGTGGTGATGAGTTTTTAGTTGAGGGAAAAGTTGCCAAATGCAAGAACTATAAAGTTGCAAAGTGGTGCAACTTTCATTCTCCAGCTCGTACGACCAAACGTTTTGTTCCAAAAAATTTGGATGTGTACATTTACACTAGTATGGTCCTCTTTTGCACCCAAATATATCGAATCGCTCCGAGCTACATTGGACTGGCGATTTCCCTTAAGAGTCCAAAGTGCTAAAAGGAAACAATCTTTGATAGACTGTTACTCAAAAACCATGATGCTTACAGAGTCTCCGTCTAAGGATATGGGATCATGTTGGGACCATCTACAATAACCTCTCTCGGTTTTTTCTATCTTAGAGGCTTTTTCCCGTGGTGTTGAGTTTTCAGTTGAGGGAAAACTTGTCAGATGCAAGTAGTGTAAAGTTGCAAAGTGGTGCAACTTTCATTCTCCAACTCATACGACCAAACAAACTATTCCAATACGTCCGGATGGGTACGTTTATGCTAGGTATGGTCTTATTTTGCACCCAAATACACCAAATCGCTCTAAGCTACATTGGACCGACGATTTCCCTGAAGAGTCCAAGGTGCTAAAAGGCCATACCATCTATTCTACCATCTATAGCTTGATGGTATAGCCATGGTAGTTGTTATTAGGATTGTATAAGGTGAATATGTGGGTTTAAAGAGCTAGAAAGGGCTATATTTGAGTTGGTGAGTTGCCATGCATGGCAAAAATTAGTGAAATTAGGTGAAAAATGGTGGTTACAACATGCTAATGTCAATGAAAAGTGGAGGGATAAATATTTAGGGTTAGATCAAGCTTTTGCAAGTCTTAATAGATGTGTTTGATGAGTTTATAGGGCATGGAAAGGTTTGGGGAGTGAAGTTGCACCCAAGTTTGGTTTTGACGATCAAATTGGAGTTTAAATCATCTTTAATTGTAACTGTGTTGTTTAAAGCCACCTAGCTCTTGCATCAGAAAAATCTTACCCAATCAACTTGAACATCATGCACACCCAAATACCTTTTTTCCACTTCGCTAGATCAAAGAATCAATTACATGGGAAATGAAATTCACATGAACTTTTTACATTTCTTTTTTTGGAAAAAGTTGCAAGCCACTGTAATTTATTATATATAAATAGGAGATATTACAAAACCTGGTTCAAATGAGCATACTGATAGGAAAGAACCAGGAAGAAAACCTCTGTTTGTAGCTCGATTAAGTAAAAAAATATCTTTATATTTTAAACATACCCTTTATACAATGCCATACATTTGACCCGTATTTGAAAAAACATCACTGGATATAGATTATGCCTATAGACAGTTACAACCTTGTTACATTGTTTCACATTTCAAAATTATAATTTTACAAAATTTGCCTATTGGAGGCATTCAGGCCATAGTCTTCCACAAGAGTAGTATGTTGATTTTCTGGAGTGACAAGCACCTGTAAAAACCATCAAGGTAGCAGTTAAACTACATACAATAGAAAAGATGCTTAGAATAACCAATCTATATTATTGTAATCTGTCGCATACCTCTCTGAAAGGATCAGAGCTGCCTATTGTTGCAGCAGGTGCATGATCAATCATGCTAGGAATATCACAAAATTTGTCAAATGATAAATCCATATTGTCACAACAAAAAAGATGCTTAGAATAAACAATATGAATTATTCTAAATGACCTACTTGATGATGAGATGGTAATGCAAATTATAAAGGATGCTTTGAATAACCAATCTATATTATTGTAATTTGTTGCATACCTCTCTAAAAGGATCAAAGCTGGCTATTGTTGCAGTAGGTCTATGATCGATCAGGAAAGTGGGAGGGAGAGAGGGAGAGAGGGAGAGAGAGAAGGTTTAGGGTTGAGGGATAGAGGGAGAGTGGGATATTGAGAGAGGGAGAGGGAGAGAGAGAGAGGGAGAGAGGGAGGGAGAGAGGGAGAGAGGGAGAGATAGAGGGTTTAGATTTGAGGGAGACAGGGAGAGGGAGAGAAGGAGAGTGGGAGAGTGAGAGGGAGAGTGGGAGAGTGAGAGAAGGAGAGGGAGAGTGGGAAGGAGAGAGAGAGGACATGGAGAGAGAGGGAGAGAGGGAGAGGGAGAGCGTGAGAGGGAGAGGGAGAGAGGAGAGGAGAGGAGAAAGGAGAGTGGGAGAGGGAGAGGAGAGAGAGAGAGAGAGAGGTTTAGGGCTGAGGAGAGAGGGAGAGGGGAGAGGAGAGGGAGAGATGGAGATGAGAGAGAGGGAAGGATAGGGAGAGAGAGGGAGAGGGAGGAGAGGAGAGGAGAGTGGGAGGAGGAGAGGGAGAGAGGATAGTGGGAGAGGGAGAGGGAGATGGAGAGATGGAGAGAGAGAGGTTTAGGCTTGAGGGGAGAGGAGAGAGGAGAGGGAGAGGAGATGGAGAGAGAGAGGGAGGGAGAGGGAGAGGGAGAGAGGGAGAGGAGAGGGAGAGGGAGAGGGAGAGGTGGAGGAGGGAGAGGAAGAGGGAAAGGGAGAGAGGGAGAGGGAGAGTGTGAGAGGGAGAGTGGCAAGGAGAGGGAGAGGGAGAGGGAGAGGTAGAGGGAGAGAGAAGGAGAGAGAGGGATAAGGAGGGAGAGATGGAGAGGGATAGGGAGAGAGGGAGAGGGAGATAAAGGGAGGGAGACTTGGTTAGTGGGAGAGTGGGAGAGTGAGAGTGAGCGAGAGAGGATGATTGGGAGAGTGGGAGGGAGATATAGAGGGAGGGAGAGTGGGAGGGAGAGAGGGAGGGATAGGGAGATAGAG